>JAVHSO010000360.1:0-50000 GCA_031468815.1 Morus bassanus
TGGTGTTGGGAGAATAGCTAATGGCAGTGTCCCTGTGTTTGTGAGCCCTCTAGCTGTTCCTACATGAACGTACGAAGCTGCAATAGCTTTATGCGCTGGATTTCTTACTCTGGGCTCATTTCGTCCTCTTTTTGCAATTTGGAAAGGTTTTAGAGCGAAAAAAGGCAGCAGGTGTTGGGAGAATAGCTAATGGCAGTGTCCCTGTGTTTGTGAGCCCTATAGCTGTTCCTATATGAACGTACGAAGCTGCAATAGCTTAATGCGCTGTATTTCTTACTCTGGGATTATTTTGTCCTCTTTTTGCAATTTGGAAAGGTTTTAGAGCGAAAAAAGGCAGCAGGTGTTGGGAGAATAGCTAATGGCAGTGGCCCTGTGTTTGTGAGCCCTATAGCTGTTCCTATATGAACGTACGAAGCTGCAATAACTTTATGCGCTGTATTTCTTAGCTCTGGGATTATTTTGGCGCTTTTTTGCAATTTGGAAAGGTTTTAGAGCGAAAAAAGGCAGCAGGTGTTGGGAGAATAGCTAATGGCAGTGTCCCTGTGTTTGTGAGCCCTATAGCTGTTCCTATATGAACGTACGAAGCTGCAATAACTTTATGCGCTGTATTTCTTACTCTGGGATTATTTTGGCGTCTTTTTGCAATTTGGAAAGGTTTTAGAGCGAAAAAAGGCAGCAGGTGTTGGGAGAATAGCTAATGGCAGTGTCCCTGTGTTTGTGAGCCCTATAGCTGTTCCTATATGAACGCACGAAGCTGCAATAGCTTTATGCGCTGTATTTCTTAGCTCTGGGATTATTTTGGTGCTTTTTTGCAATTTGGAAAGGTTTAGAGCGAAAAAAGGCAACAGGTGTTGGGAGCCTCATTAAAGGCAGTGTCCCTGTGTTTGTGAGCCCTATAACTGTTTCTATATGAACGTATGAATCTGCAATAGTTTTAAGCGCTGGATTTCTTACTCTGGGCTCATTTCCTCGTCTTTTTGGAATTTGGAAGGTTTGTAGTGAAAATGAGCCAGCGGGTGATCGGAGCCTCGTTAATGGCAGTGTCCCTGTGTTTGTGAGCCCTCTGGCTGTTCCTATATGAACGTACGAAGCTGCAATAGCTTTATGCGCTGTATTTCTTACTCTGGGATTATTTTGGAGCTTTTTTCCAATTTGGAAAGTTTTTAGAGTGAAAAAAGGCAGCAGGTGTTGGGAGAACAGCTAATGGCAGTGGCCCTGTGTTTGTGAGCCCTCTAGCTGTTCCTACATGAACGTACGAAGCTGCAATAGTTTTAAGCGCTGTATTTCTTACTCTGGGATTATTTTGGCACTTTTTTGCAATTTGGAAAGGGTTTGGATTGAAAATGAGCCAGCGGGTGATCGGAGCCTCGTTAATGGCAGTGTCCCTGTGTTTGTGAGCCCTATAGCGGTTCCTATATGAACGTACGAAGCTGCAATAGCTTTATGCGCTGTATTTCTTACTCTGGGATTATTTTGGCACTTTTTTTGCAATTTGGAAAGGGTTTGGATTGAAAATGAGCCAGCGGGTGATCGGAGCCTCGTTAATGGCAGTGGCCCTGTGTTTGTGAGCCCTATAGCTGTTCCTATATGAACGTACGAAGCTGCAATAGTTTTAAGCGCTGTATTTCTAACTCTGGGATTATTTTGGAGCTTTTTTCCAATTTGGAAAGTTTTTAGAGCGAAAAAAGGCAGCAGGTGTTGGGAGAACAGCTAATGGCAGTGTCCCTGTGTTTGTGAGCCCTCTAGCTGTTCCTACATGAACGTACGAAGCTGCAATAGCTTTAAGCGCTGTATTTCTTACTCTGGTATTATTTTGGCACTTTTTTTCAATTTGGAAAAGTTTTAGAGCGAAAAAAGGCAGCAGGTGTTGGGAGAATAGCTAATGGCAGTGTCCCTGTGTTTGTGAGTCCTCTAGCTGTTCCTACATGAACATACGAAGCTGCAATAGCTTTATGCGCTGTATTTCTTACTCTGGGATTATTTTGGCGCTTTTTTGCAATTTGGAAAGGTTTTAGAGCGAAAAAAGGCAGCAAGTGTTGGGAGAATAGCTAATGGCAGTGTCCCTGTGTTTGTGAGTCCTCTAGCTGTTCCTATATGAACATACGAAGCTGCAATAGCTTTATGCACTGTATTTCTTACTCTGGGATTATTTTGGCACTTTTTTGCAATTTGGAAAGGGTTTGCATTGAAAATGAGCCAGCGGGTGATCGTAGCCTCATTAATGGCAGTGTCCCTGTGTTTGTGAGCCCTCTAGCTGTTCCTATATGAACGTACGAAGCTGCAATAGCTTTATGCGCTGTATTTCTTACTCTGGGATTATTTTGGTGCTTTTTTCCAATTTGGAAAGGTTTTAGAGCGAAAAAAGGCAGCAGGTGTTGGGAGAATAGCTAATGGCAGTGGCCCTGTGTTTGTGAGCCCTATAGCTGTTCCTACATGAACGTACGAAGCTGCAATAGCTTTATGCGCTGTATTTCTTACTCTGGGATTATTTTGGTGCTTTTTTTGCAATTTGGAAAGGGTTTGGATTGAAAATGAGCCAGCGGGTGATCGTAGCCTCGTTAATGGCAGTGTCCCTGTGTTTGTGAGCCCTCTAGCTGTTCCTATATGAACGTACGAAGCTGCAATAGCTTTATGCGCTGTATTTCTTACTCTGGGCTCATTTCGTCGTCTTTTTGCAATTTGGAAAGGGTTTAGAGCGAAAAAAGGCAGCAGGTGTTGGGAGAATAGCTAATGGCAGTGTCCCTGTGTTTGTGAGCCCTCTAGCTGTTCCTATATGAACGTACGAAGCTGCAATAGTTTTAAACGCTGTATTTCTTACTCTGGTATTATTTTGGCACTTTTTTCCAATTTGGAAAGTTTTTAGAGCGAAAAAAGGCAGCAGGTGTTGGGAGAATAGCTAATGGCTGTGGCCCCGTGTTTGTGAGCCCTATAGCTGTTCCTACATGAACGTACGAAGCTGCAATAGTTTTAAGTGCTGTATATCTTACTCTGGGATTATTTTGGTGCTTTTTTTCCAATTTGGAAAGTTTTTAGAGCGAAAAAAGGCAGCAGGTGTTGGGAGAATAGCTAATGGCAGTGTCCCTGTGTTTCTGAGCCCTCTAGCTGTTCCTATATGAACGTACGAAGCTGCAATAGCTTTATGCGCTGTATTTCTTACTCTGGGATTATTTTGGCACTTTTTTTGCAATTTGGAAAGGGTTTGGAGCGAAAATGAGCCAGCGGGTGATCGTAGCCTCATTAATGGCAGTGTCCCTGTGTTTGTGAGCCCTCTAGCTGTTCCTATATGAACGTACGAAGCTGCAATAGTTTTAAGCGCTGTATTTCTTACTCTGGGATTATTTTGGCACTTTTTTGCAATTTGGAAAGGGTTTGGATTGAAAATGAGCCAGCGGGTGATCGTAGCCTCGTTAATGGCAGTGTCCCTGTGTTTGTGAGCCCTATAGCGGTTCCTATATGAACGTACGAAGATGCAATAGCTTTATGCGCTGTATATCTTAGTCTGGGATTATTTTGGTGCTTTTTTCCAATTTGGAAAGGTTTTAGAGCGAAAAAAGGCAGCAGGTGTTGGGAGAATAGCTAATGGCAGTGGCCCTGTGTTTGTGAGCCCTCTAGCTGTTCCTATATGAACGTACGAAGCTGCAATAGTTTTAAACGCTGGATTTCTTAGTCTGGGATTATTTTGGCACTTTTTTTGCAATTTGGAAAGGGTTTGGAGCGAAAATGAGCCAGCGGGTGATCGTAGCCTCGTTAATGGCAGTGGCCCTGTGTTTGTGAGCCCTATAGCTGTTCCTATATGAACGTACGAAGCTGCAATAGCTTTATGCGCTGTATTTCTTACTCTGGGATTATTTTGGAGCTTTTTTGCAATTTGGAAAGGGTTTGGAGCGAAAATGAGCCAGCGGGTGATCGTAGCCTCATTAATGGCAGTGTCCCTGTGTTTGTGAGCCCTCTAGCTGTTCCTATATGAACGTACGAAGCTGCAATAGCTTTATGCGCTGTATTTCTTACTCTGGGATTATTTTGGCACTTTTTTGCAATTTGGAAAGGGTTTAGAGCGAAAAAAGGCAGCAGGTGTTGGGAGAATAGCTAATGGCAGTGTCCCTGTGTTTGTGAGCCCTCTAGCTGTTCCTATATGAACGTACAAAGCTGCAATAGCTTTATGCGCTGTATTTCTTACTCTGGGATTATTTTGGCACTTTTTTGCAATTTGGAAAGGGTTTGGATTGAAAATGAGCCAGCGGGTGATCGGAGCTTCGTTAATGGCAGTGTCCCTGTGTTTGTGAGCCCTCTAGCTGTTCCTATATGAACGTACGAAGCTGCAATAGCTTTATGCGCTGTATTTCTTACTCTGGGATTATTTTGGTGCTTTTTTCCAATTTGGAAAGGTTTTAGAGCGAAAAAAGGCAGCAGGTGTTGGGAGAATAGCTAATGGCAGTGGCCCTGTGTTTGTGAGCCCTCTAGCTGTTCCTACATGAACGTACGAAGCTGCAATAGCTTTATGCGCTGTATTTCTTACTCTGGGATTATTTTGGTGCTTTTTTTGCAATTTGGAAAGGGTTTGGATTGAAAATGAGCCAGCGGGTGATCGTAGCCTCGTTAATGGCAGTGTCCCTGTGTTTGTGAGCCCTCTAGCTGTTCCTATATGAACGTACGAAGCTGCAATAGTTTTAAACGCTGTATTTCTTACTCTGGGATTATTTTGGCACTTTTTTCCAATTTGGAAAGTTTTTAGAGCGAAAAAAGGCAGCAGGTGTTGGGAGAATAGCTAATGGCTGTGGCCCCGTGTTTGTGAGCCCTATAGCTGTTCCTACATGAACGTACGAAGCTGCAATAGTTTTAAGCGCTGTATATCTTACTCTGGGATTATTTTGGTGCTTTTTTTCCAATTTGGAAAGGTTTTAGAGCGAAAAAAGGCAGCAGGTTTTGGGAGAATAGCTAATGGATGTGGCCCCGTGTTTGTGAGCCCTCTAGCTGTTCCTACATGAACGTACGAAGCTGCAATAGCTTTATGCGCTGTATTTCTTACTCTGGGATTATTTTGGTGCTTTTTTTGCAATTTGGAAAGGGTTTGGATTGAAAATGAGCCAGCGGGTGATCGTAGCCTCGTTAATGGCAGTGTCCCTGTGTTTGTGAGCCCTCTAGCTGTTCCTATATGAACGTACGAAGCTGCAATAGTTTTAAGCGCTGTATTTCTTACTCTGGGATTATTTTGGCACTTTTTTGCAATTTGGAAAGGGTTTGGATTGAAAATGAGCCAGCGGGTGATCGTAGCCTCGTTAATGGCAGTGTCCCTGTGTTTGTGAGCCCTATAGCTGTTCCTATATGAACGTACGAAGCTGCAATAGCTTTATGCGCTGTATTTCTTACTCTGGTATTATTTTGGCACTTTTTTTCAATTTGGAAAAGTTTTAGAGCGAAAAAAGGCAGCAGGTGTTGGGAGAATAGCTAATGGCAGTGTCCCTGTGTTTGTGAGTCCTCTAGCTGTTCCTACATGAACGTACGAAGCTGCAATAGTTTTAAGCGCTGTATTTCTTACTCTGGTATTATTTTGGCACTTTTTTTCAATTTGGAAAAGTTTTAGAGCGAAAAAAGGCAGCAGGTGTTGGGAGAATAGCTAATGGCAGTGTCCCTGTGTTTGTGAGTCCTCTAGCTGTTCCTACATGAACGTACGAAGCTGCAATAGTTTTAAGCGCTGTATATCTTACTCTGGGATTATTTTGGTGCTTTTTTGCAATTTGGAAAGGTTTTAGAGTGAAAAAAGGCAGCAGGTGTTGGGAGAATAGCTAATGGCAGTGTCCCTGTGTTTGTGAGGGGCCAATGCCATGTTTGTGTGGGTGGCCATTTGGTTGAGGGAAGTGCAGTTGGGGCAGGCAGTGGTTTTAAAATCAGTGTAGCTGACCAATCAGAGATTGGACACGCTTGGGCAGAGTGAGGGCGTCGTGTCCTTTCCGCAAAACATAAGCGTCTGCCAGGCAGGGCAGTTCCAGCCTGTGTCTGTGTTAATGTGTGGTTTTTGTAGTCTGTCTTTGTCCCACACCATATCTTAACCAGGTGTTGTTGTCTCTATTGTTCTCTGTGTGCAGCGGACACATAGGTAGCAATATTGAGGGTCTCGCGAGCCTTGGCTCATCAGCATAATGCTAACTGAGAGCTCCCTTTCTCGCATTATTTGTCTAATGCACAGATCTGTCTTGTGTGTCTCGCATATCAGAAGTTTACAGATGGTCATCTTTTTGTGGTGGTGATTAAGGCAGTCTCAGCATTGCTGCTTAAGAGCAGTCTGCTTACCCAGAGCTCTTTTCTGGGACTTCTTCCCTGCATATTAATGTTCTTAGGTCTTTAAGCCTGGCTTGTCGTGCATCTGTCGTCCCAGTTGTGGACATATTGTTTTATCACAGGTGATGGTGGGCGACTTCTCTGTGGATGCCATAGATTCTTCCTCGCTGCCCCATAGATCTTCTCACCCGGTGGCATCTCTGGGCTGGAAATCAGTCGTCTTGCTGAGAGTTTTCTTAGGTCTCTGGGTCACGTCGTCTGTAGTATTTGTGTGCAGTGTTGGTCTGTGCACGTTGGTGCCTGTGTCAGAGCTGCTCCACCTGGGGGTATAGCAATGGTAGAGTTGGGTCAAGAATAGCAATAAGAGTATATGGTTCACATTAATATGCAAGACTGTTTTGGCAAAGTCCGTACAAACCTTGTTGGAGCGAGTAGCCGTCGGCAGAGGGTGAGGACAGTGATTTCCGTACTATTTTGCGGGTGCCCAGGGGATGATGGTAGCTGTGTGGGAGAAGCAACTAGAGTGCTAGCTGAGCACAATGCATCTCAAAGGTGTTCGAGCATGTATGTGTAGGGCTTAATGTTTGATTGAATGTATTTATTTTTTGTAATGGCAGGCTGTAGCTGGCCTCTAGATGGTATTCCTACACGGGAACAAGAACTCTGGAATCGTTAAGCTATTGCTCTACATCCAGGTGACTTGTTCTATAATCCTATTCTTGCAGATGATGAAGATAGAGCCGTGCAGGGTGATAGAGCAGAGCTGAACAGAGCACTCTAAAAAGGTGGGTCCATGTGGAGTTTTAGAGGGAAGACATGACTGATGGCTGGGTGAATCCATTGCAGTTTGGTTTTTTGTTTGGTTTTTTTTTTTTGGATTTGAAGCCGCAAGGCAATGAGCCAAGTGGGATCTGGGCACCAGAGGTGAGTTGGGCAAGGTGAGCGGCGATTGGTGGGCTGAAGTAGCGGTGAAGGTGTTGTGTTGCTGGTAAAGTTGTATGCGACCCATGTTGTTTGAGTGTTATAGGTGGTGGGCGAGCCTCCACGTGGCAAGCGGAAATGACGGAGGCCTGGCGGACGAGCTGTTGAGGTAAAAGACTGTGAGACGGGGATCGGTGCGTGTAGGTTGAGTTTTCAGGCGGTATCTCAGCATGTGCTGTTTTGGGTTTTTGCAGGTGCCGCCACGCAGGCTCGGCATGGCGCTGCCGCGTGCCGATGAGAGGTCTGAGAAGGTGAGGTGGTGGTCAGTGTCTAAGATCAGAGAAGCCTGTCGTACCATTGTTAAGCTCTTCACTTTTGGAGGCACCACATGGGCTGCTTTTGGAATCACATGAGCATTTGAAGTGAGCTGGGTAGGAGTGTGGATGTACATGGGACTGCTGATTTCTCGTGAGTGTAACAGTAGTTTGCTCTGTTTTGATGTATTTTGTGCCATCAGTGATGATGGCTGCAGTGTGCTCTGCTGGAATCTGCGCAGAGAAGGGCATATTCCTTTCGAGGAGGGGGGTATTGCAGAAGACATCTGTGTCGACCCATGTGATATTATTGCTGGCACTGTGGGTTTTTTGCAGATGATGGAAAGGAACCTGGCAACTGCAGGAAGACCCTGGTTAGCTGACGTCTTTTTTTGTTGAGGGAGGATTCAGAACCTGAGCCCTCTGAAAGCCCCACAGTGTGTAACTTTGACTTCGGTTAGATAGAGATTGTGAAAAATAGAGATATTGCTCTTTCAAAGAAGGTGCATTCTGAGAACTTCCCATTAGAATGGATCTTTGGAAATGATGGTGTATTTGGCAGTAGAAGTCATCAGCACAAGACTTTGTGTGTTTTATTTTTTTTTTTGTTTCTAAGAAAAAACGTGAACTTCCTTTCAGAGACCCAAGCACAGCATATACTCCAAATGTTAATGACAGCGGTAGTGTTTGGATTCTCAGCTGTAACAGTGGAGATAGCATAAAATGGTCTTCCTCTGCATGCTTCAGTACAGCCAAATAATTTAGCAAATCTGCCAGTCCTTTTTTGGTAGCCTTATGTATTACATCACTGTGGATTTGTTCCCCCCAAAAGTAAAAGCACATGGGGGAATCTCTTATCTCCCTGCAGTTTTTCTGTCATAAATGAAACTTTAAAAAAATCCTAATACAGTATGATTTACAAACTGACTTGCATTGTTTAAACTGTAAGTGCCAAATAGCTGTAGTCTACAATTTATTAGGTGTATTTAAGCAGTTAGGTATTCATTGTAAGTGTTTAACAACAAGAGAGGCAACTGAATGCTTTGGTTTTTTCCCTGCTATTTTGAGGGATTGCTCTGAAGTACTTGATTTCTGTCTTGCTTTCAAGGGCATGTTTCCCTAGCAGTTCAGCAGCATCTGTCTTGGGCAGGGCAGCTGGCCAGATGTCTCTCCTAACTACATAACACAAAAAAAACCCTAGTCAAATTATTACTGTGTATTTTAGAGACAGATTATCTAATGGCATCAATTAACAGCTGTGCAGGTTAAATTAATGCAGAAGGAAAATGGAACACTTTTATAGCAGAAGTGAAGTGTTTTTATTGGATGTGTATAAACACATGCACACCTTATTAGCATGAAGTGAATTATTGCAATTTATTTTTTAGTCTTTCAAAAGTTTGACACTTCACTTTTGGCTTCATAGAGCAAGGAAGACGTGCAGCAGCAGTAAAAGGGCTGCAGCTGTTGAGGTGGATCTGTAAGCGTAGATTCTGATTACAGTACAGCCTTGTCCTGCAGCCTCACAGGGTTATCTCCCTGCAGCAGTGCTGTAAGGAAGGGATGAGACTTTTTCCAACACCAGCAACAGTATTTATAGTGTTACTCGAAGAATCTGTTCAAAATGGTAACAATTAGTCTTAATGCTGTTTTCAAGTGTTCAAATAACTCCAGCTTTTAAAGGATGTGTTGTATTTTGAGTTGACCCATTTACCTGAAATCCTCCTTTGGCTCAACTACTCTCCTATCCAGTATGCTGACCACATTTTGCATTTTCATCTGTGCTAATTTTTTACTATGCTGAAATATAGTTTGGGATTTTTGTTTTTTAGATGTCTTGCTGAAAACATCTCATGATGCTCAGAAAATACCTCCCAGCCCATGTTTGCTTCATGTTAGGTGGGGCACACTAGGGTCACTGGGCAGGGGGGGGCAATGATGCAGCAAAGTAGCAGCTGAGTGGGGTATGGGGGTGTAATGGGGCATTCTCCCAAAAAAGGATGTCAGAGCCCAAAAATTCATGGGGGGAATTGTACAATAGTATAAACTGTAAATATGGGTGTGTGGCATCAAAATAGATGAAAATATTTTTTCTATTTTGAACTCCATATTCTATTTTGAACTCCATATTAGCATTTTAAACTCCTTTATTAATGTCTCTAAGTTATTTTTTATATATTAAGAACCTCTACCTGTTTCTATTTGAATTACTAAGAAAAAACTCACATCCTTTAAAATAAACTCTGTGCCTACTATATTGTATAAAGGTTTTTTATTGATAAATGTTATTTTTCACTATATGTAAAAAAAATCTGACTAGGTAGAGCTATCTGCATTTACTGTGTATTCCACAGTAAGCCTAAATAGATGTTTTATGTAATGTAAATAAAGGTAATATGTCAGTGAAAATAGATAACTAAGTAAGTCTGAATAGATATAAGTAGATATCCAAGTTTAAATAGAGAAGTGTAATGAGATTAGTGTCAAAATATCCAAGTCTAAAGAGATAGCTCATGTAAACAGAAGTTGTAAGTGTTAATCTGTATGTCTAAATACATAAATGTATAAATATTCTATATAATTGTAAATAGACATAGTCACAATGGATAAAACAGGTAATGTGTAAATAGATAATAAATTATAAAACATACCTGTATTCCCTAAATATACATATATGTAAGTAGATACATAAGTGTAAATGTCTCCACTATATTAGATACCTAATACCAGCTTCAAAAGAACATACAGCCTCCTCTAATTGGAGGAACATAGCTAAGTTTTGAAATAACCAGAATACTTTGCTAATAAGATTCTCTGAGAACTTGCTATATGCGATTAGATAGAAGGGAATCTGGAGACACTATATCCTTGAGTGGAATAAATAAGGGAAATGTACTGGAATAAGCTAGTTTAGTATCAGTAAGAATTGTGGAACCAAGCCTAAACTGAACTGAGCATGCCCAGAGGCTGAGTTCAACCAGCAGACACAGTGAGGAAGACTATTGATGACCACCAGGGGACCCTGGAAGACCACCGATGAGCACGAACATGCATGTGTTAAGGACAGTTGCATATGTTAATGTGTTCCAAGAATGGTATGAATATGGTAATAACTTCCTAGAAATCTAACATATGTGTATTTTGATTGCATATAACCTCTGTAGTAGAGCAACTCAGTGCGCACATTAGGTGGAGCAATCCCCTGCGCGCTCAGCACCGCAATAACAAATGCCTGCTTTCTAAAACTACAAATTGAGTTTTAGAGGGTTCTTGTATTTGCCGACTTAGAGTATCATTTTTGGCACCCCAGATGGGACCCTGCTTCTACCTCAACAGATCTGTGGGATCACAGGACCTCCAGCCAGCACCAAGGGATTCTTGGTGAGAATCTCCGATCCCCGGAATAAAGAGCTCAAAGTGAGACCCCTGGTAAGTTTTAAGGCATTCTTTCAATTTGGTTTGGATCGGTTGCCTGCCCATAACACACAGTGAAAGCTATGCAGGGTTGGGCTATAAAGGTACCTAAGGGGTTAGAGTCCCCACTTTGGTTATCCCAAACGAAAGTTTGGATAACACCCGGGTTTGGAATGGGGTTCGAATCCTGAAAGTTTAAGTAGTGGGTTAGAGTCCCACCAAAGGTGTTCGAGTCCTCAGTTCAGTTAATTGTCATGATCGGTCTCTGAATTTTGGTTTGGTTATCAGAACTATGGGTTTGGTTTTGCATGTTCAGATCAGATAGTTGTTGTGGATAATATTATATTAATAAAACATACTAAATAATACTAAATAATTGTAATTAATTCTTTAACATTGGTGTCAAGAAGTTTATTGCTGATTTTGGAGTATAATACTACTATATTACATTTAATGTTGTTTTGTAGAAGAGAAGGAAAATGGGATGAGGTATTATATGCTGATATGTTCTTTACTTTAAGGTAACATCCTGAGTGGCAAAAGAAATGTGGAATCAATTTGGCCTCAAACGGTTCTCTGGCATTGGCATTAGAAAAGGAAAAGCAAGACAGAGATGAGAGATAAAGGGAAAATGTTAAAGAGGTGCTGTTCAGCATACAGTATTGGACAGAGATGTTTAAAGCTGACCCAGAATAAGCTGACTTAGAATGAACAGGAGGAGGATGTAAAGACAGGGGCTGCCTCAAAATTGTGGGTCCGAGCCCTCCGATGCAGAGGGATCGGATAATGAGTCAGAGGGAAGTGTTTCAGGGATACCTCCAGTGATGGAGAGAACTCGCAGCCAGCAGGGAGCTGTATTAAAGCCCTGTTGAGACAGGCGGTTGGGAACGATGTGCCAGTTGTGGTGAAAGTGCCTTTTTCAATGGCAGACTTAAGTAACTGGAAAATAGCTGCCAGTAGCTATAGGAATGATCCTGATTGTGTGGCTAATACTTTTGAGATGATGATTAAAACTCAGGACCCAGACTGGAAGGATATTGAAGCTGTCCTGCAAGTGTTATTTGATAGTACAGAAAGGGACGTGATTCATAGAGCTGCACTCACCCAGGATGAGGGTCAGGTGGCACCAAGGGTGTTGCAAGGACTGGTGGAATAACACTTTCCCTTACTAGATCCTGACTGGGCCCCTAATGATGATGAAGATAATTGTTATCAGAGCAGTATCAGAGGTCAGTTTTGTTTGGTATAAGAAATGCTATACCAACAGCCATAAATTGTTCACAATTGCATGATAAATTGCACAATAAAAAAGATTCTCTAACCGATTTCCTAAATAAATTGAAAGAAGCTGCCCAGAAGTACACGACCCTTGATCCTGAGTCAGAAGAAGGGAGAGGCCAATTAGCGACTTTGTTTACTGGGCAGTCTGCTGATGATATTCAGAGAAAGTTGCAAAAGAGAGCGGGAACAGATGCTAGAGACTTGGAAAATTGTTGGAGCAGGCTTCGGTGGTTTATAGAAATAGGGATCAGCAGAAAGAAAAGGGGAATGCCAGATTAATAGCTGCCCTAGGAGGGACCTGCAGTCCTCAGGGAGGACTTAGGGGTGGATTTAGATGTGGTTACCGAGGAAGAGGATGTGGCAGAGGATTCCCAAAACTCTATGTAGGAGACATTCAGTGTGCTTATTGCGAAAAAGGAGGGGCACCGGAAGCACGAATGTCCAGTTTAATGGAAATCTGAGGAATCAAACACTCCTGTGATGGCTATAGAAGCTAGGGACTGAAGGAGCCTGGAGGGATCTTCCCCAGCAGAGCCTCTGGTTATAATTAAGCTGGGGGAAGATGAAACAGAGATGGAATGCTTAGTTGATACAGGGGCAACCTATTCAGTTTTAAATACAAAAAGGCATGAATTAGGATATGATACTGTAAGAATTATTGGTGCGACAGGAAAGGCAGAGACACAGCCCTCCTTTAAACCTACAGAATTTAAAATTGGAAAGCAATGGGTAACATACCAATTTCTGTATTTACCAGGTGCACCAAAACCCCTGATAGGCTGAGATTTATTAGAAAAATTAGAAGCAGAGATCAAATTTAAAAATGGGAAAGTGGAAGTAATAATGCCTGAGTCTAAATTTGTCCAAGCTTCAATATTGTTACTGCAGGAAATTGAACAGGTGGAAAAGAAAATCCTGGCTGAAGTCAAAAATGCAGTGAGATCCATTGCCTGGGCAGGAGAGGTACCAGGGAAAAATGAAAGAGAGCTGAACCTGTAAGGATAGACCTTAAACCAGGATTGGCATCAGTAAGAATTAAACAATATCCTTTAAAACTAGAAGCAAGAATTGTCCTAGTGCCAATCATTCAGAAATTTTTGAAATGCAAATTACTGGTAGAATATGGGTCAACAGATAATAAAAGGCATAAATGCGGTGGTGGCAATCCCATATACGTTACCAACTACCCTCACTAGTGAACAAGGCTGGTTTGTTTACAGTTTTAAGTTTAAAGGATGCCTCTTTCTGCATACCTCTTGATTATGAAAGTCAGGAACTTTTCGCTTTTGACTGGGAAAATCCTGAAACAGGGCAAAAGACACAAGATACTTGGACTGTTCTACCACAATGTTTTGAGGACAGCCCAACCACTTTTGGAAATCAACTAGCAAAACAATTGGAAGTCTGGAGGAAAGAAAATGGACAGGAAACTGGACTACACTATGTAGATGACATGTTAATTGCAGCAGAGACTCAAGGACGATGTTTTTCTGACAATAAGCCTTTTGAGTTTCTTGGGAATTAGCGGATACCGCGTATCAAAAGAAAAGGTGCAAATTGTCTGAGAAACGGTCACGTACCTGTACTTTGAAATTCTAAAAGGGCAGAGGCGACTAGGAACAGAACGAAAAGAAGCTATTTTCCATCTCCCCGAGCCACGTATGCCGAGAGAATTGTGAGCGTTTCGAGGCACAGTGGGATGGTGACACCTGTGGATTGTGAATTATGGATGGATGGTAAAACCTCTATACAAATTACTAAAGGACTCCCAAAGAGGGAGCCTTGAATGGACAAACGACAGCAGAGCTGCGTTCAGACAATTGAAACAGGCTCTGATGAGGGCATCCACCCTGGGAATGCCAGACCTGACTAAAATCTTTGAACTTTTCACTCATGAGCAGCGAGGAGTGGCATTAGGGGTCCTGGCACAGTTTCTAGGAGGACAGCAAAGAGCAGTGGCATACTTCTAGCATTGGAACTAAGTGAAGGAAAAAGGTTAGAATCTGTCCAGATATTAAGTATGCTTTTGGAGTTGTACGTGCCCACAGAGCCATCTGGAAAGAAAGAGGAGTATTATCAGCACAAGGAACTGAAATCAAGCATGCAGCACATATACAAGAACTACTAGAGAGCATCCAAAACCCAACAGCGGTTGCAATAATGCGTCGCAAAGCCCACCGAACAGGAAAGACCCCACCAGAAATAGGTAATCGGGTGGCAGATAAAGCTGTCAAAGAGGCTGCAGAAACAGCTGTCGTGGCATTATTACCAGAAAAAGAAATAACTCTACCTAAGACACCACCTAAATATGATAAAGATGCCAAATTAAAGACCTTACAGGCAGAGGAACAAATGGATGGGTGGGCTATTACAGCCACATGGCAAGTAGTAATCCCGCCCTTATTTATGAAAGGGATTGCTAGGCAAGAACATAATAAAGTACATAAAGGAACTGAAAATTTAGTTAAGTACATTTGGAAAATAGTTATAAGCTGGGCAATAACAGAAATTATCCGATCCATTACAGAAAGATGTGAAACTTGTAAAAATAACCCAAGTACTAGTTATAGATTGATTTTTGGAGTAACCAAAGGAAGAAATTTCCTAGGGGGGATTATTGGAAAATCAATTTCACAGAGCTACCTAGAACAGGAGGATATAGGTACATCTCGGTTTTAATTGACACTTTTACCGGATGGCCAGAGGCTTTTCCCTGTTGCACCAATAAGGCTAGAGAAGCAATTAAAGTTTTGTTCAAAGAACTTATTTCAGGATTTGGCATTCCCCATGGGATGTCATCAGATCGGGGACCACATTTTGTTGATGAAGTTATAAAACAACCAAGTCAAATTTTAGATATGAAATGGGATTTACACACACCATACAGGCCTGAGTCAAATAGAAAGGTAGAAAGAAGGAACTACACTCTTAAATCCCAAATTGGGAAAATATGCCAGGAAACTTCAATGACCTGGATACAAGCTTTGCCTTTGGCATTATTAAAAGTTAGGATACAGCCTCAGGGTAAAAATAGTTTAGGTTGCTATGAATTGCTCTGTGGGAGACCATATCAGGCCCCTCATACCCCAGGGACCATACCTATTAAAGGGGTTATAAACCAGCAAGTCAGCATAGTTAAACAAATACAGGAGGATGACACATCTTTAGGGTTTGAAGAAATTTGGCACCAATAAACCTTGTGGTCACCCGATTGGTCCTGGTTTAAGAAATTGTTTTTGTTGATTGTTTTCATCATAGCTGTACATAATTCCTGTGTAACGATACTGTGTTGTAACTGTTGCTCCAGCCTTTGCTGGAAAAAAAAATTAATACGTTGAGGGTTGTAGCTTGCTGGCTACAAACCATCAAAAGAAAAGAAGGGATTGATACCTGATACCAGCTTCAAAAGAACATACAGCCTCCTCTAATTGGAGCAACATAGCTAAGTTTTGAAATAACCAGAATACTTTGCTAATAAGATTCTCTGAGAACTTGCTATATGCAATTAGATAGAAGGGAATCTGGAGACAGTATATCCTTGAGTAGAATAAATAAGGGAAATGTACTGGAATAAGCTAGTTTAGTATCAGTAAGAATTGTGGAACCAAGCCTAAACCGAACTGAGCATGCCCAGAGGCTGAGTTCAACCAGCAGACACAGTGAGGAAGACTATTGATGACCACCAGGGGACCCTGGAAGACCACCGATGAGCACAAATGCGCATGTGTTAAGGACAGTTGCATATGTTAATGTGTTCCAAGAATGGTATGAATATGGTAATAACTTCCTAGAAATCTAACATATGTGTATTTTGATTGCATATAACCCCTGTAGTAGAGCAACTCAGTGCGCACGCTAGGTGGAGCAATCCCCTGCACGACCAGCACCGCAATAAAGAATGCCAGCTTTTTAACACTACAAATTGAGTTTTAGAGGGTTCTTGTATTTGCCAATTTACGGTATCAATATAAAGGTCTTTTAATGCAAAGAAACCCTATTTATGGAATGGTTTAAAGGCTCAACCCCCCCCCTTTCATCTCTACTGAAGTTATAAAAGCATTTTCAAAAGCTGCCCCTTACCCCTTTTCCTTTTCCCCTCTTCCCATCCCGATCCAGGGCCCATTTTCCCCAGTTGGTTACTTTCCCCCACAGGGCTGTGCCCACAGAGCAGGGGTTGCTGCCACAGTACAAAAATACCCACCCCAAACCCTGATTCTAGGTTTAGCCCACCTACCCATCTGGCCCCCCAAAGCTGTTACTCTTTTGCCAACTCTGCCCTGTACACTTCACCTATCCCTCTCTTGTTTTGTCATATCCCACATTCTGGCTCCCTATCCTCTTCTCTACGTCCCTCTGTCCTTCCTCCTGCTTTCTTCCCTCTTTTCCCTCTGTCCTGCTGCCTTTGTCCTAAGCCTCGTAGCCAGCTCACCGCCAGGATTTCTGATGTGCCTGAAGGAACAAACGTTTGCCGCCTCCTTTGCATTCCTGGATGTGTTTCCAGACCCTGGGCTTCAGGGTGAGTGGCTGTAGTTGGGTCCAGGGGAGATGATGACATGCTGTGGGGCTGGGGTGGTGGCTCCCTGTTCCTCATGGGCTCCAGCTGTGGGCTGGGGCAGCCCAGGTGGGTCCCATGAAGACAGGAGGGGTGGGGCCAAGGTTTTATAAAGGCCACAGGTGGGCCTGGGCTGGGGCAGCCCTAGGTGCAGCTGGTGAGGCTGAGGATGGGGCTGGCCCTGCTGTGACAAGGGGCTCTAGCTGGGTAGAGGGCTGCCTGGGCACTCCTGTCTGCAGGAGCTGGCTGAGGAGTGAAAGGAAGCAAGTTCTGCAGGCAGCTGCCACCAGCAAGGAACAGCATGTCCTTGAGCAAGGAAGGATCCCTCCCAGAGGTCACCGACAGAGCACACCACCAGCACGAGGTGTCAGGATATCAGCACCTCTGTCAGCCGCACATGTGAGCCCCTGCGCATCTGGGAAGCCTGGTGGGAGAGTAGCATCGAGGCATCTGTCGCCTACTCCTGGGTGGGCGACATTTGGGCAGCCAGCACCACAGAAGAGGAAGGGGCAGGGGCAGAGAGTGAAACCTCAGGGCTGTGAAGGTGTTCTGCCTGCAACAGAAGCTGCAGTGAGTCACATGTCTCCTCACATGCAACTGGGCCCATCCCGGTATGCTTTTCCCAGTCTCTGCCTGTCTCCATTTTGGGCTGACCAGCTCCCCGAAGCTTTTTGCACTTCTGTCAACACTGCCCTGTACCCCATCGCCTTCTACATTCCCTTCCTATGCCTCTCTCTTTCTGGCTCCCTGCCCGCTATTATTTCATTCTTCCCACACTGCCTTCTTCCCCATTGCTCGTGAAAATTGCATTTCTAGGTCTCACTCTAGCCTGTGACCTATCTTGGTTTTCAGTGACTCCCTCTGCTCTGCATCTGATTGATATTCCAATGTTCTTTCCCTGCAGCTGTCTACCCGGCTCCCTCTCTTGACAACTAACTTCTTACCTATGTGGCCAGAACCCTATTGCTTTCTAAATTTTCTCTGTATGTCTGTCTATCCAGTTCCCCATCCATGTTTATTTCTCCCTGCCTGTCCTCTACTTTATCACTTCTTAAACTTTGTTTTGATGTCTTCATTTATTTAGTTTGTGGACCCTATTTTTTATTTTTTCTCCTGTCTGTCCCTTATCCCATTGCTTTCAACATTCTTGTTCTAGGTCTACTTTTATGAAGCTGCCAATCCCTATTTTTAATGGTTCTTTCTCGGTCGTGCACCCCATTGCTTTTAAAATTTTTTATTAAGTTCGCTGTCCCTATTTTTTCATATCATCAGTAAGGTTGGAAAAGATCTCTATGATCACCAAGTCCAACTGTCAGCCCAAGACCACCACGCCTCCTAAAGCACGTCCCAAAGTGCCACATCTACACATTTTTTTGAACATCTGCAGGGATGGTGACTGTACCACCTCTCTGTGCAGTCTGTTCCAATGCTTGAAGACCCTTTCAGTAAAGAAATTCTTCCTAACATGCAATCTAAACATCGCCTGATGCAACTTGGCGCCATTTCCTCTCATCCTATTGCTAGCTACGTGGGAGAAGGAACCAATGCTCACCTCACTACAACCTCCTTTCAGCCCCATCTTCTCCAGACTAAAACAACCCCAGTTCCCTCAGCTGTTCTTCATAAGACTTGTTCTCCAGACTTCAGCAGTGTCATTGCCCTTCTCTGGGCAGGCTCTGACAACTCAGTGTCCTTCTTGTCCTGAGGGGCCCAAAAGGGAACATGATACTCGAGGTGCAGCCTTACCAGTGCTGAGTACAGGGGTACAATCACTTCCCTAGTCCTGCTGGCCACCCTATTCCTGATACAAACTGGGATGCTGTTGACTTTATCGGTGACTCGGGTACAACACTGGCTCACATTCAGCCTGCCATCAACCAGCACCCCCAGGTCCTTGTCCACTGGGCAGCTTTCGAGCCACTTTTCCCCAAGCCTGTAGCATTGCGTGGGCTTGTTGTGACCTGAGCGCAGGACACAGTACTTGGCCTTGTTACACCTTATACTGTTGACCTCTGCCCATAGGTACAGCCTGTCCAGATCCCTCTGCAGAGCCTTCCTACCATCTAGGAGATCAACGCTTCCGCCCAACTCGGTGTCATCTGCAAACTTACTGAGGGTGCGCTCAAGCCCCTCATGCAGATCATTGCTAAAGATACGACACAAGACCCATCCCAAAACTGACCCATGGGGAACACCGCTCATGACCGGCTGCCAACTGGATTTAGCTCCGTTCACCACAACTCTCCGGGCTCGGCCATCGCCCTGGTTTTGTACCCAGCGAACAGTACACCTGTCCAAGCCGTGAGCCGCCAGCTTCTCTAGGAGAATGCTGTGGGAGACAGTGTCAAAGGCTTTACTGAAGTCCAGGTACGTAACATTCGCAGCCTTTCCCTCATCTGCTAGGCGGGTCACCTGGTCATAGAAGGAGACCAGGTTGGTCAGGCAGGACCTGCTTTTCATGAACCCATGCTGGCTGGGCCTAATCTCCTGGTTGTTCCCCACATGTCTGGTGAGCGCGCTCAAGGTGAACCGCTCTGTAATCATCCCTGGTACCAAGGTCAGGCTGACTGGCCTGTAGTTCCCTGGATCGTCCTTCTGGCATCGCATATCACATTGGCAAGCCTCCGGTCATCTGGGACCTCCCCCGTGAACCAGGACTGCTGATAAATGATTGAGTGGTTCAGCAAGCTCCTCCGCCAGCTCCCTCAGTACTCTCAGGCTGATTCCATCCAGCCCCATAGACTTGTGAGCATCCAGGTGGCAGAGGAGGTCATAAACTGCTTCCTCTTGGATTACCAGGGGAGTTTATTTTGCTCTCTGTCCCTGCCTTCCAGCTCAGGGGGCTGACTACCCTGGGAATAACTGGTCTGACTACTAGAGACTGAGGCAAAGGTGGCAACAAATACCTCAGCCTTTTCCTCATCCTTGGTGGCAGCGTCCCCCACCGCCGCATCCAACAGAGGATGGAGATTCTTCTTGGCTTGTTTTTCTTTACATATTTGTAAAAACATTTTTTTGTTATCTCCGACAACTGTGGCAGGGTTAGGTTCTAGCTGCACTTTTGCCTTCCTAATTTTCTCTCTGCAAGACCTAACGAGGTCTCTGTAATCTTGAGTTGCCTGCCCCTTCTTCCAAAAGCTGTAAACTCTCCTTTTTTTTTTCCTGAGACACAGCAAAAGCTCCCCATTCAGCCAGGCTGGTTGTCTTCCCTGCTGGTTCATCTTATGGCATGTGGGGACAACCTGCTCCTGCACCCTCAAGACTTCCTTCTAGAAGAATGCCCAGCCTTCCTGGACCCCTTTGCCTGTCATGACTTCCTCCCAAGGGACCCTTTTTCAACCAGCATCCTGAAGAGTCCAAACCCTGCCCTCCACACGTCCACAGTAGCAGTTTTGTTGGCCCCGCCCTTACTTTGCCAACAATCGGGAATTCCATCATTTCACAGTTGCTAAGGCCAAGATGGCTTCCGACAGCCACATCTCCTACCAGTCCTTCTCCGTAAAGAGCAGGTCGAGCAAGGCACCTCCCCCAGTAGGCTCGCTCACCAGCTTTGTCAGGAAGTTATCTTCCACATGCTCCAGGAACCTCCTAGACAGTTTCTCTCTGCTGCGTTTTATTTCCAGCAGACATCCGGTAAGTTCAAGTCCCCCATGAGAACAAGGGCTAGTGATCGTGATAGTTCTGCCAGCCACTTGTAGAATGCTCGATCTACCTCTTCATCATGCCTGGGTGGTCTACAGCAGACCCCCAGCAGGATATCTGCCTTGTTGGCCTTCTCCCCCATTCTTACCTATAAGCACTCGACCTTATCGTCACAATCATTGAGCTCTATACAATCAAAACACTCCCTAATATACAGAGCCAACCCACCACCTCCCCTTCCTTGCCTATCCCTTCCAAAGAGCTTATAGCCATCCAACAGTGCAGTCCAGTCGTAAGAGTCATACCACCACATCTCTGCGATGGCAACTAAGTCATAGCTATCCTGCTGCACAACACCTTCCACCTCCTCCCATTCAGCGACTGTGCTGCATGCATCTGCGTAGATGCACTCAAGCTGGGATATCAATTTCACTCCCAAGATCAGTGTGCCGCCCCCTAGGCTGCTCTTTAATGAGGCTGGCTATGTCCCCTCCCCACTTCAAACCTTGTTTAAAGCCCTCTTCGTGAGCCCTGCCAACTCACAAGCAAGAATCCTTTTCCCCCTTTAAGGTAGCTTAACTCCCTATTCAATCCCTTTTCATTTTTTCCCCCTCATTATCCTAACCGCTGTTGCTTTTATAATTGTCTTTTTGCCTACTTTTATCCCGTTCGTTGTGTAAGTTTGTTGATTTTCAGCTCTTTTATTAGTGTCATCACTTTTTAAAATGTCTTTTAATGTGTCCATTTTAATTTAATATTTTTCCTTTACTTTCAGAGTATTTCTGTTCTGTCTTTCCCGTCTGTCGCTTAACACGTCGCTTTTAAATTTTCTTTCTACGTCCGCTTTTCTCCAGGTCACGGTCTTTATATTTTGCTCTTGGTTGCATTTCCGTAACAACCTCACTTTTTGAGTTATCTGTCTATGTCTGTTAATTTAGTCTGCTGTCCCTATTTTTTAATTCTTTCCTCTCTTCGTCCTTTGCATTTTCAAATTTTGTTTGTGTTTATTTTTATCAAGCTCCCCATCCCTGTATTACTTTCCTGTCATGTACCCCACCGCTTTTAAAATGTACTCGCTGCATCTGCATTTACTTTGCCGTCCCTACTTCTTAATATTTTTCCTCTCTTGATCCCATGGCTTTACAAGTTTTTCTATGTGTATTTTATTGAGTTTTTGGCTCTATTTTTCATCTTTTGCTCTCTTTATCCCCATCATTTTTAAAATTTCATTTCTTTGTTTCTACCTAGTTCCCTGACTTTTTTTTCCTTTATTTCCCTCATCCCTGTTGATCTTAATGTTTTCTGTGTCTCATTTTCTTGCAGTCCTTTACACCTTTGCTTTCTATGTCTGCATTTTAGTTTGTCGTCTTTATTTTTCAGTTGTTTTCTTTTTTAAATGCCCTTTCTTTGTCTACCTCTATTGCATTCACTGTCTTTAATTGTTTCTCACCTTTCCTTAGTGCTGCCTCTTTTTAAATTTTCTGAGCCTACTTGTATCAAGTCCCCATCCCTCTATTTTAATTCTTTCTTACGTTTCCATCTTAGAACACCATCCCTATTTCTTTTCCCTTTATTTCCTTAATCCTGTCGCTTTTAATATGTTCTTCCTACATCTACTTTTAACCCCTTCTAGTTTCTATTTCTTAATTCTTTCCTGTCATGAACCACGTTGCTTTTTAAATTTTCTATGTCTTAACTTATCTAGTTAACTTACCTTATTTTTCAGTTTAACTCTCCATTCTTTTCATCTCGAAGTTTTGTTTGTAGGAGTACTTTTAGCTCATTTTTTGTCTGTCTTACACTTTTTCCTGTTTCCTGTATCGTGCCGTTTTTAAAATTTTTGTTCTATGTCTACTTTTATCGAGATTGCTCTCTGTTTTCTAGTTGTTTCCTGTCTGTCTCGTACCCGGTCACTTTTAAATTTTCTTTCCTCATCTCTTTATATCCAGTTTGCCTTCTTTATTTTTTAATTCTTTCTTGCCTGTTGCGTACCCGGTCGCTTTTAAACTTTCTTTCCTCATCTCTTTATATCCAGTTTGCCTTCTTTATTTTTTAATTCTTTCTTGCCTGTTGTGTACCCAGTCATTTTTAAAATTTTCTTTCTATGTCTACTCATAACAAGGTGTCTAACCCTACGTTTCATCTTATTTCTCGTCTGTCCTGTCAGGGTGCTTTTACTTCTTTTCTACATCTACCTTTATCCAGGTCACGGTCTTTATTTTTCTTTCATTCTAGTCTGTGCCATAACCTGTCACTTCTTAAATTTTGTTTTTATGTCTTTAGTTTGCTGTTCCTGTTTTTTTCAATTGTTCTTTTATTGCGTTAATCTTCTTGCTTTTTAATATGTTCTTTTACATCCACTGTTATCTAGTTCCCATCTCTCTTTTTTAATTCTTTCTTGTCTGTGGGTACTCCCTCAATTAGTCAATTTTCTTTCTATGCCTCCACTTAGTTTGCTGTCCCTTAGCTTTAATCTTTTCCTCCTCAAATTTTTGAATATTTTTTCTTCTTGCATCTCAACCCAAGGTTTTAGAGGGTCTCCTTAGCATGCTTTTATCTCTGAAGCGTAATTTTCCCCCCTCTCAGTTTGTCAGAACATCTCCTCGGGTCATCCCTCTTTCTCAGGGCAATCTTTTTGTCCTCTCCTCCATCTCGCTTGCCTCCAATGGGTCAGCATCACCCTCAGGACATCTGCAGTCTGTTCGGATCCCCTCCCGACTACCCTGGCACCCTCGAGCCTTATTCAGTCTCTCCGGCCATCTCGGCGTCCCTCCGTTACTGTCACGATACTTTCTGCAAGCGTCCTTGCCTTCCATGGCCATCCTTTAGTTCCACAGCAGGCTTTGTATCTTTCTTATTCAGAGACAATTCCTCAGGCTTTCATTTTGCCCTAGAGCACTCTTACCTTCCCTCCACCATGTCAGATGCATCCATTTGGCTCTCGGTTCCCTGAGGACATCTCAATTCTGAACAGATCCCTTCCCAAGTACCTCATTCTGTCAGCAATCCTTCATTTGTCTCTAAGTCCACATTCCCCCTGCCCTCTCGTTTTTGTCACGATGACTGCGGAGACCGTCCTCGTGCACCACAGCACCCTTTGAGCTCCGCAACCCTCTGTGCATCTCGTATTCAGACAATCCTTCTTCGGGCTTTCTCTGAGCCCCAGAGCTCTCTTAATTCATTAACAGACTTTGAGGATGTCTCCATTCTGTTGCTCATCCCCTGAGGACATCCGTACGTTGTCGGGACACCTTCTTGAGTTTTGCATCGCATCCCAGAGCCTCCTTCTCTCTCTTTTGCTCCTCCCTTCTCCCATCATTGCAACTCCTGAGGCCATCATTGCGGCCCACCACCATCTTTTGGCTCCATAGCCCGCTTTGCACCCTTCTCGCTCCCCAGCGACCTTTCCCGATGCCATCTTTCGTCTCTAGAGCACTCACATCATCGTCTATGCTACCTAGGGTTCCTCTGTTCAGTGCCCGGTCCCCTCATGAAATCTGTAGTCTGTTCAAATCCCCTCCGGACTTCTTCATGTCCCTAGGCATTCTTTTGTCTGTTCGTCTCGGAACCCCTGCGCTACTGTCTCAATGCCTCCTGAGGTTTTTGACATTCTCCACAGCATGCTTTTAGCTCCGTAAGCCCCCTTTGGAGTCATTCTGTTGCAGTCATAACTCTCCCGAGGTCTCTGTTCCCAGAAAATAGCATTCTTTTTTTTCTCTAAGCCATCTAGGATGCCTCCCCAAGACCTTCCTTGTGCTCTACAGGATTTTGGTAGGACTTTGCCTTCCTTTCGATCTGTTATCCCTCCGAGCCTTTTGTGACACCTCTGGTCCCAGTCGCCATGCCTCCTGAGACATCCTTTGCATCCCACAGCCCCATTTTAGCTCACTAGCAGACTTTGAGCCTCTCTAGTTACGTCCGAACGCAGTCCTCGGGTTTGCTTGCGCCTCAGAGCACTCTGATTCTGTCTGCCATCTAGGGTACCTCCACTCGGTCCCCGACCTCCTGAGGAGATCTGTACTCTGGTCACGCACCCTCCAGACTTATTCCTGCACTCATTCTGTCCTCTCTTCCTTCTATTTGTGCCTCTGTTTGTTCCCTGGCTCTCCAGTGACACATTTACCGAGCTCAGAGCCCCTCTGAATCGAATTGTCACATCCCCAAATGTTTTAATGTCTCTCTGCCTCCCTTGGGACTTCTTTTCTCCCAGTCACAATGCCTCCCAAGACCTTCTTCAGGCTCTATATCCACCTTGTAGTGCTTTGAGCCACAGAGCGCTCATTTGTTCCTCTACGATATCTAGGATTCCCCTGTTCAGTCCTCGACTACCTGAGACCATCTGTACTCTGCTGAGACGATCTCTCCCAAGTTCCTCCTCGTTGTCCCAAGCCGCCTTTTGTCTACCAGCCCCCTTCAACAACCCTCTCCTCACAGTCACAGTGGCTCCTGAGACCTTCCTCATTCTCCACAGCACCTCGCAGCACTTGATCTCTCTCGCTGTCTTTCTGATCGCATCAGAGCCTCCCGTCTCTTTGCTACGCAGCGCTCCTTTATTTTTCTCTGCCATCGAGGGTGTCTCCGTTCCGTACTTGTTTCACTCGGTCATCTCTCATTCACATAGACGCCCTCCTGAGATTCCAAGGTCCTCACTGTGTCTCCAAGCCTTCTTTTCTAAGCCTGTCCCCTCTTAATAGCTCTACTCTCTATAACAATGTCATCCAAGTCCTTTCTTGTAGTCCAGAGCAGTCTCGTAGCACTTTAGCTCCCTATATGCAGATTTTTTGTGCTCTTTAGAGCGCTCTTACTCTTTGCCATTTAAGATGCTTCATTCAGCCCCCAGCCCCCTGACAGCATCTGCGCTCTGCTGAAATCCCCTTCGGAGTTCCTCCTTGTTGTCTCTGAAGCTTCTTTGGTCTCTCGGCCCCCCTCAGGACATCTCTGCTCCCTTTGCAGAGTTTTTGTCAGACATTCCCTATGGTCCAGAGCTCTCTTCTAGCTCGAGAAGGCACTTTGCATCCCTCTTTACCCCTTAGCCCCCTTCCTGAGTCTGAATTTGTTACCCCAATCAGTCTTTTTGTCCTCTCAACTCTTTGTGTCCCCCCCACCATTCAATCCCCGGTCCCCTGCGGATATATGTACTTTGCTCACTTCCCTTTTGAGCTTCTTGAATTCCTCAGACTACTGTAGTTCTTCTGGCCCCTTTGAGACAGCTCCTATCCCTGTAACAATACCTTTTGTTCTACCAGAGCCTTTCCCAAAGCCGTCTTTGTACTCAAGAGCAATTTATTTGTTTTCTCTCTTATAGGATGTTTCTATTTGGTGTCTGGTATCCCAAAGATGTGTATCATTGGCTCAGATCTCCTCTTGAGTTTTTTGGAGAATTATTAGCCTTGATGTCTTTTTATCAATACATGTCTTGATGTACTTGTTCTACTTTCCGTTTATTTTTTTTCTAGCAATTTAGGTGTTAATTCAGATGCTTCATACAGCTTCTGATGCTACTCCTGTGGTTTTTTTTCTTATTTTATGTCCTTTAAGACTGATCTTATTCTGTTTATAGAGTCAGAGAACATCAAGGTGACTCTGAATCGTGATTTACAATCAATAATTTAATTTACAACTAGCAGTATTTGCGAGAAGAGGTTCTTAGGGGATCTGATTTCATTTTGTTATTTGGTGCTATCTAAAATGTAGATAGCATGGGTACTTTTGCTACACAGGAAGTGTAATTCCATAGCATTTCTTTTTAAAGCACAGTAAAGCACGCAATTACCAGTAATAATAACATTATTGCATTTAATGAGCTGGTCTACTACATTGTTTAGTATGACATGTATCTTTTTCTATCTATATGCTAGTAAAATGAATTTCACTTTCTTACCTGGTGATATTGCTGATGAAATAAATGTCCTTTTACTAGAAGAACTGCTGTTGCTATTTTCATTGTGTGCCCACTGTCTTTGCTTGCTTTCTTCTACACCATGAACTTCAAGCAGGTGGTAAAGCTTCCTGCTGCTCTTCTGGCTGCCTTTATACTCTCTGAGGGTTGACCCCTCCCCTTTCCCAGGTGATTGTGGGAATGGTGGTGGGCGGGGACCGGGGTATATGAGCCACAGCCTGTGCTCAGGGAGCTCATTCTGGTTCAGGCTTTCTAGGGTGATGGTGTTTTGGGATTCCTTCAGCTGACTGTAGCTATTGAGTTGTTTAAGCTTTTTGCCTAAAGAAGGAGAGGTATTTGTTTGAGGTAAGGAGTTCAGAACTTGCTAAGCTTGGGTAGTATTTATATTAGAAAGTTCACTTCTACCAACTTTACTTTTTTTTTCATGTAACATTGTTTTGGGGGTTTAAGGAGCAAGATGGTTTTAACGGTATGGTGTTCTGTTTGTGTTTCTCTTTGGCTTTACAGGTTCTGTGTGGGTTGCCTTTGGACTTGGATGAGCTTTTGAGGGGAGCTGGGGCACAGAGAAGGAGCATGGAGCCAATGATTTCTTGCAAGTGCAATGGTAAGCTATCATGTGTTAGGGTATTTCTAGGGGCCACCAGCAATGAGAAGTATGAAATTCCACAGTTAACATTGAGCAGGTGGGCCATGTTGTGGTATAGGTCTATGTTGACAGATGTCATGCTGACTGACAGCAGTGTCAGTTGTGTGTGGATCCTGGGTTTGTGCTGTGGGGTTTTTTTTCAGATAAGGAAGTATCTGGCTACTGCAGGACTGATCTGGTTGGCAGCCTGTGTGTGTTTGCTTCTGGAAGAACACCCTGACTGAGGTTTTTGGTCCTTGGAAAGCTAATGTTGAGGTATTGGTGTTGGAGAAGGAGGGAAGAAGACTGGCAGAGTAGGAAGGGGTTTTAAAGACAGTGTAGGGGAGAGGGTTGTACAGTACCCAGTCCTCTTTGGCAGGTTAAGGGAGCAGATTCTAGGCTGTGCGTGTTCTTGGGTAGCTTGTGTGGTCTGTGTTTCAGACCTTTCTTGGGTCTCGGTGTTCTTTGCTCTCTGGCAGCAAGGCATGTGTCCGGGGCACCATCCCTAGGGCCTGGCAATGCCTTAATTGTCGGCACAGGGCCAGTAGGGTGCTTTTATTTTTGGCATCACAAGCTTCTAGTGTGGATCAGTCAGGCATCTTGAAAATTTCTGGACAGCGCTCTTGTGCAGCATTGTTCCCAGCTGTGTGAGCAGCTCTGTTCTCCCAGTGCCCATCTTCAGGGCCTGGCATTTCTTCCCCGCATCCTTAAGTTCCTAGGTCTTGAAGCTGGGCTGCTTGCGCATCCATCCTCTCCATTTGGAGAGCAGCTTCTTGTCACAGGTTGTGATGCTCTGCTCTTTTCCTGGGGTTGCCTTAGGGACTCCTCACAACACCGTCAGGGTCCTGCAGGTGTTCTTGCCTGACTGGCTCTTCTGTCTGGTTGTCGTTGTTCTTGCCGAGAGTTTTCTGTCATCTTTGAGGCGCTTTGTTTGTAGTGTTCTGCTTAGGGTTGGTTTGTGCCTGTGTGTGTGTTTGGCTTGGAGCTGCCCTGCCTGGGGTTGTAGAGGCAGGGGGAGGTGGCCTAGGGATGGGAGCCCATGGTTCATCTGTTGATATGCCTGGGCTGTTAGGGCAAAGATCATACACTTGTTCTGGCCTGAGCGGCGGTCAGCAGTGGGTGCAGACAGTGATTTCCATACTGTTTTGTGGGTGATGATGGCAGCTGTGTGGGGGTGGGAGCTAGAGTGCTAGCTGAGCAGAGTGCATCTCAAAGCTGTTCAAGCTTGTACATGTAGGGCTTATTCTTAGATTGGATGTATTTTTTCTAATTGCAGGCTGTAGTTGGCCTGTAGATAGTATTCCTATAAGATACCAAATCCTTTGGAGTCATTAAGGTATTATTGTGCATACAGGTGACTTGTTTGGTATTGTTCTTGCAGGTGCCGAGGGATGAGATGTCCAGCGTGATGGAGGAGAGCTCTGGGCAGTGCTCTGAGGGGCAGTTGGGGTGTTGTATGGAGAGGGAAGATGTGACTGATGGCTATATGACTCGATTACTGTATTTCTCCTGTTCTTTGGACTTAAAGGTGTAAAGCGATGAGCCAAGTGGGATGTGGGCGCTGGCAGTGATTCAGGCAAGTTGAGAGGAGATTTGTGGGCTGAAGTACTGGTTCTTTTTGAGGTGTTGTGTTGCTGCATGAGTTGTAGGCAACTCATGGTGTTTGGGTGCTACAGGTGGTGGGTGGGCCTCTACGTGGCAAGCGGACCTGACCGATGACTGTCGGAAGATTTGTTGAGGTAATGGAGTATGTGATGGGGATTGGTGTGGGCTGGCTGCAGTCTGTCAGCGGGTGCCTTTTTGCTTGGGTTTTTTGCAGGTGCTTCACGGAGGCTTCAGAGGGGAGACTGCGCATGCTGATGAGAGGTCAGAAAAGGTGAGGCGGTTGCAGGCCAGGCTGTTGTTGAATAGCAAGGTGTTGTATGGCAAGTGAGATTGAAGCATTTCTCTTTGGTTTTGCAGGTTCTGTGCTGGCTGCCTTTGGAACTGGATGAGCATTTGAGGTGAGCTGGGGTGCGGAGAGAGGATGGGTGGAGCCAATGATTTCTCACAACTGCACTGGTAAGTTTGTGTCTTATGGTATTTTTAGGGGCTGCGAACAATGAAAACTGCTGAAGTCCAGGATCGGCATGGAGGAGGTGAGCGGAATGCCAGGGTGCATGTGAGGTGGGGGCTGTTGCAGGATAAGTCTGTGTTGACAGATGTGATGATGATCGACAGCCCTGTTAACTGTGGGTTTTTGCCTCCTTTTCAGATGAAGAGGCACCTGGATACTGCATGACTGACCCAGTGGGCTGAACATGTGCTCTTTCTTCTAGATGCACAGATCAACTGAGGGTCTTGGCCCTGTGAAAGATAAGTTGCAGCAGCAGTGCTGAGGAAGGGGTTGGGGAGGGAGAGGACAAGGTTATCCTTGGCAGGAAGGGGTTTTATAGATAGCACAGGGACAGGGCTGTCCAGGAACCAGTCCTCTTTGTGGTAGGTTAAGGGAGCAGGCTCATCTTCAGCGTGAGGGTAGCATGTGCTGGGCAGGACGGTTCCAGGCTGTCTGTGTTGTGTAGTGTTTGTGGTCTGTGTTCTATGTTTTAGATCTTTGTCAGATCCTGATGGTCTCTTTGCTCTCAGGGAGCAAGGCGTGTGCCTAGGGCAATGATGCTAGGGCTTGGAAAGGCCCTAATTGTGGGCCCAGTGCTCATCAGGTGTTTCTTTTTTCGGTGTGACAAGCTGGAAACTTGGATTGGTTGGCATCTCAGAAGTTTCTGGATGGTGGTCTTGTGTAGTGTTGCTCTCAGCTGTGTGAACAGCTCTGCTCTGTAGCTGTCCTTTTTCAGGGCTTGGCATTTCTTCCCTGCATCCTTAAGTTCTTAGGTCTTCAAGCTGGGCTGCTTGCACATCTATCTGTTCTCTTTGGAGAGAAACTAGTTGTCAGGGCTGTGAGGCTCACCTTGTTTTCTGGCATTGCCCTAGGGTGTGTTCACATCACTGTCAGGCATCAGGTCTAGTTGCCAGATGGGTGTTTCCATCCAGGTGTCTTCCTTGTTGCCAAGAGTTTTGTCTTGTCCTTGCGATGCGTTGTTTGGAGCATTCCATGTAGTGTTCATCTGTGCTTCTGTTTGGCTTGGAGCCGCCCTGCCTGGGGGTGTAGAGTCAGGGGGAGGTGGCCTAGGGATGAGAGCCTCTGGTTCATCAGTTGCTATGCCTGGGCTGTTGGGGCAAAGGTTGTACAGTCATTTTAGCTTGAGTGGGTGTCAGCAGTGGGTGCAGACAGCAATTGCTGTACTGTTTTGTGGGTGCTGAGGGGCTCATGGCAGCTGTGTGGGAGAGGCAGCTAGAGTGCTAGCTGAGCAGTTTGCATCTCACAGGAGTTCGAGCTTGCTTGTGCATAGGGCTTAGTGTTAGACTGAATGTACTTTTAATGGCAGGCTGTTGTTGGGCTGTAGATGGTATTACTATATAGTACTGAATTCTCTGGAGTCATTAGGTATTGTTGTGCATCCAGGTGAATTGCTGGGTATTGTTTTTGCAGATGCTGAGGGATGAGGCCTGCAGGACAAGGGAGGAGACCTCAGGAGAGCGCTCTAAGAAGTTGAGTAGGGGTGTGGTATACAGAGGGAAGATGTGCCTTATGGCTCTGAGTTGATTACAGTATATTTCTTTAGTCTTACAGGTGTAAAGCGCTGAGCCAGGATGCGCTCACCCGAGGTGAGCCGGGTAAGTCAGTGGCGATTCGTGGGCTACAGTTACGGTATCTTCTCTGGTGTTGTATTGCTGGTGAAGTTATAGGCACCCCATGTCGTTTGGTTCCTACGGAGGGGTAGGTGAGCCTGAAGGTGGCTAGTGGAGGTGATGGAGGCCAGGCTGGCTAGCTGTGGAGGTAATGGAGTGTGGGCTGGCCACAGTATCTCAGCGGGTGCCTCTTTGCTTGGGTTTTTGCAGGTGCTCCACAGAAGCTTCAACGGGCAGATGATGAATGCTGATGTTACATCTGAAAAGGTGTGGCAGTCGCAGGCCAGGCTGGCTGTAATAGCAAGGTGTTTTACAGCAAGTGAGCTGAAGTGTTTCTCTTTGGATTTGCAGGTTCTGTGCTGGCTGCCTTGGCATCAGATGAGTGTTTGAGGTGAGCTGGGGCACAGAGTGGAGGAGCTTGGACCTAATGATTACTTGCAAGTGCACTGGTCATTTTGTCTTATGGTATCTGTAGGGGCCGAGAGCGATGACCACAATCCAAGCGTGGAATGGGCATGGAGCAGGTGAGGGGAACGCCTGGGTGCGTCTAAGGTGGGGGATGTTGCGGGAAAGCTCCGTGTTGACAGATACGATGCTGACTGACAGCACTGTGTGTGGGTTGTAGGTTTTTGTTATTTCTTTTTCAGATAATCGAGAGGCCCTTGGATCTAGTGGACTTAGTGTGTGCTTTTTCTTCTGCAAGGATATATTGACTGAAATTCTCAGCCCTCTGAAAGCTATGTTGAGGCAGCGGTGCTGGGGAAGGGGTTGGGGGAGGGGACAAGTTTGGCCAGGGTAGGAAGGGGTTTTAAAGATGGTGTAGGGGACAGGGCTGTCCAGGAACCAAAGCCCTTTGGGCAGGCAAAGGGAGAAGGTTCCTCTTCAGTGTGAGGGTAGCGTGTGCTGGGCAGGGCAGTTCCAGGTTGTGTGTGTTGTGTAATTTGTGTGGTCTGTGTTGTGTCTGAGGCTTTCTTTGGGTCTCAGTGGTCTCTTTGCTCTTGAGGAGCAGGGCACATGCATCGGACACCATCCCTAGGGCTTGGCAATGCCCTAATTGTGGGCACAGTGCCCATTAGGTGCCGCTGCTTCTTGCATTACCACTTGAGAGCGTGGATTAGTCAGCCACCTCAGAAATTTGTAGACGGTGGTCTTGTGCGGCATCATTCCTGGCTGCCTGAGCAGCTCTGTTCTCCCAGTGCCCATTTTCAGGGTGTGGCATTTCTTCCCTGCATCCTTAAGTTCTTGGGTCTTGAGTTCGGGCTGCTTGCACATCAATCTTCTGTTTGGAGAGCAGCTTCTTGTCACGGGCCATGATGCTCTGCTCTTTTTCTGGGGTTGCCTTAGGGCCTCCTCATGATACTGTCAGGGTCCCACAGGTGTTCTTGCCTGGCAGGCTCTTCTGTCTGGGTGTAGTTTTTTGCTGAGAGATTTTTCTCGTATGAGGGTGGTGTTTGTAGTGTTATGTGTAGTATTGGCCTGTACCTGTGTGTTTGGCTTGGAGCTGCTCTGCCGGGGGGTGTAGAGTCAGGGGGAGGTGGCCTAGGGATGAGAGCCCCTGGTTCATCTGTTGCTATGCCTGGGCTGTTGGGGCAAAGGCTGTACTGTCATCTTGGAGCAAGTGGGTGTTGTCAGCAGGAGGGGAGTAATATTAGTTCATTTTCGTGGGTGACGAGGGGCTGATGGTAGCTGTGTGGGAGAGGCAGCTGGAGTGCTGGCTGAGCAGATTGCATCTCAAAGGTGTTCAAGCTTGTATGTATAGGGCTTAGTGCTTGATTTAATCTGTTTCCTTTAATGGCAGGCTGTTGCTGGGCTCTAGATAGCATTCTGACATGGGAACAAGACCTCTGGATTTTTTCAACTATTGCTCTACATCCAGGTGACTCATTCTATAATCCTGTTCTTGCAGATGATGAAGATAGAGCCGTGCCAGGCGATAGAGCAGAGCTGAACAGAGCACTCTTAAGAAGGTGGGTCAGTCTGTGTGTGGTTTAGAGATGGAAGATGATGGCTATATGACTCCATTATGGTATATTTTTTTAAATTTTCAATGTGAGCCAAGCAATGAGTCAAGCAGGATCTGGGCACCGGAGGTGACTCGGGTAAGGTGAGTGGTGATTGGTGGGCTGAAGTAGGGGTTACTTTTCAGGTATTGTATTGCTGGTGAGGTTCTAAGCAAGCCATGTTGTTTGAGTTTCCAGGTGCTGGGTGGGGCTTAACACAGCAACCTGTACTGATGGAGGCTGGGGCAGGAGAGCTGTTGAGGTAAAGGAGTGTGAGATGGGGATCAGTGCCAGCAGGCTACAGTCTCAAGCATATTTCTGGATGTGTCTTTTAGCTTGGGCTCTTGCAGGTGCTGTACACAGGCTTGGAGGGGCACAGCCCATGTAGAGGAGCAGTCTGTGAAGGTCAGGAGGTTGTGGGCTAGGTTGGTATCTATTAGGAAGGTGTTCTATGGAAACTCAGTTGAAGTGGTTCTCTTTGTTTTTGCAGGTTCTGTGCTGGCTGCCCTAGAACTGGGTGAGCGTTTGAGGTGAGCTTGGGTGTAGAAGGGAGGAGCACAGGGCTGGTGATTTCTTGCAAGTCCAATGGTTAATTTTGTGTCTTACGGTATCTGTAGGGGCTGGAAGCGATGACAACTATCCAAGAGTGGAATGGGCACGGAGCAGGTGAGGGCAATGCCTGGGTGCATCTGAAGTGGGGGATGTTGCAGGATAGGTCTGATGGATGTGATGCTGACTGACAGCACTGTTTGTGGGGGGGGGGTTTTAGGTGATAGAGGCACCTGGCGACTGCAGGATTGATCTATTGGGCTGACTGTCCTTTTTCATGTTGAGGATGGATTGAGACTCCCAGCTGTCTGAAAGCTAAGTTCAGGCAGTGGTGCTGGGGAAGGGGTTGGGAGAGGGAGAGGGGATAAGGCTGGCCATGGATGCAAGGGGTTTTGAAGATAGTGTAGGGGATAGGGCTGTCCACGAACCAGCACCCCTTAGGCAGGTAAAAGGAGTGTGTTCCTCTTCAGTGTGAGGGTAGCGTGTGCCAGGCAGGGCAGTTCCAGGCTGTGTGTGTTGCGTAGTTTGTGTGGTGTGTGTTCCGTCTCAGGCATTCCTTGGGTCTTGATGGTGTCTTTGCTCTTCTGGAGTGAAGTATGTGCCTCCAGCAATGACCTTCGGGCTTGGCAAGGCCATCATCATAGGCATCATGCCCATTGGATGCTGCTTTTTTGTGTTGCAAGGTTAAAGCATGGATCGCTCTGGCATTTCAGAAGTTTCTGTACGGTGGTCTTGTGCGGCGTCGTTCCCAGCTGCATGAGCAGCTCTGCTCTCCAGCTGTCCATTTTCAGGGCCTGGCATTTCTTCCCTGCATCCTTAGGTTCTTAGGTCTTGAAGCCGGGCTGCTTGTACATCCATCTTCTCTGTTTGCCCAGGAACTTTTCATTACAGGTCTTGAAGCTCTTGTATTCTGGGGTTGCCCTAGGGCCTCCTCAGATCACCGTTAGGCCTCCGGTCCATTTGCAGGATGGGGTTTTCCATCCAGGTGTTGTCATCGTTGCCGAGAGTTTTGTCATCTTTGCAGTACATTGTTTGGAGCGTTCTGTGTAGTGTTGGTCTCTGTCTCTGTGTTTGGCTTGGTGCTGCCCTGCCTGGAGGTGTAGAGTCATGGGGAGGTGGCCTAGCGATGAGAGCACCTGGTTCATCTGTTGCTATGCCTAGGCTGTTGGGGCAAAGGTTGTACGCTCATTTTGGCTTGAGTGGGTCTCAGCAGTGGGTGCAGACAATGATTTCTATACTGTTTTGCAGATGCTGAGGGGATGATGGTAGCTGTGTGGGAGAGGCAGCTGGAGTGCTAGTTGAGCAGATTGCTTCTCAAAGGTGTTCAAGCTTGTATATGTAGGGCTTCCTGTTAAATTGAATGTGTTTCTTCTAATGGCAGGCTGTAGTTGGGCTCTAAGTGGCATGTTTCCAATGGGAACAAGACCTTTGGAGTTGTTCAGCTATTGCTCTGCATCCTGGTGACTTGTTCAGTATTGTTTTTCCAGATGCTGAGGGATGAGTTGTGCAGGCAACGGAGGAGAGCTGAGGGGAGCGCTATAAGCAGGTGAGTCAGGGAGTGGTATATAGAGGGAAGATGTGACTGATGGCAATATGACTCAATTATTGCATTCCTCTTTTTCTTAAGACTTGAAGGCGCGAAGCAATGAGCCAAGTGGGATGTGGGCACCAGAGGTGAGTTGGGCAAGGTGAGCTGTGATTGGTGAGCTGAAGCAGCATTTTTTTCTGAGGTGTTGTGTTACCGGTGAAGTTGTAGGCAACCCATGTTGTTTGGGTGTTACGGGTGGTGGGCGACCCTCCATGTGGCAAGCAGTACTGATGGAAGTCTGTTGGAAGAGTTGTCGGGGTAATGGAGTGAGACTGGGATTGGTGTGGGCTGGCTGCAGTATGTCAGCAGGTGCCTTTTTGCTTGGGTTTTTGCAGGTGCTGCAGAGGGGAGAGGCCCCATGCTGATGAGAGGTCCGAGAAGGTGGGGTGATTGCTGCCAGACTGCTTAATAGCAAGGTATTACATGGCAAGGCAGTTGAAACATTTTGCTTTGGATTTGCAGGTTCTGTGCTGGCTGCCTTTGGAACTGGGTGAGTGTTTGAGGTGAGCTGGGGCACAGAGAGGGGGTTTGTGGAGCTGGTGATTTCTTGGAAGTGCAACAATAACTTCATGTTTTACAGTATATCTAGGGGCTGGAAGCGATGACCACCGTCCAAGACCACAACAGGCATGGAGGAGATGAGCAGAATACCTCGGTGCATCTGAGGTGGGGGATGTTGTGGGAGATGTCTGTGACAGATGTGATGCTTACTGACAGTGCTGTTTGTGGGTTGTGGGTTTTTCTTTCTTTTTCAGATGATAGAGGCCCCTGGCCACTGCAGGACTGATCTAGTGGGTTGGCTCTGTTTCTTCTGGAAGGATGCATTGGCCGAGATTCTTGGCCCTCTGAAAGCTAAGTTGAGGCACTGGTGCTGGGGAAGGGATTGGGGAAGGGTGGGGGTAAGGTTGGCCAAGGCAGCAAGGGTTTTTAAAGATAGTGTAGGGTACAGGGCTGTCCAGGAACCACCCCTCTTTGGGCAGGTAAAGGGAGTGGGTTCCTCTTCAGCATGAGGGTAATGTGTGCCAGGCAGGGCAGTTCCAGGCTGTGTGTAAGGTTTAGTTTGTGGTCTTTGTTCCATGTCTGAGACCTTGGGTCTCGATGTTCCTTCGCTCTCAAGGAGCAAGGCACATGCATTGGGCTCCATCTCTAGGGCCTGGTAAGGCCCTAATTGTGGGCACGGTGCTCATCAGGTGCTTCTTTTCTTGTGTTAACACTTGAAAGTGTGGATCAGTCAGGCATCTTGTAAGTTTCTGGATGGTGGTCTTGTGCAGCATCATTCCTGGCTGTGTGAGCAGCTCTGCTCTCCCAGTGCCCATCTTCAGGGCCTGGCACTTCCTCCCTGCATCCTTAAGTTCCTAGGTCTTGAAGCTGGATAGCTTGCGCATCCATCTTCTCTGTTTGGAGAGCAGCTTCTTGTCATGGGCCGTGATGCTCTGCTCTTTTTCTGGGGTTGCCTTAGGGCCTCCTGATGACACTGTCAGGGTCCTGCAGGTGTTCTTGCCTGACAGGCTCTTCCATCCGGTTGTTCTTGTTGAGAGTTTTCTTATCTTTGAGGCACATTGTAGTATTCTGTGTAGTGTTGGCTTGTGCCTGTGTGTTTGGTTTGGAGCTGCCCTGCCGGGGGGTGTAGAGTCAGGGGGAGGTGGCCTAGTGCTGAGAGCCCCTGGTTCATCTGTTGCTATGCCTGGGCTGTTGGGGAAAGGGTTGTAAACTCATTTTGGCTTGAGTGGGTGCAGCCAGTGACTTCCATACTGTTTTGCAGGTGCTGAGGGGCTGATGGCAGCTGTGTGGGAGAGGCAGATGGAGTGCTAGCTGAGCAGATTGCATCTCAGGAGTTCAAACTTGTATATCTAGACCTTACCTTCAGAATCTAGTGTTTAATGGCAGGCTGTAGTTGGGCTCTAGATGGTATTCCTACATGGGAACCAGAGCTCTGGAATTGTTAGGTGTTGTTGTGCATACAGGTGACTTGGTATTGTTTTTGCAGATGCTGAGGGATGAGATCTTAAGGATGAGAGCAGAGCCCAGTGGAGAGCTGTAAGAAGGTGAGTGGGGGTGCAGTATATAGTGGGAATGTGTGATTTATGGCTATATGACTTGATTACAGTATTTCTTTTTATTGGTGTCACAGGTTTGAAGCAATAAGCCAAGCGGGACATGGGCACCAGAGGTGAGTCTGGCAAGGTGAGTGGTAATTGGTGGGCTGAAGTTGCATTTTTTTTCCTGAGGTGGTGAGTGGCTGGTGAAGTTACAGGCAACCCCTGTTGTTCAGGTGTTACAGGGGGGTGGGTGAGCCTGAAGGTGGCCAGTGGAGGTGATGGAGGCCAGGCGGGCTAGCTGTGGAGGTAATGGAGTGTGAGCTGGGGATCGGTGCGGGCTGGCTGCAGTATCTCAGCAGGTGCCTCTTTGCTTGGGTTTTTGCAGGTGCTCCATGGAAGCTTCAAAGGGCAGACGCTGAATGCCGATGTTACATCTGAAAAGGTGTGGCAGTTGCGGGCCAGGCTGTTTTTAATAGCTAGGTGTTGTACGGCAAGTGAGCTGAAGCGTTTCTCTTTGGATTTGCAGGTTCTGTGCTGGCTGCCTTGGCATTGGATGAGTGTTTGAGGTGAGCTGGGGCACAGAGTGGAGGAGCTTGGACCCAATGATTTCTCACAAGTGCACTGCTAATTTTGTGTCTTATGGTATCCGTAGGGGCTGAGAGTGATGACAGTTGTCCAAGCATGGAATGGGGATGGAGCAGGTGAGGGGAACACCTGGGAGTGTCTGAGGTGGGGGATGTTGTGGGAAAGGTCTGTGACAGATGTGATGCTGACAGCGCTGTTTGTAGTGTGTGGGTGGTAGTTCTGGGTTTTTTTTTCAGATGATGAAGAGACACCTGGCCACTGCAGCATTGATCTACTGGGCTGACTGCTTTTTCATGTCGAGGATGGATTGAGACTCCAAGACCTCTGAAAGCTAAGCGGAGGCAGCAGTGCTGGGGAAGGGGTTGGGGGAGGGAGGGGATAAGGTTGGCCAAGGGTAGGAAGTGGTTTTAAAGACAACATAGGGGACAGGGCTCTCCAGGAAGCAGCACCCTTTGGGCAGGTAAATGGAGCAGGTGCCTCTTCAGCATGAGGCTAGTGTGTGCCAGGCAGGGCAGTTTCAGGCTGTGTGTGTTGTGTAGTTCGTGTGGCCTGTGTTCTGTGTCTGAGACTTTCTTTGGGTCTCGATGGTCTCTTTCCTTGCAAGGAGCAAGGCATGTGCATCAGGCACCATCCCCAGAGCTTGGCAATGTCCCAATTGTGTTCATGGCACCCATAGGGTGCTGCTTTTCTTGCGTTACCACTTGAAAGCGTGGATCGGTCAGGCGTCTCGAAGTTTCTGGACAGTGGTCTTGTGCAGTGTCATTTGTAGCTGCCTGAGCAGCTCTCTTCTCCCGGTGCCCATTTTCAGGGCCTGGCATTTCTTCCCTGCATCCTTAAGTTCTTAGGTCTTGAAGCTGGGCAGCTTGCGCATCCATCTTCTCCGTTTGGAGAGCAGCTTCTTGTCACGGGCCGTGACACTCTGCTCTTTTCCTGGGGTTGTCTTAGGGCCTCCTCAGGATGCCATCAGGGTCCCACAGGTGTTCTTGCCCGATGGGCTCCTCCATCCAGTTGTCGTTCTTGCCGAGAGTTTTCTCTTGTCTTTGAGGCGGGTTGTTTGTAGTGTTCTGTGTAGGGTTGGCCTGTGCCTGTGTGTGTTTGGCTTGGAGCTGCCCTGCCTGGGGCTGTAGAGTCAGGGGTAGGTGGCCTAGGGATGACAGCCCCTGCTTCATCTGTTGCTACGTCCTGGCTGTTGGGGCTAAAGGTTGTACTGTCATCTTAGAGCGAGTGGGTGTCATCAGCGGGCGAGGACAGTAATTTCCATAGTGTTTTGTGGGTTCCAAGGGGCTGTTGGTAGCTGTATGGGAGAGGCAGCTGGAGTGCTAGTTGAGCAGATTGCATCTCAAAAGAGTTCAAGCTTGTATATGTAGGGCTTACTGTTAGATTGAATGTATTTCTTGTAATGGCAGGCTGTAGTTGGCCTCTAGATCGGGTTCCTACAATGGGAACCCTGCCTCTGGAATTGTTAGGTACTGTTGTGCATCCAGGTGACTTGTTTGGTATTGTTTTGGCAGATGCCAAGGGATGAGGCGTGCAGGCAATGGAGGAAAGTTGAGAGGAGTGCTGTAAGAAGGTGAGTTGGTGTCAGATATAGAGAGGGAAGGTGTGACTAATGGTGATATGACTCGATTATTGTATTTTTCTTTAGACTTGAAGGCGCAAAGCAATGAGTGAAGCAGGATGTGGGCACTGGAGGTGAGTTGGCCAAGGTGAGCTGTGATTGAGCTGAAGTAGTGGTTCTTTTTGAGGTGTTGTGTTGCTGGTGAAGTTTGTAGGCAACCCATGCTGTTTGGATGCTACAGGTGGTGGGTGAGCCTCCACGTGGCAAGCGGAAATGGTGGAAGCCTGTCAGAAGCACTGTCGAGGTAATGGAGTGTGCAATGTGGATCGGTGTGGGCTGGCCGCAGTATTTCAGCGTGTGCCTTTTTGCTTGGGTTTTTGCAGGTGCTTCACAGAGGCTTTGGAGGGGAAACGTTGCATGCTGATGAGAGGTCTGAAAAGGTGAGGTGGTTGTGGGCCAGGCTGTTGTTCAGTAGCAAGGTGTTGTATGGCAAGTGAGATTGAAGCATTTCTCTTTGGATTTGCAGGTTCTGTGCTGGCTGCCTTTGGAACTGGATGAGCATTTGAGGCGAGCTGGGGCACAGAGAAGGGAGAGCATGGAGCTAGTGATTTCTTGCAAGTGCAATGATAACTTTGTGTCTGGTATCTCTAGGGGCCAGAAGTGACAAAGACTGTCCAAGTCGGGGATTGTCACAGAGGAGGTGATCAGAACACCAGGGTTCGTTTGAGGTGGGGGATGTTGTGGGATAGGTCTGTCTTGACAGGTGTGATGCTGACTGGCGCTCTTTGTCTGTGGGTTGTGGGTTTTTGTTTCTTTTTCAGATGATGGAGAGGCCCCTGGCTACTGCAGGGCTGATGAAGCAGGCTGCCCGTGTGCTTTTTCTTCCAGAAGGATGGATTGACTGAGACTCTTGGCCCTCTGAAAGCTAAGTTGAGGCACTGATGCTGGGGAAGGGATTGGGGGAGGGGACAGGGATGGTCTTGGTATGAAGGGGTTTTAAAGATAGTGTAGGGGAGAGGGCTGTCCAGGAAGCAGGTTGTCCTCTTTTTGGCAGGTAAAGGGAGCAGGTTCATCTTTAGTGTGATGCTAGAATGTGCTGGGCAGGGTGGTTCCAGGCTGTGTGTGGTGTTGTGTTTGTCTGTGTTCTACATTTTAAACCTTCCTTGGATCTTGTCATTCCTTGCTCTGAAGGAGCAAGGCATGTGCCTCAGGCATCATCCATAAGGCCTGTAAAGGCCTTAACCGCTGGCACGGCACCCATCAGGCACTTTCTTTGGCATCACAAGCTTAAAGCATCCATCGGTCTGGCATCTTGGAAGCTTTTGGACGGTGGTCTTGTGCGGCGGTGTTCCCAGCTTTGTGAACAGCTCTGCTCTCCAGCCATCTGTTCTCAGGGACTGGCATTTCTTCCCTGCATCCCTAAGTACTTACGTCTTGAAGCTGGGCTTGTTTGCGCATCCTTCTCAGTTTGGAGAAGAACTTCTTGTCACAGGTCTGGAAGCGCTCATCGTTTTTTGGTGTTGCCCTAGGGCCTCTTCATGTCTCTGTCAGGGTCCCCAGGTTTACTTGCCGGACACTGTTTTTCATCTAGGTGGCATTCTTGCCGAGAGTTTTCTCTCATCGTTGAGGTGTGTTGTTTGGTGCGTTCTGTGTAGTGTTGGTCTGTGCCTGTGTGTCTGGCTTGGAGCCACCCTGCCTGGGGGTGTAGAGTCATGGGGAGGTGGCCTAGCAATGACAACCTGTGGTTTATCTCTTGCTATGCCTAGGCTCTTGGGGCAAATGTTGTACAGTCATTTTGGCTTGAGTGGCCATCAGCAATGGGTGCAAAGAGTCACTTCTGTACTGCTTTGCAGGTGCTGAGGAGATGACGGTAGCTGTGTGGGAGAGGCAGCTAGAGTGCTAGCTGAGGAGATACTATCCTTAACAGTATGGAAGATTCTATATGTAGTGTTAAAAGGCTGTATGTCCTTATGCGTTTTTGGTTCTGTGTGTGTTTTTTTATTTTCAGGTTATGGTTGGGCTTTAGATAGTATTTTTAAGTGGAGCTTCAATTTTTGAAATTAAGTTACCTGTATTCACCTATGTGAATTTTTTTCTATATGCAGAATCACGAGTGGTGTAGCAAGGAAGAGGTACAGTGGAAGCCAGTGGAGCTGGTTTTAAATCTGGTGCATCCGTTCTTCTCAAGATCTAGGATTTGGTCAATTTTCCAGGAGAGTGTAAGAAGGTAATGTCAGCCTGTATATAATTAGCCTAAAAGAGGAGTGCTGGAAGGCATAGGCTTATAAGTAACAGTTGGTCATAGTTGTGGAATGGCTGGTGGTGGGGATTATAACAACTGCAGTGATGCGTGTGGTTTGGAAACCTGGCATGGATTTAGAAATGGCTGTTTGCCTGAGAAACTGAAGAGTTACTATGACAAAGTACTGTAGTCAGCTGAAGTGGGGACAGCAGTGGATGCTTTGCACTTGGGTTTTCTTAAGGCTTTTATTACGGTTTCCAACCATGTCCTGTCAGGCAAAGAGATGTGTTATGGTCTAGTTCAGGTGTCTGCAGTGGTTAGGAACACTGTTAAGCTGCATGCAGAGGGTGGTGGTTAATGTCCTTTGTAATGTGTTATGTCACAACTGGGTTATCATAGGGTCTGATATTGGCCTCAAGAGCGTTCAACAGTTTTACAGGTGACTTGGATGATGGGATGAAGTGTACTGTGAAGTTTGAGAATGGTACCCAACTGAGTTGGGAAGTGGAATTTTGCAGCAGAGAGCTAGTTTACAGGAAGATTTGTATGCCTGTAAGAGTGGGCAAAGAACCACCCGATGTAGGTCAATAAGGGTAACTGTAAGGTCTTGCACCTCTCAAAGTACAGCACAGGAGTGTAGCATGGGTCAGGATATCCCCACCTGGGGAGTAGCTGTTGAAGTATCTGGGGGTCCAGGTGGAGAATACGGTCCATAGGTGTAAACAGTATGCTGCTGGTTTGCCCGAGAAAGCTAATGGGATGGTGGGTTGCATCAACAAGGGTGTCAGCAGGAAAACAAATGTGTGTTACTGATACTCTTGTTGATGGTTGTAGGTGACATGTGGATTACTGTTTTGTTTTGAGCTGTTGTGTAGAAAAAGGATGTGCCTGGGCTGCGTAGGGTGTAGAGAAGGACCTCAAATATTAATTAAGGGTTGGGAAGGGTCCTTTATGAGGAACAGGTGAGAGAAGTGGGTTTGTTCAGCTTTGAGCAAAGAATTTTCAAGGGAGAGTTTATCCCTGTGTTCCAGTATTGAAAGGGTGTAGCTGGTGAGCATTTTGCCACTGCAGCTACATATCAGTTTTTGTTGGTGAGGTGTTTTGCTGTAGGATGGGCTCAGATTCCTGGTTCAGGGAGCAGAGCTTGGGAGAGAAGGTCAGCATTTGCTGGGAGGGGTTTTTAAGTTACTGGAGGAGAACACTGTCTAAGACTCAGGCTTTTGGCCAGTAAAGGGAGCAGGTCAGGGTGACTGTACTGTTAGCTGGGTAGGGTGGTTCCAGCCTGCAGCTGTGCTGTTGTGTCGTTTCAGTGGTCTCTTCTGTGTCTTATAGTATAGCTTCCTTTTGGTTTTGATGTGTCAATGGGTTTTTGTGGCCAGCAGACCCTTGGGTAGCCCTCTAGATGGTTTGAAATGCATTGCTTTATCAGCATAGGACTTGTTGAGCCTTTTGTTGCTATTGTAATACAATGCATGGAGCTGTGTGGCAAGCATCGAATCGGAGGTGTTTGAGAGGTCATCTCTTGAGGTGGCTGAGTTAGGTGGTGCATGCAGTTCTGTTTGAGTATTTCCAGTGTTGTTTAGGAGCTTTACCTTTGTTCTTAAGAGTGTGTCTTGAAGTTCAGAGTACTTGAGTATCCATTGTTTTGGTTTTAATGGTATTTTGGGTTGTAGCTGTTCCCTTTTCACGGGGATGCGTTAGACCTTTTCTGCAATTGTGGCACTATGGGGTTTTCTGTGCCAGAGGTGTCTTTTCTGTGGCAGTCATTCAGATTTGTAGCCTTCCTGTGTCTCACAGTTGTGCTGTTTTTCTGGGGTGTGGCTGTGTGGTGCCACACAGTGCATTGGGGTCGTATCTGCCTTTTTGAGGACTGTAGCAGTCCTAAAGGCAGGGGTGGTATAGATTTAGATTGATGTGGATATGTGTTGAAGTGTCGGGATTACTAAGGCTAAGATCAAACCATCCATATGCGGACAAGTAGCTGTAGGCAGCCATCACAGGTTTTTGTGTTCTGTGGCCGCTAGAGGTTGGAGTTTAGTGTTTTGGGGGCAGAAGTGTGCCTAGTTTAGCAGGTTGATTCCTGAGTGTGTCTTAAGTTGTGTATGGGTGGCTCAATATTTGGGAGTATGTGTTATATTGAAAACTGAGACACCTTTTGGTCTTGTCCAGGTGTTGGTCAGCATCCAGGTGACTGTTTATAGTTTGAGTAGCATGCCCTGTTCATGTGGAAGTTGTCTGGGCCGCGCTTTTTGGATAGACTGTAGGTACTGGCAAGCAGGGTGTTCAGTGCCTCTATTGTGGCTTGTGGGTGCTGTAGGGGAATTTGCATATCTGTAGAATGTAATCGAGGGAGTCTTGCCAGAGCATACAAATCAAAGGGGAGACGCAGGAGGAGTTGTGCATGTAGATAGCTGTATTCCTCGAGTTGGTAAAAGCCTGATAATAGGGAATTGTCCAGATCAGCAGTGTTTTGTGGTGGGCAGTCAGGCAGTTTTAGCAGTGGTGTTATTGTGGCAGGTGAGCGGTGAGAACAGTTTCATGCGGTTGAGCAAGAGGTTATTGACGAAGCGTTTGTTTTGATGTGCCTACTGTTGTACACTTGAAGTATTTTGTTGTAGGTTGTACTTCATATTGAGTAGTTTAAAAGAAAAATAATAAATAGAAAATGCAGCTGGGGGAATTTTTTTCCTGGGGTGGCTTTTTGTTCCCAGTCCTGGCTGCTCTGTGAGGCTATATTTATTGCTGATGTTTGGGTGGAGGTCAGGCTCAGGCTGGGGTTTTAGCAGGCAGGGTGACTCTTTTTATTTTGGAACCCTGGTAACTCTCTTCCTGGGGAGTGCTGGTGATACGGAGCCACGGCCTGTTGTGGCAGGCTGTCAGCTATCACCAGAGAGGGAGGGGTAGTTTGAGCAGTAGTGCAATGAGCTGTTTGCTGTGGACGTATCTACTGTTGTATGATTCAACATGGGAATCTACCCTCCTTCCCTTGTACTGTTTAATGTATATTTTTACCCCTTTTCCCTTATATGGGTGAATGCACATGTGTATCCTGTCCCTTGTACAGTTCAATGACTGCTTGTTTCTTTTAGAATTAAAGAATCTGCCTTTTGTGTATTGTGTGGTTGAATGTATGTGTTCACATATGTACATTCCTACCCTCGTACGTTCAAATGAATACATCTATATTCCAGCCTTGTATGGTTGTATGGGTATACTTACCTATCTCTGTACTGCTGTACACTTGAATGAATCTAGCTTGTAGGGTTGCATATATGTCTATTGCTTTGTACCCTTGTATGGTTGATTAAATCTATGTAACTTCCCTTGCACCCTTGTACGGTTCAACAAATGTGTTTTTGCACCCCTCCTGCTCTCATACAGTAGAGTGCCTATACCTATATCTTACCTACCACCAGTGTTGTACACATGAATGATTGTATCTACCTATGTATCCAGCTAACATTGCATGGCAGAATGAATCTACATAACTGTTGCCCTGCCTTAGTTTGAAATGAATGTACGGTTGTATTGCTGAGTGTGTCTACTCTCCTCCCTTGTATGTTAGAATAACTATGTACCCTTTCACCCTTGTGTTGGTGATACAATCTACATACCGTCCTGCACACCATTGTATGTTTAAATATATATGCCTACCCTGCCTTCATTGTATGCCTGAGTGAATGTATATACCTACCTACCCTCCCACCCTTGTATGGCTGACTGTATCTAGCTCTCTTTGCACCTACCCATGTACGGTTGTATGTACATACCCCCCTTCCCTCCCATCATTGTAGAGTTGACTGCATACATGTATGTTCCCTCCCATAACTGTATGGTTGAGTGCATACAGATACCTTTCCTCCCACTCCTGTATGCTTGTACACATGTACATACCTAACCTCCAACTCTTGTACAGTTGAGCGCATCTACCTGCTTTCCATTCCACCCTTGTACAGTTGAGTGAGCGTATCTACATACCTAAGCTTTTACCCTTTGAAGCTGTAATGAGTACACATACCTAACCTGCTGCTATAGTATGCTTGAATGCATCTAACCTCATATTGGTGAATGTATGTACCTACCCTCCTCTCTCTTACGGTTGAATGTTTTAATCTATATATCTAAACCCCCACCCTTTGTACAGTCGTACAATCATACTGTCATACAGCCAGATGCACGTCTACCCTCTGTGCCTCGTATGGTTGAATGTGCGTATACCACCTCTCCCTTGTGCGGTTGAATGTATTTACCTACCTACGGTCCCCCTCTCGTGCAGTACAACATATCTACCTAACTACCTTACTTTTGTGCGGTCAAATATATGTAGCTACATATGTTCCTAGCCTGGTAAGGTCAAATGATTTCATGTACATACTGTCCAGACTTGTACTGCTAAATATACCTACCTACCCTCCCACATTTTTATGCTTGAATGGGTCTACTGTTGTACGGTTGAATGTATGTATATAACATGCCACCCTACCACGGTGCAATCACTCTACCCTTCAATGTGTGAATGTATGTACCTGCCCTTCATTGCTTATATAGGTGAAAGAACTTATCTTCCTACTTACCATCCCTTCTTCATACAGTTGGATGAATCAACAATTGCATGGTTCAATTTTACATAAACCCTTTCTACCTTTTGTGGTGTATTGTGACTACTGGTGTACAAATGATCATATGTATCTAGATCACCTGCCTTACGTAGTTGAATGTGTGTATGCACCTGTCCTTCCTTCCCTTGTATGGCTGAATGACTGTATGTACATAACTACCTTCCGTCATGGTTGTATGAGTCTACAGTTGTGTGATTAAGCATACATATAAAGTACTTGTGCAGGTCAATGTAGTTGTGTACCATGTCATTGGTACAGTTTGATGCATGTATAGGCATACCTACTTTTCCTGCCTTGTATAGGTAGATGACTGTGCCTTGGTATCGTTCAATGTGTCTGCCTACCCTCCCTGCCTTGTACAGGTGAGTAAATGTCTGCGTGTGCCTACGCTTCCACTGTTGCATGGTTGATTACAAGTATGTCTGCCCTTTCCATTCCTTCTGTATATGAGTCTACCTATATAAGGCAGCCACTGTCTGGTCAACTGAGTGTATGTAGCCTTGTAGGGTTGATTGACTGTATGTTCTCTCCTTGTCTTGTGCGTGGTCAAATATGCATATCTACCCAAGTACGATACCTTTGTTCTCTTGTTGAATTAAGGTGCATGTGTATATGCAGTCTTCTACTTGTGTGCGGTGAATGCATCTACCTACCTACTCTCCAGCCTTGTATGGCTGAACATACCTCCCTATCCCACTCCTCTGTATCCCTGAATGAGTCTACCCTTCTACAGTTCAATGTACATATCTGTCATCCCACCCTTGTAAGTCTGAATGTATGTACATAACTACCGTACTACCCTCGAATGGTTGCGTGAAGATACCTACCTTTCCTTTCAGCGTTTGTGCGGCTGAACATACAGGTGTACCTACCTACCATCCACCCTTGTATCGGTGAATGTACGTATGTCCCTACATATGCTTTTGCCCTCGTACGATTTGCATGCGTGTTGTTTTGTACCCACCTGCCCTTGTCTGGTTGAATGAATTTACCCTGGTATTGTAGAAAGTATGTGTTTACCCTCCTCTCTTGTGCAGTTCAATGACTGAATCTACTTACTGTTCCTCCCTTGAAGGGTTGAATGTAGGTATTTGTCTAGAGTTTAACATATGTATAAACTTCAATCTGCATTGTATGATTGAATGTATATTTCTACCTACCCTATCTCCCTTTTAAGGTTGAGTGAATATATGTACCCTTGCAGCCTTGTGCGGTGGAATCACGGTAGCCCTTAATGGGTGAACATATGTACGTACTTACCCTCCCTGCCTTGTAAGGTGGAATGAAAATATCTCGGTACCTACTCTCCCTTCCCTGTACCGTTGAATGAATTGACTGTTGCAGGGTCTAACTTAGGTATCCACCCTCCCTCCCTTTTGTGGGTGTTCTTACATATTTCTGTGTGATTGAATGTGTGTAGTTTACATGCCTTGTACCGTTGAACATGTGTACATACCTGCCCTTCCTGCCTCGTACAGTTTGTGTGTTCATATCTACACATCCTTTGTCTTTAGTGCGGTTGAACACATCTACTGTTTTATGGTTGAATGTACGTATGTATCCCCTCTCCCTTGTATGGTTGACCAAATGTGTATAGCTCCCTATCCTCTCAGCCTTGTAGGGCTGAACGTACATATGTCTGCAGATTCCCTTTCTTGCGTGTGTGAGTGTACATGTATATCTACATAATTAAGCTACCCCAATGGCAGTATATACCCTTCCTCTGTTGTGTGGGTGAGGTAACCTACTTACCCATTGTACCTTTTGTTGTACCGGTTAAAGGTATCTAACCTTAAATGGCCAAATGTAAGGTTAAACATATATATGTCCTGCCACTGTTGCACGGTAGACTGAATCTACCTCCCTTCCCTTACACCTTTGTACGGTTGACTGCATATATGTACCTTCCCTTCCACACTTGCATGGTTGAATGAATATACTGTTGTATTGGTGAATGTATGTGTCTAAATATATCTCCTCCTTATTTGTATGGGAGAATGAATGTATGTTCTCAGTGTTGTGCAGTTGAGTGTGTTTTTTTCCTGGTGTTGGTAAATGTATGTATCGGTCCAGCCTGCCTCATGTGGGTGCTTGTATGTATGTAACTAACATGTGTGCCTTGTGTGGTTGAATGAGGCTGCCTATTGTCCCAGCCTTGAACGCCTGAAGGAATGTAGTGCCTGCCCTACCATGTCTCTAATGTGTGGTTTAATTAATCTTCCTACTTGCTTTCCCACCCTGGAGCGGTTGAAGAAGTCTTTCTTTGTAAACTCCCTGGTGTGTGTGAATGAATGAATTTCTAGTGGTATGGTTGAATGTATGTTTAGATCTTCTTGACTTGTGAGGGTGAATGAATATGTCCACCTTGTCTTTGTGTCATACGATTGAATGTACATGTGTAACTACCCTGTGTCCCTTGTATGGTTTGTTTCTGTATACCTACTCTGGAATGGTTGTGTGGTGGGGTTTTTATGGTGGTTTGTGGATTGGGTGTGGTATTGTTACCTAACTGATATATTTTTCACAGAAAAAAGCCAAAACACACTCAAAACCAAATAGAATAAAAAAACCCCAGCTGGGGGATTTTTTTTCTCCCCCGGCTGGGTTTTTTTTTCCCCGGTCCCGGCCGCTCTGCGAGGCGATGATCATCGCCAATGTTTGGGCAGAGGTCAGGTTCTAGGCCGGGGTTTTTGCAGGCAGGGCAATTTTTTGAGGCCCTCTGGAGCAGAGTTCCTGGGGAGCATTGCAGAAACAGGGTGATGGCCGGTTGAGGCAGCCTGGTGCCAGAAGGAATGGTCTGAGAGCACTAGGTGCTTTTCATAGTAGCTGAATGAGCAGTATGTTGCAATTGTGTACAACTTGTAGGTTGAATGAGTCTATTGCTGTATGGTTGTGTGGTTGGGTTTTGTGGGGTGTCCTTTCTGCAGGTTGCATGTGGAGTTGAGATTTGCTCTTTGCAGAGATTGAGAAAGGAATTAGAGGAAAAACCCTAGCTGGGGGATTTTGGCTTTTCTTCTGGCTGATACTGTTTTTTTTCATGTTGTCTTACACAGTAGGTGGAAAACATTTATTGTTTGTGTTCGGGTGGAAGCTGGGATCATGATAGGCTTTTGGCTGGGACGGTAGTTTTTGAGGTGCACCAGAGTTCTAGAGTGCTGTCCTGGAACATGGTATTTGACTGTTGCTGTGGGGAGGTATGCTGTGTTACAAAGGAGTGTGAGGAGATGAATCAGCATATTTAGGTGAGGGGTATGGGGAGTTGGGGTTAGGTGAGAGCCTGTAGACTTGCTTGTGAATGAGGTGGGCCCAACTTTTCTGTCTATTTGTATGGCTGTAAATTTATTTTGAGGTGCTTTGTAGCTTATCATGTCACAATTAGTCTTGTGTTTTTCTTTTGGTGTGGGGAGCGTGGAAGTCAGTGGTCTGAGGAGACGAGAGGAGCTCCATTGCCATCCCCCCTGGGAATATGAATTGCAGAGGCAGTATGGCTTGGAAGAGGAGAAGAAATGATGTGTAAAGCAATAGATTGACTACTGAAAAGGTTGTAGAAATGCTGGGAAGATGGCTGGGTAGAAGAGCACAGGTGCCAAGTAGTTCAAATGATGCTTAAGGTAGCAATTAGTAGTTGGAAGTGTAGTATATTTGTAAAAGTAATGAGTTGGAAGTGAGTGAATGTCATAATAGTCAGTGTTAGATCTACTAGGGATTTTGGTACATGTACTATCTATCATCCTAGAAAAAGTACTATAAAGAACCAAGTGTTGAGAATTAATCTTGAGAGAATGAATCAGAGGTAGAAATGAATCAATCGAACAGAGGCGTTTAATGTGTAGGCTTTCTTGTATACTGCTGTGATGGCAACAGTTACTGAAATGAGAGCAAAGCATAGGTAGTCAGCACCCAGGAGTAACGATTGCTGTGTGGGTAATGAAATTTTGTTGGCAGGGATTGGTGTTACTCAGTGTGGCAAAGCAATGCATTGGGAAAGTGTAACTTAAATTACAATTAAGTGTTAGATTTACTTGCTTACACTTCACAGTCTAAATCTAGGCTTTAGACTGTCTAAAGACAGCTCTTGGTTAGAGCAGGTGTTAAGTAGGTATGGTCTTCTTGAATTTCCTGTAGCTTTTTTGTAGCTACAAAGCTTAGTTGCTGGCTTTTAAAAATTTG
>JAVHSO010000360.1:55000-60000 GCA_031468815.1 Morus bassanus
TAGGGTTAGGGTTAGGGTTAGGGTTAGGGTTAGGGTTAGGGTTAGGGTTAGGGTTAGGGTTAGGGTTAGGGTTAGGGTTAGGGTTAGGGTTAGGGTTAGGGTTAGGGTTAGGGTTAGGGTTAGGGTTAGGGTTAGGGTTAGGGTTAGGGTTAGGGTTAGGGTTAGGGTTAGGGTTAGGGTTAGGGTTAGGGTTAGGGTTAGGGTTAGGGTTAGGGTTAGGGTTAGGGTTAGGGTTAGGGTTAGGGTTAGGGTTAGGGTTAGGGTTAGGGTTAGGGTTAGGGTTAGGGTTAGGGTTAGGGTTAGGGTTAGGGTTAGGGTTAGGGTTAGGGTTAGGGTTAGGTTAGGGTTAGGGTTAGGGTTAGGGTTAGGGTTAGGGTTAGGGTTAGGGTTAGGGTTAGGGTTAGGGTTAGGGTTAGGGTTAGGGTTAGGGTTAGGGTTAGGGTTAGGGTTAGGGTTAGGGTTAGGGTTAGGGTTAGGGTTAGGGTTAGGGTTAGGGTTAGGGTTAGGGTTAGGGTTAGGGTTAGGGTTAGGGTTAGGGTTAGGGTTAGGGTTAGGGTTAGGGTTAGGGTTAGGGTTAGGGTTAGGGTTAGGGTTAGGGTTAGGGTTAGGGTTAGGGTTAGGGTTAGGGTTAGGGTTAGGGTTAGGGTTAGGGTTAGGGTTAGGGTTAGGGTTAGGGTTAGGGTTAGGGTTAGGGTTAGGGTTAGGGTTAGGGTTAGGGTTAGGGTTAGGGTTAGGGTTAGGGTTAGGGTTAGGGTTAGGGTTAGGGTTAGGGTTAGGGTTAGGGTTAGGGTTAGGGTTAGGGTTAGGGTTAGGGTTAGGGTTAGGGTTAGGGTTAGGGTTAGGGTTAGGGTTAGGGTTAGGGTTAGGGTTAGGGTTAGGGTTAGGGTTAGGGTTAGGGTTAGGGTTAGGGTTAGGGTTAGGGTTAGGGTTAGGGTTAGGGTTAGGGTTAGGGTTAGGGTTAGGGTTAGGGTTAGGGTTAGGGTTAGGGTTAGGGTTAGGGTTAGGGTTAGGGTTAGGGTTAGGGTTAGGGTTAGGGTTAGGGTTAGGGTTAGGGTTAGGGTTAGGGTTAGGGTTAGGGTTAGGGTTAGGGTTAGGGTTAGGGTTAGGGTTAGGGTTAGGGTTAGGGTTAGGGTTAGGGTTAGGGTTAGGGTTAGGGTTAGGGTTAGGGTTAGGGTTAGGGTTAGGGTTAGGGTTAGGGTTAGGGTTAGGGTTAGGGTTAGGGTTAGGGTTAGGGTTAGGGTTAGGGTTAGGGTTAGGGTTAGGGTTAGGGTTAGGGTTAGGGTTAGGGTTAGGGTTAGGGTTAGGGTTAGGGTTAGGGTTAGGGTTAGGGTTAGGGTTAGGGTTAGGGTTAGGGTTAGGGTTAGGGTTAGGGTTAGGGTTAGGGTTAGGGTTAGGGTTAGGGTTAGGGTTAGGGTTAGGGTTAGGGTTAGGGTTAGGGTTAGGGTTAGGGTTAGGGTTAGGGTTAGGGTTAGGGTTAGGGTTAGGGTTAGGGTTAGGGTTAGGGTTAGGGTTAGGGTTAGGGTTAGGGTTAGGGTTAGGGTTAGGGTTAGGGTTAGGGTTAGGGTTAGGGTTAGGGTTAGGGTTAGGGTTAGGGTTAGGGTTAGGGTTAGGGTTAGGGTTAGGGTTAGGGTTAGGGTTAGGGTTAGGGTTAGGGTTAGGGTTAGGGTTAGGGTTAGGGTTAGGGTTAGGGTTAGGGTTAGGGTTAGGGTTAGGGTTAGGGTTAGGGTTAGGGTTAGGGTTAGGGTTAGGGTTAGGGTTAGGGTTAGGGTTAGGGTTAGGGTTAGGGTTAGGGTTAGGGTTAGGGTTAGGGTTAGGGTTAGGGTTAGGGTTAGGGTTAGGGTTAGGGTTAGGGTTAGGGTTAGGGTTAGGGTTAGGGTTAGGGTTAGGGTTAGGGTTAGGGTTAGGGTTAGGGTTAGGGTTAGGGTTAGGGTTAGGGTTAGGGTTAGGGTTAGGGTTAGGGTTAGGGTTAGGGTTAGGGTTAGGGTTAGGGTTAGGGTTAGGGTTAGGGTTAGGGTTAGGGTTAGGGTTAGGGTTAGGGTTAGGGTTAGGGTTAGGGTTAGGGTTAGGGTTAGGGTTAGGGTTAGGGTTAGGGTTAGGGTTAGGGTTAGGGTTAGGGTTAGGGTTAGGGTTAGGGTTAGGGTTAGGGTTAGGGTTAGGGTTAGGGTTAGGGTTAGGGTTAGGGTTAGGGTTAGGGTTAGGGTTAGGGTTAGGGTTAGGGTTAGGGTTAGGGTTAGGGTTAGGGTTAGGGTTAGGGTTAGGGTTAGGGTTAGGGTTAGGGTTAGGGTTAGGGTTAGGGTTAGGGTTAGGGTTAGGGTTAGGGTTAGGGTTAGGGTTAGGGTTAGGGTTAGGGTTAGGGTTAGGGTTAGGGTTAGGGTTAGGGTTAGGGTTAGGGTTAGGGTTAGGGTTAGGGTTAGGGTTAGGGTTAGGGTTAGGGTTAGGGTTAGGGTTAGGGTTAGGGTTAGGGTTAGGGTTAGGGTTAGGGTTAGGGTTAGGGTTAGGGTTAGGGTTAGGGTTAGGGTTAGGGTTAGGGTTAGGGTTAGGGTTAGGGTTAGGGTTAGGGTTAGGGTTAGGGTTAGGGTTAGGGTTAGGGTTAGGGTTAGGGTTAGGGTTAGGGTTAGGGTTAGGGTTAGGGTTAGGGTTAGGGTTAGGGTTAGGGTTAGGGTTAGGGTTAGGGTTAGGGTTAGGGTTAGGGTTAGGGTTAGGGTTAGGGTTAGGGTTAGGGTTAGGGTTAGGGTTAGGGTTAGGGTTAGGGTTAGGGTTAGGGTTAGGGTTAGGGTTAGGGTTAGGGTTAGGGTTAGGGTTAGGGTTAGGGTTAGGGTTAGGGTTAGGGTTAGGGTTAGGGTTAGGGTTAGGGTTAGGGTTAGGGTTAGGGTTAGGGTTAGGGTTAGGGTTAGGGTTAGGGTTAGGGTTAGGGTTAGGGTTAGGGTTAGGGTTAGGGTTAGGGTTAGGGTTAGGGTTAGGGTTAGGGTTAGGGTTAGGGTTAGGGTTAGGGTTAGGGTTAGGGTTAGGGTTAGGGTTAGGGTTAGGGTTAGGGTTAGGGTTAGGGTTAGGGTTAGGGTTAGGGTTAGGGTTAGGGTTAGGGTTAGGGTTAGGGTTAGGGTTAGGGTTAGGGTTAGGGTTAGGGTTAGGGTTAGGGTTAGGGTTAGGGTTAGGGTTAGGGTTAGGGTTAGGGTTAGGGTTAGGGTTAGGGTTAGGGTTAGGGTTAGGGTTAGGGTTAGGGTTAGGGTTAGGGTTAGGGTTAGGGTTAGGGTTAGGGTTAGGGTTAGGGTTAGGGTTAGGGTTAGGGTTAGGGTTAGGGTTAGGGTTAGGGTTAGGGTTAGGGTTAGGGTTAGGGTTAGGGTTAGGGTTAGGGTTAGGGTTAGGGTTAGGGTTAGGGTTAGGGTTAGGGTTAGGGTTAGGGTTAGGGTTAGGGTTAGGGTTAGGGTTAGGGTTAGGGTTAGGGTTAGGGTTAGGGTTAGGGTTAGGGTTAGGGTTAGGGTTAGGGTTAGGGTTAGGGTTAGGGTTAGGGTTAGGGTTAGGGTTAGGGTTAGGGTTAGGGTTAGGGTTAGGGTTAGGGTTAGGGTTAGGGTTAGGGTTAGGGTTGGTTAGGGTTAGGGTTAGGGTTAGGGTTAGGGTTAGGGTTAGGGTTAGGGTTAGGGTTAGGGTTAGGGTTAGGGTTAGGGTTAGGGTTAGGGTTAGGGTTAGGGTTAGGGTTAGGGTTAGGGTTAGGGTTAGGGTTAGGGTTAGGGTTAGGGTTAGGGTTAGGGTTAGGGTTAGGGTTAGGGTTAGGGTTAGGGTTAGGGTTAGGGTTAGGGTTAGGGTTAGGGTTAGGGTTAGGGTTAGGGTTAGGGTTAGGGTTAGGGTTAGGGTTAGGGTTAGGGTTAGGGTTAGGGTTAGGGTTAGGGTTAGGGTTAGGGTTAGGGTTAGGGTTAGGGTTAGGGTTAGGGTTAGGGTTAGGGTTAGGGTTAGGGTTAGGGTTAGGGTTAGGGTTAGGGTTAGGGTTAGGGTTAGGGTTAGGGTTAGGGTTAGGGTTAGGGTTAGGGTTAGGGTTAGGGTTAGGGTTAGGGTTAGGGTTAGGGTTAGGGTTAGGGTTAGGGTTAGGGTTAGGGTTAGGGTTAGGGTTAGGGTTAGGGTTAGGGTTAGGGTTAGGGTTAGGGTTAGGGTTAGGGTTAGGGTTAGGGTTAGGGTTTAGGGTTAGGGTTAGGGTTAGGGTTAGGGTTAGGGTTAGGGTTAGGGTTAGGGTTAGGGTTAGGGTTAGGGTTAGGGTTAGGGTTAGGGTTAGGGTTAGGGTTAGGGTTAGGGTTAGGGTTAGGGTTAGGGTTAGGGTTAGGGTTAGGGTTAGGGTTAGGGTTAGGGTTAGGGTTAGGGTTAGGGTTAGGGTTAGGGTTAGGGTTAGGGTTAGGGTTAGGGTTAGGGTTAGGGTTAGGGTTAGGGTTAGGGTTAGGGTTAGGGTTAGGGTTAGGGTTAGGGTTAGGGTTAGGGTTAGGGTTAGGGTTAGGGTTAGGGTTAGGGTTAGGGTTAGGGTTAGGGTTAGGGTTAGGGTTAGGGTTAGGGTTAGGGTTAGGGTTAGGGTTAGGGTTAGGGTTAGGGTTAGGGTTAGGGTTAGGGTTAGGGTTAGGGTTAGGTTAGGGTTAGGGTTAGGGTTAGGGTTAGGGTTAGGGTTAGGGTTAGGGTTAGGGTTAGGGTTAGGGTTAGGGTTAGGGTTAGGGTTAGGGTTAGGGTTAGGGTTAGGGTTAGGGTTAGGGTTAGGGTTAGGGTTAGGGTTAGGGTTAGGGTTAGGGTTAGGGTTAGGGTTAGGGTTAGGGTTAGGGTTAGGTTAGGGTTAGGGTTAGGGTTAGGTTAGGGTTAGGGTTAGGGTTAGGGTTAGGGTTAGGGTTAGGGTTAGGGTTAGGGTTAGGGTTAGGGTTAGGGTTAGGGTTAGGGTTAGGGTTAGGTTAGGGTTAGGGTTAGGTTAGGGTTAGGGTTAGGGTTAGGGTTAGGGTTAGGGTTAGGTTAGGGTTAGGGTTAGGGTTAGGGTTAGG
>JAVHSO010000361.1:0-42279 GCA_031468815.1 Morus bassanus
TGATGAGCAGAATGCTAGGTGAGCAGAGTACTAGCTGAGCAGAGTGCTAGCTGAGCAGACGTCTAGCTGAACAGAGTGCTAGCTGAGCAGAGTGCTAGCAGAGCATAGCGCTAGCTGAACAGAGTGCTAGCTGAGCATAGCGCTAGCTGAGCAGAGTGCTAGCTGAGCAGAGTGCTAGCTGAGGAGAGTGCTTGCTGAGCAGAGTGCTAGCTGAGCAGAGTGCTTGCTGAGCAGAGTGCTACCTGAGCAGAGTGCTTGCTGAGCAGAGTGCTAGGTGAGCATAGTGCTAGCTGAGCAGAGTGCTAGCTGAGCAGAGCGCTGGCTGAGCAGAGTGCTAGCTGAGCAGAGTGCTAGGTGAGGAGAGCGCTAGCTGAGCAGAGTGCTAGCTGAGCAGAGTGCTAGATGAGCAGAGTGCTAGGTGAGGAGAGTGCTAGCTGAGCAGAGTGCTAGCTGAGCAGAGTGCTAGCTGAGCAGTCTGCTGGCTGAGCGGAGCGCTAGCTGAGGAGAGCGCTAGCTGAGCAGAGTGCTAGTTGAGCAGAGTGCTAGCTGAGCAGAGTGCTAGCTGAGCAGACGTCTAGCTGAGCATAGTCCTAGCTGAGCAGAGTGCTAGCTGAGCATAGCGCTAGCTGAGCAGAGTGCTAGCTGAGGAGAGTGCTTGCTGAGCAGAGTGCTAGCTGAGCACAGTGCTTGCTGAGCAGAGTGCTAGGTGATCAGAGTGCTAGCTGAGCAGAGTGCTAGGTGAGCAGAGTGGTGGCTGAACAGAGTGCTAGTTGAGCAGAGCGCTAAATGAACAGAATGCTAGGTGAGCAGAGTGCTAGGTTAACAGAGTGCTAGCTGAGCAGAGTGCTAGCTGAGCAGTCTGCTGGCTGAGCGGAGCGCTAGCTGAGCAGAGTGCTAGCTGAGCAGAGTGTTGGTTGAGCAGAGTGCTAGCTGAGCAGAGTGTTGGTTGAGTAGAGTGCTACCTGAGCAGAGTGCTTGCTGAGCAGAGTGCTAGCTGAGCAGAGTGCTAGGTGAGGAGAGCGCTAGCTGAGCAGAGTGCTTGCTGAGCAGAGTGCTAGGTGATCAGAGTGCTAGCTGAGCAGAGTGCTAGGTGAGCACAGTGCTAGCTGAGCAGAGTGCTAGCTGAGCATAGCGCTGGCTGAGCAGAGTGCTAGCTGAGCAGAGTGCTAGGTGAGGAGAGCGCTAGCTGAGCAGAGTGCTAGCTGAGCAGAGTGCTAGGTGAGCAGAGTGCTAGCTGAGCAGAGTGCTAGCTGAGCAGAGTGCTAGGTGAGGAGAGCGCTAGTTAAGCAGAGTGCTAGCTGAGCAGAATGCTAGGTGAGCAGAGTGCTAGCTGAGTAGAGTGCTAGCTGAGCGGAGCGCTAGCTGAGCAGTCTGCTGGCTGAGCGGAGCGCTAGCTGAGCAGTCTGCTGGCTGAGCGGAGCGCTAGCTGAGCAGAGTGCTAGCTGAGCATAGTGCTATCTGAGCAGAGTGCTAGCTGAGCATACCGGTAGCTGAGCAGAGTGCTAGCTGAGCAGAGTGCTAGCTGAGGAGAGTGCTTGCTGAGCAGAGTGCTAGCTGAGCAGAGTGCTTGCTGAGCAGAGTGCTAGGTGAGGAGAGTGCTAGCTGAGCAGAGTGCTGGCTGAGCAGAGTGCTGGCTGAACAGAGTGCTAGTTGATCAGAGCGCTAGCTGAGCAGAGTGCTAGCTGAGCAGAATGGTAGGTGAGCAGAGTGTTGATTGAGCAGAGTGCTGGCTGAGCAGAGTTTTGGCTGTGCAGAGTGCTAGCTGAGCAGAGTGCTGGCTGAACAGAGTGCTAGTTGAGCAGAGCGCTACCTGAGCAGAGTGCTAGCTGAGCAGAGCGCTAGCTGAGTAGAGTGCTAGCTGAGCAGATTGCTAGCTGAGCAGAGTGCTAACTGAGGAGAGTGCTTGCTGAGCAGAGTGCTAGCTGAGCAGAGTGCTAGGTGAGGAGAGCGCTAGCTGAGCAGAGTGCTAGATGAGCAGAATGCTAGGTGAGCAGAGTACTAGCTGAGCAGAGTGCTAGCTGAGCAGACGTCTAGCTGAACAGAGTGCTAGCTGAGCAGAGTGCTAGCAGAGCATAGCGTTAGCTGAACAGAGTGCTAGCTGAGCATAGCGCTAGCTGAGCAGAGTGCTAGCTGAGCATAGTGCTAGCTGAGGAGAATGCTTGCTGAGCAGAGTGCTAGCTGAGCAGAGTGCTTGCTGAGCAGAGTGCTAGGTGAGCATAGTGCTAGCTGAGCAGAGTGCTAGCTGAGCAGAGCGCTGGCTGAGCAGAGTGCTAGCTGAGCAGAGTGCTAGGTGAGGAGAGCGCTAGCTGAGCAGAGTGCTAGCTGAGCAGAGTGCTAGATGAGCAGAGTGCTAGGTGAGGAGAGTGCTAGCTGAGCAGAGTGCTAGCTGAGCAGAGTGCTAGCTGAGCAGTCTGCTGGCTGAGCGGAGCGCTAGCTGAGGAGAGCGCTAGCTGAGCAGAGTGCTATTTGAGCAGAGTGCTAGCTGAGCAGAGTGCTAGCTGAGCAGACGTCTAGCTGAGCATAGTCCTAGCTGAGCAGAGTGCTAGCTGAGCATAGCGCTAGCTGAGCAGAGTGCTAGCTGAGGAGAGTGCTTGCTGAGCAGAGTGCTAGCTGAGCACAGTGCTTGCTGAGCAGAGTGCTAGGTCATCAGAGTGCTAGCTGAGCAGAGTGCTAGGTGAGCAGAGTGGTGGCTGATCAGAGTGCTAGTTGAGCAGAGCGCTAAATGAACAGAATGCTAGGTGAGCAGAGTGCTAGGTTAACAGAGTGCTAGCTGAGCAGAGTGCTAGCTGAGCAGTCTGCTGGCTGAGCGGAGCGCTAGCTGAGCAGAGTGCTAGCTGAGCATAGTGCTATCTGAGCAGAGTGCTAGCTGAGCATACCGCTAGCTGAGCAGAGTGCTAGCTGAGCAGAGTGCTAGCTGAGGAGAGTGCTTGCTGAGCAGAGTGCTAGCTGAGCAGAGTGCTTGCTGAGCAGAGTGCTAGGTGATTAGAGTGCTAGCTGAGCAGAGTGCTGGCTGAGCAGAGTGCTGGCTGAACAGAGTGCTAGTTGATCAGAGTGCTAGCTGAGCAGAGTGCTAGCTGAGCAGAGTGCTAGGTGAGCAGAGTGTTGGTTGAGCAGAGTGCTGGCTGAGCAGAGTTTTGGCTGTGCAGAGTGCTAGCTGAGCAGAGTGCTGGCTGAACAGAGTGCTAGGTGAGCAGAGCGCTACCTGAGCAGAGTGCTAGCTGAGCAGAGCGCTAGCTGAGTAGAGTGCTAGCTGAGCAGATTGCTAGCTGAGCAGAGTGCTAACTGAGGAGAGTGCTTGCTGAGCAGAGTGCTAGCTGAGCAGAGTGCTAGGTGAGGAGAGCGCTAGCTGAGCAGAGTGCTAGATGAGCAGAATGCTAGGTGAGCAGAGTACTAGCTGAGCAGAGTGCTAGCTGAGCAGACGTCTAGCTGAACAGAGTGCCAGCTGAGCAGAGTGCTAGCAGAGCATAGCGCTAGCTGAACAGAGTGCTAGCTGAGCATAGCGCTAGCTGAGCAGAGTGCTAGCTGAGCAGAGTGCTAGCTGAGGAGAGTGCTTGCTGAGCAGAGTGCTAGCTGAGCAGAGTGCTTGCTGAGCAGAGTGCTACCTGAGCAGAGTGCTTGCTGAGCAGAGTGCTAGGTGAGCATAGTGCTAGCTGAGCAGAGTGCTAGCTGAGCAGAGCGCTGGCTGAGCAGAGTGCTAGCTGAGCAGAGTGCTAGGTGAGGATAGCGCTAGCTGAGCAGAGTGCTAGCTGAGCAGAGTGCTAGATGAGCAGAGTGCTAGGTGAGGAGAGTGCTAGCTGAGCAGAGTGCTAGCTGAGCAGAGTGCTAGCTGAGCAGTCTGCTGGCTGAGCGGAGCGCTAGCTGAGGAGAGCGCTAGCTGAGCAGAGTGCTAGTTGAGCAGAGTGCTAGCTGAGCAGAGTGCTAGCTGAGCAGACGTCTAGCTGAGCATAGTCCTAGCTGAGCAGAGTGCTAGCTGAGCATAGCGCTAGCTGAGCAGAGTGCTAGCTGAGCACAGTGCTTGCTGAGCAGAGTGCTAGGTGATCAGAGTGCTAGCTGAGCAGAGTGCTAGGTGAGCAGAGTGGTGGCTGAACAGAGTGCTAGTTGAGCAGAGCGCTAAATGAACAGAATGCTAGGTGAGCAGAGTGCTAGGTTAACAGAGTGCTAGCTGAGCAGAGTGCTAGCTGAGCAGTCTGCTGGCTGAGCGGAGCGCTAGCTGAGCAGAGTGCTAGCTGAGCAGAGTGTTGGTTGAGCAGAGTGCTAGCTGAGCAGAGTGTTGGTTGAGTAGAGTGCTACCTGAGCAGAGTGCTTGCTGAGCAGAGTGCTAGCTGAGCAGAGTGCTAGGTGAGGAGAGCGCTAGCTGAGCAGAGTGCTAGCTGAGCAGAGTGCTAGGTGAGGAGAGCGCTAGCTGAGCAGAGTGCTAGCTGAGCAGAGTGCTAGGTGAGCAGAGTGCTAGCTGAGCAGAGTGCTAGCTGAGCAGAGTGCTAGGTGAGCAGAGCGCTAGCTAAGCAGAGTGCTAGCTGAGCAGAATGCTAGGTGAGCAGAGTGCTAGCTGAGTAGAGTGCTAGCTGAGCGGAGCGCTAGCTGAGCAGTCTGCTGGCTGAGCGGAGCGCTAGCTGAGCAGTCTGCTGGCTGAGCGGAGCGCTAGCTGAGCAGAGTGCTAGCTGAGCATAGTGCTATCTGAGCAGAGTGCTAGCTGAGCATACCGCTAGCTGAGCAGAGTGCTAGCTGAGCAGAGTGCTAGCTGAGGAGAGTGCTTGCTGAGCAGAGTGCTAGCTGAGCAGAGTGCTTGCTGAGCAGAGTGCTAGGTGATTAGAGTGCTAGCTGAGCAGAGTGCTGGCTGAGCAGAGTGCTGGCTGAACAGAGTGCTAGTTGATCAGAGTGCTAGCTGAGCAGAGTGCTAGCTGAGCAGAGTGCTAGGTGAGCAGAGTGTTGGTTGAGCAGAGTACTAGCTGAGCAGAGTGCTAGCTGAGCAGACGTCTAGCTGAACAGAGTGCTAGCTGAGCAGAGTGCTAGCAGAGCATAGCGCTAGCTGAACATAGTGCTAGCTGAGCATAGCGCTAGCTGAGCAGAGTGCTAGCTGAGCAGAGTGCTAGCTGAGGAGAGTGCTTGCTGAGCAGAGTGCTAGCTGAGCAGAGTGCTTGCTGAGCAGAGTGCTACCTGAGCAGAGTGCTTGCTGAGCAGAGTGCTAGGTGAGCATAGTGCTAGCTGAGCAGAGTGCTAGCTGAGCAGAGCGCTGGCTGAGCAGAGTGCTAGCTGAGCAGAGTGCTAGGTGAGCAGAGTGGTGGCTGAACAGAGTGCTAGTTGAGCAGAGCGCTAAATGAACAGAATGCTAGGTGAGCAGAGTGCTAGGTTAACAGAGTGCTAGCTGAGCAGAGTGCTAGCTGAGCAGTCTGCTGGCTGAGCGGAGCGCTAGCTGAGGAGAGCGCTAGCTGAGCAGAGTGCTAGTTGAGCAGAGTGCTAGCTGAGCAGAGTGCTAGCTGAGCAGACGTCTAGCTGAGCATAGTCCTAGCTGAGCAGAGTGCTAGCTGAGCATAGCGCTAGCTGAGCAGAGTGCTAGCTGAGGAGAGTGCTTGCTGAGCAGAGTGCTAGCTGAGCACAGTGCTTGCTGAGCAGAGTGCTAGGTGATCAGAGTTCTAGCTGAGCAGAGTGCTAGGTGAGCAGAGTGGTGGCTGAACAGAGTGCTAGTTGAGCAGAGCGCTAAATGAACAGAATGCTAGGTGAGCAGAGTGCTAGGTTAACAGAGTGCTAGCTGAGCAGAGTGCTAGCTGAGCAGTCTGCTGGCTGAGCGGAGCGCTAGCTGAGCAGAGTGCTAGCTGAGCAGAGTGTTGGTTGAGCAGAGTGCTAGCTGAGCAGAGTGTTGGTTGAGTAGAGTGCTACCTGAGCAGAGTGCTTGCTGAGCAGAGTGCTAGCTGAGCAGAGTGCTAGGTGAGGAGAGCGCTAGCTGAGCAGAGTGCTTGCTGAGCAGAGTGCTAGGTGATCAGAGTGCTAGCTGAGCAGAGTGCTAGGTGAGCACAGTGCTAGCTGAGCAGAGTGCTAGCTGAGCATAGCGCTGGCTGAGCAGAGTGCTAGCTGAGCAGAGTGCTAGGTGAGGAGAGCGCTAGCTGAGCAGAGTGCTAGCTGAGCAGAGTGCTAGGTGAGCAGAGTGCTAGGTGAGCAGAGCGCTAGCTAAGCAGAGTGCTAGCTGAGCAGAATGCTAGGTGAGCAGAGTGCTAGCTGAGTAGAGTGCTAGCTGAGCGGAGCGCTAGCTGAGCAGTCTGCTGGCTGAGCGGAGCGCTAGCTGAGCAGTCTGCTGGCTGAGCGGAGCGCTAGCTGAGCAGAGTGCTAGCTGAGCATAGTGCTATCTGAGCAGAGTGCTAGCTGAGCATACCGGTAGCTGAGCAGAGTGCTAGCTGAGCAGAGTGCTAGCTGAGGAGAGTGCTTGCTGAGCAGAGTGCTAGCTGAGCAGAGTGCTTGCTGAGCAGAGTGCTAGGTGATTAGAGTGCTAGCTGAGCAGAGTGCTAGCTGAGCAGTCTGCTGGCTGAGCGGAGCGCTAGCTGAGCAGAGTGCTAGCTGACCATAGTGCTATCTGAGCAGAGTGCTAGCTGAGCATACCGCTAGCTGAGCAGAGTGCTAGCTGAGCAGAGTGCTAGCTGAGGAGAGTGCTTGCTGAGCAGAGTGCTAGCTGAGCAGAGTGCTTGCTGAGCAGAGTGCTAGGTGATTAGAGTGCTAGCTGAGCAGAGTGCTGGCTGAGCAGAGTGCTGGCTGAACAGAGTGCTAGTTGATCAGAGTGCTAGCTGAGCAGAGTGCTAGCTGAGCAGAGTGCTAGGTGAGCAGAGTGTTGGTTGAGCAGAGTGCTGGCTGAGCAGAGTTTTGGCTGTGCAGAGTGCTAGCTGAGCAGAGTGCTGGCTGAACAGAGTGCTAGTTGAGCAGAGCGCTACCTGAGCAGAGTGCTAACTGAGGAGAGTGCTTGCTGAGCAGAGTGCTAGCTGAGCAGAGTGCTAGGTGAGGAGAGCGCTAGCTGAGCAGAGTGCTAGATGAGCAGAATGCTAGGTGAGCAGAGTACTAGCTGAGCAGAGTGCTAGCTGAGCAGACGTCTAGCTGAACAGAGTGCCAGCTGAGCAGAGTGCTAGCAGAGCATAGCGCTAGCTGAACAGTGTGCTAGCTGAGCATAGCGCTAGCTGAGCAGAGTGCTAGCTGAGCAGAGTGCTAGCTGAGGAGAGTGCTTGCTGAGCAGAGTGCTAGCTGAGCAGAGTGCTTGCTGAGCAGAGTGCTACCTGAGCAGAGTGCTTGCTGAGCAGAGTGCTAGGTGAGCATAGTGCTAGCTGAGCAGAGTGCTAGCTGAGCAGAGCGCTGGCTGAGCAGAGTGCTAGCTGAGCAGAGTGCTAGGTGAGGAGAGCGCTAGCTGAGCAGAGTGCTAGCTGAGCAGAGTGCTAGATGAGCAGAGTGCTAGGAGAGGAGAGTGCTAGCTGAGCAGAGTGCTAGCTGAGCAGAGTGCTAGCTGAGCAGTCTGCTGGCTGAGCGGAGCGCTAGCTGAGGAGAGCGCTAGCTGAGCAGAGTGCTAGTTGAGCAGAGTGCTAGCTGAGCAGACGTCTAGCTGAGCATAGTCCTAGCTGAGCAGAGTGCTAGCTGAGCATAGCGCTAGCTGAGCAGAGTGCTAGCTGAGGAGAGTGCTTGCTGAGCAGAGTGCTAGCTGAGCACAGTGCTTGCTGAGCAGAGTGCTAGGTGATCAGAGTGCTAGCTGAGCAGAGTGCTAGGTGAGCAGAGTGGTGGCTGAACAGAGTGCTAGTTGAGCAGAGCGCTAAATGAACAGAATGCTAGGTGAGCAGAGTGCTAGGTTAACAGAGTGCTAGCTGAGCAGAGTGCTAGCTGAGCAGTCTGCTGGCTGAGCGGAGTGCTAGCTGAGCAGAGTGTTGGTTGAGCAGAGTGCTAGCTGAGCAGAGTGTTGGTTGAGCAGAGTGTTGGTTGAGTAGAGTGCTACCTGAGCAGAGTGCTTGCTGAGCAGAGTGCTAGCTGAGCAGAGTGCTAGGTGAGGAGAGCGCTAGCTGAGCAGAGTGCTAGCTGAGCAGAGTGCTAGGTGAGGAGAGCGCTAGCTGAGCAGAGTGCTAGCTGAGCAGAGTGCTAGGTGAGCAGAGTGCTAGCTGAGCAGAGTGCTAGCTGAGCAGAGTGCTAGGTGAGCAGAGCGCTAGCTAAGCAGAGTGCTAGCTGAGCAGAATGCTAGGTGAGCAGAGTGCTAGCTGAGTAGAGTGCTAGCTGAGCGGAGCGCTAGCTGAGCAGTCTGCTGGCTGAGCGGAGCGCTAGCTGAGCAGTCTGCTGGCTGAGCGGAGCGCTAGCTGAGCAGAGTGCTAGCTGAGCATAGTGCTATCTGAGCAGAGTGCTAGCTGAGCATACCGCTAGCTGAGCAGAGTGCTAGCTGAGCAGAGTGCTAGCTGAGGAGAGTGCTTGCTGAGCAGAGTGCTAGCTGAGCAGAGTGCTTGCTGAGCAGAGTGCTAGGTGATTAGAGTGCTAGCTGAGCAGAGTGCTGGCTGAGCAGAGTGCTGGCTGAACAGAGTGCTAGTTGATCAGAGTGCTAGCTGAGCAGAGTGCTAGCTGAGCAGAGTGCTAGGTGAGCAGAGTGTTGATTGAGCAGAGTGCTGGCTGAGCAGAGTTTTGGCTGTGCAGAGTGCTAGCTGAGCAGAGTGCTGGCTGAACAGAGTGCTAGTTGAGCAGAGCGCTACCTGAGCAGAGTGCTAGCTGAGCAGAGCGCTAGCTGAGTAGAGTGCTAGCTGAGCAGATTGCTAGCTGAGCAGAGTGCTAACTGAGGAGAGTGCTTGCTGAGCAGAGTGCTAGCTGAGCAGAGTGCTAGGTGAGGAGAGCGCTAGCTGAGCAGAGTGCTAGCTGAGCAGAGTGATAGGTGAGGAGAGCGCTAGCTGAGCAGAGTGCTAGCTGAGCAGAGTGCTAGGTGAGGAGAGCGCTAGCTGAGCAGAGTGCTAGCTGAGCAGAGTGCTAGGTGAGCAGAGTGCTAGCTGAGCAGAGTGCTAGCTGAGCAGAGTGCTAGGTGAGCAGAGCGCTAGCTAAGGAGAGTGCTAGCTGAGCAGAATGCTAGGTGAGCAGAGTGCTAGCTGAGTAGAGTGCTAGCTGAGCGGAGCGCTAGCTGAGCAGTCTGCTGGCTGAGCGGAGCGCTAGCTGAGCAGTCTGCTGGCTGAGCGGAGCGCTAGCTGAGCAGAGTGCTAGCTGAGCATAGTGCTATCTGAGCAGAGTGCTAGCTGAGCATACCGCTAGCTGAGCAGAGTGCTAGCTGAGCAGAGTGCTAGCTGAGGAGAGTGCTTGCTGAGCAGAGTGCTAGCTGAGCAGAGTGCTTGCTGAGCAGAGTGCTAGGTGATTAGAGTGCTAGCTGAGCAGAGTGCTGGCTGAGCAGAGTGCTGGCTGAACAGAGTGCTAGTTGATCAGAGTGCTAGCTGAGCAGAGTGCTAGCTGAGCAGAGTGCTAGGTGAGCAGAGTGTTGATTGAGCAGAGTGCTGGCTGAGCAGAGTTTTGGCTGTGCAGAGTGCTAGCTGAGCAGAGTGCTGGCTGAACAGAGTGCTAGTTGAGCAGAGCGCTAGCTGAGCAGAGTGCTAGCTGAGCAGAGCGCTAGCTGAGTAGAGTGCTAGCTGAGCAGATTGCTAGCTGAGCAGAGTGCTAGCTGAGGAGAGTGCTTGCTGAGCAGAGTGCTAGCTGAGCAGAGTGCTAGGTGAGGAGAGCGCTAGCTGAGCAGAGTGCTAGATGAGCAGAATGCTAGGTGAGCAGAGTACTAGCTGAGCAGAGTGCTAGCTGAGCAGACGTCTAGCTGAACAGAGTGCTAGCTGAGCAGAGTGCTAGCAGAGCATAGCGCTAGCTGAACAGAGTGCTAGCTGAGCATAGCGCTAGCTGAGCAGAGTGCTAGCTGAGCATAGTGCTAGCTGAGGAGAGTGCTTGCTGAGCAGAGTGCTAGCTGAGCAGAGTGCTTGCTGAGCAGAGTGCTACCTGAGCAGAGTGCTTGCTGAGCAGAGTGCTAGGTGAGCATAGTGCTAGCTGAGCAGAGTGCTAGCTGAGCAGAGCGCTGGCTGAGCAGAGTGCTAGCTGAGCAGAGTGCTAGGTGAGGAGAGCGCTAGCTGAGCAGAGTGCTAGCTGAGCAGAGTGCTAGATGAGCAGAGTGCTAGCTGAGGAGAGTGCTAGCTGAGCAGAGTGCTAGCTGAGCAGAGTGCTAGCTGAGCAGTCTGCTGGCTGAGCGGAGCGCTAGCTGAACAGAGCGCTAGCTGAGCAGAGTGCTAGTTGAGCAGAGTGCTAGCTGAGCAGAGTGCTAGCTGAGCAGACGTCTAGCTGAGCATAGTCCTAGCTGAGCAGAGTGCTAGCTGAGCATAGCGCTAGCTGAGCAGAGTGCTAGCTGAGGAGAGTGCTTGCTGAGCAGAGTGCTAGCTGAGCACAGTGCTTGCTGAGCAGAGTGCTAGGTGATCAGAGTGCTAGCTGAGCAGAGTGCTAGGTGAGCAGAGTGGTGGCTGATCAGAGTGCTAGTTGAGCAGAGCGCTAAATGAACAGAATGCTAGGTGAGCAGAGTGCTAGGTTAACAGAGTGCTAGCTGAGCAGAGTGCTAGCTGAGCAGAGTGCTAGATGAGCAGAGTGCTAGGTGAGGAGAGTGCTAGCTGAGCAGAGTGCTAGCTGAGCAGAGTGCTAGCTGAGCAGTCTGCTGGCTGAGCGGAGCGCTAGCTGAGGAGAGCGCTAGCTGAGCAGAGTGCTAGTTGAGCAGAGTGCTAGCTGAGCAGAGTGCTAGCTGAGCAGACGTCTAGCTGAGCATAGTCCTAGCTGAGCAGAGTGCTAGCTGAGCATAGCGCTAGCTGAGCAGAGTGCTAGCTGAGGAGAGTGCTTGCTGAGCAGAGTGCTAGCTGAGCACAGTGCTTGCTGAGCAGAGTGCTAGGTGATCAGAGTGCTAGCTGAGCAGAGTGCTAGGTGAGCAGAGTGGTGGCTGAACAGAGTGCTAGTTGAGCAGAGCGCTAAATGAACAGAATGCTAGGTGAAGCAGAGTGCTAGGTTAACAGAGTGCTAGCTGAGCAGAGTGCTAGCTGAGCAGTCTGCTGGCTGAGCTGAGCGCTAGCTGAGCAGAGTGCTAGCTGAGCAGAGTGTTGGTTGAGCAGAGTGCTAGTTGAGCAGAGTGTTGGTTGAGTAGAGTGCTACCTGAGCAGAGTGCTTGCTGAGCAGAGTGCTAGCTGAGCAGAGTGCTAGGTGAGGAGAGCGCTAGCTGAGCAGAGTGCTTGCTGAGCAGAGTGCTAGGTGATCAGAGTGCTAGCTGAGCAGAGTGCTAGGTGAGCACAGTGCTAGCTGAGCAGAGTGCTAGCTGAGCATAGCGCTGGCTGAGCAGAGTGCTAGCTGAGCAGAGTGCTAGGTGAGGAGAGCGCTAGCTGAGCAGAGTGCTAGCTGAGCAGAGTGCTAGGTGAGCAGAGTGCTTGCTGAGCTGAGTGCTAGCTGAGCAGAGTGCTAGGTGAGGAGAGCGCTAGCTAAGCAGAGTGCTAGCTGAGCAGAATGCTAGGTGAGCAGAGTGCTAGCTGAGTAGAGTGCTAGCTGAGCGGAGCGCTAGCTGAGCAGTCTGCTGGCTGAGCGGAGCGCTAGCTGAGCAGAGTGCTAGCTGAGCATAGTGCTATCTGAGCAGAGTGCTAGCTGAGCATACCGGTAGCTGAGCAGAGTGCTAGCTGAGGAGAGTGCTTGCTGAGCAGAGTGCTAGCTGAGCAGAGTGCTTGCTGAGCAGAGTGCTAGGTGATTAGAGTGCTAGCTGAGCAGAGTGCTGGCTGAGCAGAGTGCTGGCTGAACAGAGTGCTAGTTGATCAGAGCGCTAGCTGAGCAGAGTGCTAGCTGAGCAGAATGGTAGGTGAGCAGAGTGTTGATTGAGCAGAGTGCTGGCTGAGCAGAGTTTTGGCTGTGCAGAGTGCTAGCTGAGCAGAGTGCTGGCTGAACAGAGTGCTAGTTGAGCAGAGCGCTACCTGAGCAGAGTGCTAGCTGAGCAGAGCGCTAGCTGAGTAGAGTGCTAGCTGAGCAGATTGCTAGCTGAGCAGAGTGCTAACTGAGGAGAGTGCTTGCTGAGCAGAGTGCTAGCTGAGCAGAGTGCTAGGTGAGGAGAGCGCTAGCTGAGCAGAGTGCTAGATGAGCAGAATGCTAGGTGAGCAGAGTACTAGCTGAGCAGAGTGCTAGCTGAGCAGACGTCTAGATGAACAGAGTGCTAGCTGAGCAGAGTGCTAGCAGAGCATAGCGCTAGCTGAACAGAGTGCTAGCTGAGCATAGCGCTAGCTGAGCAGAGTGCTAGCTGAGCATAGTGCTAGCTGAGGAGAGTGCTTGCTGAGCAGAGTGCTAGCTGAGCAGAGTGCTTGCTGAGCAGAGTGCTACCTGAGCAGAGTGCTTGCTGAGCAGAGTGCTAGGTGAGCATAGTGCTAGCTGAGCAGAGTGCTAGCTGAGCAGAGCGCTGGCTGAGCAGAGTGCTAGCTGAGCAGAGTGCTAGGTGAGGAGAGCGCTAGCTGAGCAGAGTGCTAGCTGAGCAGAGTGCTAGATGAGCAGAGTGCTAGGTGAGGAGAGTGCTAGCTGAGCAGAGTGCTAGCTGAGCAGAGTGCTAGCTGAGCAGTCTGCTGGCTGAGCGGAGCGCTAGCTGAGGAGAGCGCTAGCTGAGCAGAGTACTAGTTGAGCAGAGTGCTAGCTGAGCAGAGTGCTAGCTGAGCAGACGTCTAGCTGAGCAGAGTGCTAGCTGAGCAGAGTGCTAGCTGAGCATAGCGCTAGCTGAGCAGAGTGCTAGCTGAGGAGAGTGCTTGCTGAGCAGAGTGCTAGCTGAGCACAGTGCTTGCTGAGCAGAGTGCTAGGTCATCAGAGTGCTAGCTGAGCAGAGTGCTAGGTGAGCAGAGTGGTGGCTGATCAGAGTGCTAGTTGAGCAGAGCGCTAAATGAACAGAATGCTAGGTGAGCAGAGTGCTAGGTTAACAGAGTGCTAGCTGAGCAGAGTGCTAGCTGAGCAGTCTGCTGGCTGAGCTGAGCGCTAGCTGAGCAGAGTGCTAGCTGAGCATAGTGCTATCTGAGCAGAGTGCTAGCTGAGCATACCGCTAGCTGAGCAGAGTGCTAGCTGAGCAGAGTGCTAGCTGAGGAGAGTGCTTGCTGATCAGAGTGCTAGCTGAGCAGAGTGCTTGCTGAGCAGAGTGCTAGGTGATTAGAGTGCTAGCTGAGCAGAGTGCTGGCTGAGCAGAGTGCTGGCTGAACAGAGTGCTAGTTGATCAGAGTGCTAGCTGAGCAGAGTGCTAGCTGAGCAGAGTGCTAGGTGAGCAGAGTGTTGGTTGAGCAGAGTGCTGGCTGAGCAGAGTTTTGGCTGTGCAGAGTGCTAGCTGAGCAGAGTGCTGGCTGAACAGAGTGCTAGTTGAGCAGAGTGCTACCTGAGCAGAGTGCTAACTGAGGAGAGTGCTTGCTGAGCAGAGTGCTAGCTGAGCAGAGTGCTAGGTGAGGAGAGCGCTAGCTGAGCAGAGTGCTAGATGAGCAGAATGCTAGGTGAGCAGAGTACTAGCTGAGCAGAGTGCTAGCTGAGCAGACGTCTAGCTGAACAGAGTGCCAGCTGAGCAGAGTGCTAGCAGAGCATAGCGCTAGCTGAACAGAGTGCTAGCTGAGCATAGCGCTAGCTGAGCAGAGTGCTAGCTGAGCAGAGTGCTAGCTGAGGAGAGTGCTTGCTGAGCAGAGTGCTAGCTGAGCAGAGTGCTTGCTGAGCAGAGTGCTACCTGAGCAGAGTGCTTGCTGAGCAGAGTGCTAGGTGAGCATAGTGCTAGCTGAGCAGAGTGCTAGCTGAGCAGAGCGCTGGCTGAGCAGAGTGCTAGCTGAGCAGAGTGCTAGGTGAGGAGAGCGCTAGCTGAGCAGAGTGCTAGCTGAGCAGAGTGCTAGATGAGCAGAGTGCTAGGTGAGGAGAGTGCTAGCTGAGCAGAGTGCTAGCTGAGCAGAGTGCTAGCTGAGCAGTCTGCTGGCTGAGCGGAGCGCTAGCTGAGGAGAGCGCTAGCTGAACAGAGTGCTAGTTGAGCAGAGTGCTAGCTGAGCAGAGTGCTAGCTGAGCAGACGTCTAGCTGAGCATAGTCCTAGCTGAGCAGAGTGCTAGCTGAGCATAGCGCTAGCTGAGCAGAGTGCTAGCTGAGGAGAGTGCTTGCTGAGCAGAGTGCTAGCTGAGCACAGTGCTTGCTGAGCAGAGTGCTAGGTGATCAGAGTGCTAGCTGAGCAGAGTGCTAGGTGAGCAGAGTGGTGGCTGAACAGAGTGCTAGTTGAGCAGAGCGCTAAATGAACAGAATGCTAGGTGAGCAGAGTGCTAGGTTAACAGAGTGCTAGCTGAGCAGAGTGCTAGCTGAGCAGTCTGCTGGCTGAGCGGAGCGCTAGCTGAGCAGAGTGCTAGCTGAGCAGAGTGTTGGTTGAGCAGAGTGCTAGCTGAGCAGAGTGTTGGTTGACTAGAGTGCTACCTGAGCAGAGTGCTTGCTGAGCAGAGTGCTAGCTGAGCAGAGTGCTAGGTGAGGAGAGCGCTAGCTGAGCAGAGTGCTTGCTGAGCAGAGTGCTAGGTGATCAGAGTGCTAGCTGAGCAGAGTGCTAGGTGAGCACAGTGCTAGCTGAGCAGAGTGCTAGCTGAGCATAGCGCTGGCTGAGCAGAGTGCTAGCTGAGCAGAGTGCTAGGTGAGGAGAGCGCTAGCTGAGCAGAGTGCTAGCTGAGCAGAGTGCTAGGTGAGCAGAGTGCTAGCTGAGCAGAGTGCTAGCTGAGCAGAGTGCTAGGTGAGCAGAGCGCTAGCTAAGCAGAGTGCTAGCTGAGCAGAATGCTAGGTGAGCAGAGTGCTAGCTGAGTAGATTGCTAGCTGAGCGGAGCGCTAGCTGAGCAGTCTGCTGGCTGAGCGGAGCGCTAGCTGAGCAGAGTGCTAGCTGAGCATAGTGCTATCTGAGCAGAGTGCTAGCTGAGCATACCGGTAGCTGAGCAGAGTGCTAGCTGAGCAGAGTGCTAGCTGAGGAGAGTGCTTGCTGAGCAGAGTGCTAGCTGAGCAGAGTGCTTGCTGAGCAGAGTGCTAGGTGATTAGAGTGCTAGCTGAGCAGAGTGCTGGCTGAGCAGAATGGTAGGTGAGCAGAGTGTTGATTGAGCAGAGTGCTGGCTGAGCAGAGTTTTGGCTGTGCAGAGTGCTAGCTGAGCAGAGTGCTGGCTGAACAGAGTGCTAGTTGAGCAGAGCGCTACCTGAGCAGAGTGCTAGCTGAGCAGAGCGCTAGCTGAGTAGAGTGCTAGCTGAGCAGATTGCTAGCTGAGCAGAGTGCTAACTGAGGAGAGTGCTTGCTGAGCAGAGTGCTAGCTGAGCAGAGTGCTAGGTGAGGAGAGCGCTAGCTGAGCAGAGTGCTAGATGAGCAGAATGCTAGGTGAGCAGAGTACTAGCTGAGCAGAGTGCTAGCTGAGCAGACGTCTAGCTGAACAGAGTGCTAGCTGAGCAGACTGCTAGCAGAGCATAGCGCTAGCTGAACAGAGTGCTAGCTGAGCAGACGTCTAGCTGAGCAGAGTGCTAGCTGAGCATAGTGCTAGCTGAGGAGAGTGCTTGCTGAGCAGAGTGCTAGCTGAGCAGAGTGCTTGCTGAGCAGAGTGCTACCTGAGCAGAGTGCTTGCTGAGCAGAGTGCTAGGTGAGCATAGTGCTAGCTGAGCAGAGTGCTAGCTGAGCAGAGCGCTGGCTGAGCAGAGTGCTAGCTGAGCAGAGTGCTAGCTGAGCAGAATGCTAGGTGAGCAGAGCGCTAGCTGAGTAGATTGCTAGCTGAGCGGAGCGCTAGCTGAGCAGTCTGCTGGCTGAGCGGAGCGCTAGCTGAGCAGTCTGCTGGCTGAGCGGAGCGCTAGCTGAGCAGAGTGCTAGCTGAGCAGAGTGCTAGGTGAGGAGAGCGCTAGCTGAGCAGAGTGCTAGATGAGCAGAATGCTAGGTGAGCAGAGTACTAGCTGAGCAGAGTGCTAGCTGAGCAGACGTCTAGCTGAACAGAGTGCTAGCTGAGCAGAGTGCTAGCAGAGCATAGCGCTAGCTGAACAGAGTGCTAGCTGAGCATAGCGCTAGCTGAGCAGAGTGCTAGCTGAGCATAGTGCTAGCTGAGGAGAGTACTTGCTGAGCAGAGTGCTAGCTGAGCAGAGTGCTTGCTGAGCAGAGTGCTACCTGAGCAGAGTGCTTGCTGAGCAGAGTGCTAGCTGAGCATAGTGCTAGCTGAGCAGAGTGCTAGCTGAGCAGAGCGCTGGCTGAGCAGAGTGCTAGCTGAGCAGAGTGCTAGGTGAGGAGAGCGCTAGCTGAGCAGAGTGCTAGCTGAGCAGAGTGCTAGATGAGCAGAGTGCTAGCTGAGGAGAGTGCTAGCTGAGCAGAGTGCTAGCTGAGCAGAGTGCTAGCTGAGCAGTCTGCTGGCTGAGCGGAGCGCTAGCTGAACAGAGCGCTAGCTGAGCAGAGTGCTAGTTGAGCAGAGTGCTAGCTGAGCAGAGTGCTAGCTGAGCAGACGTCTAGCTGAGCATAGTCCTAGCTGAGCAGAGTGCTAGCTGAGCATAGCGCTAGCTGAGCAGAGTGCTAGCTGAGGAGAGTGCTTGCTGAGCAGAGTGCTAGCTGAGCACAGTGCTTGCTGAGCAGAGTGCTAGGTGATCAGAGTGCTAGCTGAGCAGAGTGCTAGGTGAGCAGAGTGGTGGCTGATCAGAGTGCTAGTTGAGCAGAGCGCTAAATGAACAGAATGCTAGGTGAGCAGAGTGCTAGGTTAACAGAGTGCTAGCTGAGCAGAGTGCTAGCTGAGCAGAGTGCTAGATGAGCAGAGTGCTAGGTGAGGAGAGTGCTAGCTGAGCAGAGTGCTAGCTGAGCAGAGTGCTAGCTGAGCAGTCTGCTGGCTGAGCGGAGCGCTAGCTGAGGAGAGCGCTAGCTGAGCAGAGTGCTAGTTGAGCAGAGTGCTAGCTGAGCAGAGTGCTAGCTGAGCAGACGTCTAGCTGAGCATAGTCCTAGCTGAGCAGAGTGCTAGCTGAGCATAGCGCTAGCTGAGCAGAGTGCTAGCTGAGGAGAGTGCTTGCTGAGCAGAGTGCTAGCTGAGCACAGTGCTTGCTGAGCAGAGTGCTAGGTGATCAGAGTGCTAGCTGAGCAGAGTGCTAGGTGAGCAGAGTGGTGGCTGAACAGAGTGCTAGTTGAGCAGAGCGCTAAATGAACAGAATGCTAGGTGAAGCAGAGTGCTAGGTTAACAGAGTGCTAGCTGAGCAGAGTGCTAGCTGAGCAGTCTGCTGGCTGAGCGGAGCGCTAGCTGAGCAGAGTGCTAGCTGAGCAGAGTGTTGGTTGAGCAGAGTGCTAGTTGAGCAGAGTGTTGGTTGAGTAGAGTGCTACCTGAGCAGAGTGCTTGCTGAGCAGAGTGCTAGCTGAGCAGCAGAGTGCTAGGTGAGGAGAGCGCTAGCTGAGCAGAGTGCTTGCTGAGCAGAGTGCTAGGTGATCAGAGTGCTAGCTGAGCAGAGTGCTAGGTGAGCACAGTGCTAGCTGAGCAGAGTGCTAGCTGAGCATAGCGCTGGCTGAGCAGAGTGCTAGCTGAGCAGAGTGCTAGGTGAGGAGAGCGCTAGCTGAGCAGAGTGCTAGCTGAGCAGAGTGCTAGGTGAGCAGAGTGCTTGCTGAGCTGAGTGCTAGCTGAGCAGAGTGCTAGGTGAGGAGAGCGCTAGCTAAGCAGAGTGCTAGCTGAGCAGAATGCTAGGTGAGCAGAGTGCTAGCTGAGTAGAGTGCTAGCTGAGCGGAGCGCTAGCTGAGCAGTCTGCTGGCTGAGCGGAGCGCTAGCTGAGCAGAGTGCTAGCTGAGCATAGTGCTATCTGAGCAGAGTGGCTAGCTGAGCATACCGGTAGCTGAGCAGAGTGCTAGCTGAGCAGAGTGCTAGCTGAGGAGAGTGCTTGCTGAGCAGAGTGCTAGCTGAGCAGAGTGCTTGCTGAGCAGAGTGCTAGGTGATTAGAGTGCTAGCTGAGCAGAGTGCTGGCTGAGCAGAGTGCTGGCTGAACAGAGTGCTAGTTGATCAGAGCGCTAGCTGAGCAGAGTGCTAGCTGAGCAGAATGGTAGGTGAGCAGAGTGTTGATTGAGCAGAGTGCTGGCTGAGCAGAGTTTTGGCTGTGCAGAGTGCTAGCTGAGCAGAGTGCTGGCTGAACAGAGTGCTAGTTGAGCAGAGCGCTACCTGAGCAGAGTGCTAGCTGAGCAGAGCGCTAGCTGAGTAGAGTGCTAGCTGAGCAGATTGCTAGCTGAGCAGAGTGCTAACTGAGGAGAGTGCTTGCTGAGCAGAGTGCTAGCTGAGCAGAGTGCTAGGTGAGGAGAGCGCTAGCTGAGCAGAGTGCTAGATGAGCAGAATGCTAGGTGAGCAGAGTACTAGCTGAGCAGAGTGCTAGCTGAGCAGACGTCTAGCTGAACAGAGTGCTAGCTGAGCAGACTGCTAGCAGAGCATAGCGCTAGCTGAACAGAGTGCTAGCTGAGCATAGCGCTAGCTGAGCAGAGTGCTAGCTGAGCATAGTGCTAGCTGAGGAGAGTGCTTGCTGAGCAGAGTGCTAGCTGAGCAGAGTGCTTGCTGAGCAGAGTGCTACCTGAGCAGAGTGCTTGCTGAGCAGAGTGCTAGGTGAGCATAGTGCTAGCTGAGCAGAGTGCTAGCTGAGCAGAGCGCTGGCTGAGCAGAGTGCTAGCTGAGCAGAGTGCTAGGTGAGGAGAGCGCTAGCTGAGCAGAGTGCTAGCTGAGCAGAGTGCTAGATGAGCAGAGTGCTAGGTGAGGAGAGTGCTAGCTGAGCAGAGTGCTAGCTGAGCAGAGTGCTAGCTGAGCAGTCTGCTGGCTGAGCGGAGCGCTAGCTGAGGAGAGCGCTAGCTGAGCAGAGTACTAGTTGAGCAGAGTGCTAGCTGAGCAGAGTGCTAGCTGAGCAGACGTCTAGCTGAGCAGAGTGCTAGCTGAGCAGAGTGCTAGCTGAGCATAGCGCTAGCTGAGCAGAGTGCTAGCTGAGGAGAGTGCTTGCTGAGCAGAGTGCTAGCTGAGCACAGTGCTTGCTGAGCAGAGTGCTAGGTCATCAGAGTGCTAGCTGAGCAGAGTGCTAGGTGAGCAGAGTGGTGGCTGATCAGAGTGCTAGTTGAGCAGAGCGCTAAATGAACAGAATGCTAGGTGAGCAGAGTGCTAGGTTAACAGAGTGCTAGCTGAGCAGAGTGCTAGCTGAGCAGTCTGCTGGCTGAGCTGAGCGCTAGCTGAGCAGAGTGCTAGCTGAGCATAGTGCTATCTGAGCAGAGTGCTAGCTGAGCATACCGCTAGCTGAGCAGAGTGCTAGCTGAGCAGAGTGCTAGCTGAGGAGAGTGCTTGCTGAGCAGAGTGCTAGCTGAGCAGAGTGCTTGCTGAGCAGAGTGCTAGGTGATTAGAGTGCTAGCTGAGCAGAGTGCTGGCTGAGCAGAGTGCTGGCTGAACAGAGTGCTAGTTGATCAGAGTGCTAGCTGAGCAGAGTGCTAGCTGAGCAGAGTGCTAGGTGAGCAGAGTGTTGGTTGAGCAGAGTGCTGGCTGAGCAGAGTTTTGGCTGTGCAGAGTGCTAGCTGAGCAGAGTGCTGGCTGAACAGAGTGCTAGTTGAGCAGAGTGCTACCTGAGCAGAGTGCTAACTGAGGAGAGTGCTTGCTGAGCAGAGTGCTAGCTGAGCAGAGTGCTAGGTGAGGAGAGCGCTAGCTGAGCAGAGTGCTAGATGAGCAGAATGCTAGGTGAGCAGAGTACTAGCTGAGCAGAGTGCTAGCTGAGCAGACGTCTAGCTGAACAGAGTGCCAGCTGAGCAGAGTGCTAGCAGAGCATAGCGCTAGCTGAACAGAGTGCTAGCTGAGCATAGCGCTAGCTGAGCAGAGTGCTAGCTGAGCAGAGTGCTAGCTGAGGAGAGTGCTTGCTGAGCAGAGTGCTAGCTGAGCAGAGTGCTTGCTGAGCAGAGTGCTACCTGAGCAGAGTGCTTGCTGAGCAGAGTGCTAGGTGAGCATAGTGCTAGCTGAGCAGAGTGCTAGCTGAGCAGAGCGCTGGCTGAGCAGAGTGCTAGCTGAGCAGAGTGCTAGGTGAGGAGAGCGCTAGCTGAGCAGAGTGCTAGCTGAGCAGAGTGCTAGATGAGCAGAGTGCTAGGTGAGGAGAGTGCTAGCTGAGCAGAGTGCTAGCTGAGCAGAGTGCTAGCTGAGCAGTCTGCTGGCTGAGCGGAGCGCTAGCTGAGGAGAGCGCTAGCTGAGCAGAGTGCTAGTTGAGCAGAGTGCTAGCTGAGCAGAGTGCTAGCTGAGCAGACGTCTAGCTGAGCATAGTCCTAGCTGAGCAGAGTGCTAGCTGAGCATAGCGCTAGCTGAGCAGAGTGCTAGCTGAGGAGAGTGCTTGCTGAGCAGAGTGCTAGCTGAGCACAGTGCTTGCTGAGCAGAGTGCTAGGTGATCAGAGTGCTAGCTGAGCAGAGTGCTAGGTGAGCAGAGTGGTGGCTGAACAGAGTGCTAGTTGAGCAGAGCGCTAAATGAACAGAATGCTAGGTGAGCAGAGTGCTAGGTTAACAGAGTGCTAGCTGAGCAGAGTGCTAGCTGAGCAGTCTGCTGGCTGAGCGGAGCGCTAGCTGAGCAGAGTGCTAGCTGAGCAGAGTGTTGGTTGAGCAGAGTGCTAGCTGAGCAGAGTGTTGGTTGAGTAGAGTGCTACCTGAGCAGAGTGCTTGCTGAGCAGAGTGCTAGCTGAGCAGAGTGCTAGGTGAGGAGAGCGCTAGCTGAGCAGAGTGCTAGCTGAGCAGAGTGCTAGGTGAGGAGAGCGCTAGCTGAGCAGAGTGCTAGCTGAGCAGAGTGCTAGGTGAGCAGAGTGCTAGCTGAGCAGAGTGCTAGCTGAGCAGAGTGCTAGGTGAGCAGAGCGCTAGCTAAGCAGAGTGCTAGCTGAGCAGAATGCTAGGTGAGCAGAGTGCTAGCTGAGCAGAGTGCTAGCTGAGCAGACGTCTAGCTGAGCAGAGTGCTAGCTGAGCAGAGTGCTAGCTGAGCATAGCGCTAGCTGAGCAGAGTGCTAGCTGAGGAGAGTGCTTGCTGAGCAGAGTGCTAGCTGAGCACAGTGCTTGCTGAGCAGAGTGCTAGGTCATCAGAGTGCTAGCTGAGCAGAGTGCTAGGTGAGCAGAGTGGTGGCTGATCAGAGTGCTAGTTGAGCAGAGCGCTAAATGAACAGAATGCTAGGTGAGCAGAGTGCTAGGTTAACAGAGTGCTAGCTGAGCAGAGTGCTAGCTGAGCAGTCTGCTGGCTGAGCTGAGCGCTAGCTGAGCAGAGTGCTAGCTGAGCATAGTGCTATCTGAGCAGAGTGCTAGCTGAGCATACCGCTAGCTGAGCAGAGTGCTAGCTGAGCAGAGTGCTAGCTGAGGAGAGTGCTTGCTGAGCAGAGTGCTAGCTGAGCAGAGTGCTTGCTGAGCAGAGTGCTAGGTGATTAGAGTGCTAGCTGAGCAGAGTGCTGGCTGAGCAGAGTGCTGGCTGAACAGAGTGCTAGTTGATCAGAGTGCTAGCTGAGCAGAGTGCTAGCTGAGCAGAGTGCTAGGTGAGCAGAGTGTTGGTTGAGCAGAGTGCTGGCTGAGCAGAGTTTTGGCTGTGCAGAGTGCTAGCTGAGCAGAGTGCTGGCTGAACAGAGTGCTAGTTGAGCAGAGTGCTACCTGAGCAGAGTGCTAACTGAGGAGAGTGCTTGCTGAGCAGAGTGCTAGCTGAGCAGAGTGCTAGGTGAGGAGAGCGCTAGCTGAGCAGAGTGCTAGATGAGCAGAATGCTAGGTGAGCAGAGTACTAGCTGAGCAGAGTGCTAGCTGAGCAGACGTCTAGCTGAACAGAGTGCCAGCTGAGCAGAGTGCTAGCAGAGCATAGCGCTAGCTGAACAGAGTGCTAGCTGAGCATAGCGCTAGCTGAGCAGAGTGCTTGCTGAGCAGAGTGCTAGCTGAGCAGAGTGCTTGCTGAGCAGAGTGCTACCTGAGCAGAGTGCTTGCTGAGCAGAGTGCTAGGTGAGCATAGTGCTAGCTGAGCAGAGTGCTAGCTGAGCAGAGCGCTGGCTGAGCAGAGTGCTAGCTGAGCAGAGTGCTAGGTGAGGAGAGCGCTAGCTGAGCAGAGTGCTAGCTGAGCAGAGTGCTAGATGAGCAGAGTGCTAGGTGAGGAGAGTGCTAGCTGAGCAGAGTGCTAGCTGAGCAGAGTGCTAGCTGAGCAGTCTGCTGGCTGAGCGGAGCGCTAGCTGAGGAGAGCGCTAGCTGAGCAGAGTGCTAGTTGAGCAGAGTGCTAGCTGAGCAGAGTGCTAGCTGAGCAGACGTCTAGCTGAGCATAGTCCTAGCTGAGCAGAGTGCTAGCTGAGCATAGCGCTAGCTGAGCAGAGTGCTAGCTGAGGAGAGTGCTTGCTGAGCAGAGTGCTAGCTGAGCACAGTGCTTGCTGAGCAGAGTGCTAGGTGATCAGAGTGCTAGCTGAGCAGAGTGCTAGGTGAGCAGAGTGGTGGCTGAACAGAGTGCTAGTTGAGCAGAGCGCTAAATGAACAGAATGCTAGGTGAGCAGAGTGCTAGGTTAACAGAGTGCTAGCTGAGCAGAGTGCTAGCTGAGCAGTCTGCTGGCTGAGCGGAGCGCTAGCTGAGCAGAGTGCTAGCTGAGCAGAGTGTTGGTTGAGCAGAGTGCTAGCTGAGCAGAGTGTTGGTTGAGTAGAGTGCTACCTGAGCAGAGTGCTTGCTGAGCAGAGTGCTAGCTGAGCAGAGTGCTAGGTGAGGAGAGCGCTAGCTGAGCAGAGTGCTAGCTGAGCAGAGTGCTAGGTGAGGAGAGCGCTAGCTGAGCAGAGTGCTAGCTGAGCAGAGTGCTAGGTGAGCAGAGTGCTAGCTGAGCAGAGTGCTAGCTGAGCAGAGTGCTAGGTGAGCAGAGCGCTAGCTAAGCAGAGTGCTAGCTGAGCAGAATGCTAGGTGAGCAGAGTGCTAGCTGAGTAGAGTGCTAGCTGAGCGGAGCGCTAGCTGAGCAGTCTGCTGGCTGAGCGGAGCGCTAGCTGAGCAGTCTGCTGGCTGAGCGGAGCGCTAGCTGAGCAGAGTGCTAGCTGAGCATAGTGCTATCTGAGCAGAGTGCTAGCTGAGCATACCGCTAGCTGAGCAGAGTGCTAGCTGAGGAGAGTGCTTGCTGAGCAGAGTGCTAGCTGAGCAGAGTGCTTGCTGAGCAGAGTGCTAGGTGATTAGAGTGCTAGCTGAGCAGAGTGCTGGCTGAGCAGAGTGCTGGCTGAACAGAGTGCTAGTTGATCAGAGTGCTAGCTGAGCAGAGTGCTAGCTGAGCAGAGTGCTAGGTGAGCAGAGTGTTGGTTGAGCAGAGTGCTGGCTTAGCAGAGTTTTGGCTGTGCAGAGTGCTAGCTGAGCAGAGTGCTGGCTGAACAGAGTGCTAGTTGAGCAGAGCGCTACCTGAGCAGAGTGCTAGCTGAGCAGAGCGCTAGCTGAGTAGAGTGCTAGCTGAGCAGATTGCTAGCTGAGCAGAGTGCTAACTGAGGAGAGTGCTTGCTGAGCAGAGTGCTAGCTGAGCAGAGTGCTAGGTGAGGAGAGCGCTAGCTGAGCAGAGTGCTAGATGAGCAGAATGCTAGGTGAGCAGAGTACTAGCTGAGCAGAGTGCTAGCTGAGCAGACGTCTAGCTGAACAGAGTGCTAGCTGAGCAGAGTGCTAGCAGAGCATAGCGCTAGCTGAACAGAGTGCTAGCTGAGCATAGCGCTAGCTGAGCAGAGTGCTAGCTGAGCAGAGTGCTAGCTGAGGAGAGCGCTGGCTGAGCAGAGTGCTAGCTGAGCAGAGTGCTAGGTGAGCAGAGTGGTGGCTGAACAGAGTGCTAGTTGAGCAGAGCGCTAAATGAACAGAATGCTAGGTGAGCAGAGTGCTAGGTTAACAGAGTGCTAGCTGAGCAGAGTGCTAGCTGAGCAGTCTGCTGGCTGAGCGGAGCGCTAGCTGAGGAGAGCGCTAGCTGAGCAGAGTGCTAGTTGAGCAGAGTGCTAGCTGAGCAGAGTGCTAGCTGAGCAGACGTCTAGATGAGCATAGTCCTAGCTGAGCAGAGTGCTAGCTGAGCATAGCGCTAGCTGAGCAGAGTGCTAGCTGAGGAGAGTGCTTGCTGAGCAGAGTGCTAGCTGAGCACAGTGCTTGCTGAGCAGAGTGCTAGGTGATCAGAGTGCTAGCTGAGCAGAGTGCTAGGTGAGCAGAGTGGTGGCTGAACAGAGTGCTAGTTGAGCAGAGCGCTAAATGAACAGAATGCTAGGTGAGCAGAGTGCTAGGTTAACAGAGTGCTAGCTGAGCAGAGTGCTAGCTGAGCAGTCTGCTGGCTGAGCGGAGCGCTAGCTGAGCAGAGTGCTAGCTGAGCAGAGTGTTGGTTGAGCAGAGTGCTAGCTGAGCAGAGTGTTGGTTGACTAGAGTGCTACCTGAGCAGAGTGCTTGCTGAGCAGAGTGCTAGCTGAGCAGAGTGCTAGGTGAGGAGAGCGCTAGCTGAGCAGAGTGCTTGCTGAGCAGAGTGCTAGGTGATCAGAGTGCTAGCTGAGCAGAGTGCTAGGTGAGCACAGTGCTAGCTGAGCAGAGTGCTAGCTGAGCATAGCGCTGGCTGAGCAGAGTGCTAGCTGAGCAGAGTGCTAGGTGAGGAGAGCGCTAGCTGAGCAGAGTGCTAGCTGAGCAGAGTGCTAGGTGAGCAGAGTGCTAGCTGAGCAGAGTGCTAGCTGAGCAGAGTGCTAGGTGAGCAGAGCGCTAGCTAAGCAGAGTGCTAGCTGAGCAGAATGCTAGGTGAGCAGAGTGCTAGCTGAGTAGATTGCTAGCTGAGCGGAGCGCTAGCTGAGCAGTCTGCTGGCTGAGAGGAGCGCTAGCTGAGCAGAGTGCTAGCTGAGCATAGTGCTATCTGAGCAGAGTGCTAGCTGAGCATACCGGTAGCTGAGCAGAGTGCTAGCTGAGCAGAGTGCTAGCTGAGGAGAGTGCTTGCTGAGCAGAGTGCTAGCTGAGCAGAGTGCTTGCTGAGCAGAGTGCTAGGTGATTAGAGTGCTAGCTGAGCAGAGTGCTGGCTGAGCAGAATGGTAGGTGAGCAGAGTGTTGATTGAGCAGAGTGCTGGCTGAGCAGAGTTTTGGCTGTGCAGAGTGCTAGCTGAGCAGAGTGCTGGCTGAACAGAGTGCTAGTTGAGCAGAGCGCTACCTGAGCAGAGTGCTAGCTGAGCAGAGCGCTAGCTGAGTAGAGTGCTAGCTGAGCAGATTGCTAGCTGAGCAGAGTGCTAACTGAGGAGAGTGCTTGCTGAGCAGAGTGCTAGCTGAGCAGAGTGCTAGGTGAGGAGAGCGCTAGCTGAGCAGAGTGCTAGATGAGCAGAATGCTAGGTGAGCAGAGTACTAGCTGAGCAGAGTGCTAGCTGAGCAGACGTCTAGCTGAACAGAGTGCTAGCTGAGCAGACTGCTAGCAGAGCATAGCGCTAGCTGAACAGAGTGCTAGCTGAGCAGACGTCTAGCTGAGCAGAGTGCTAGCTGAGCATAGTGCTAGCTGAGGAGAGTGCTTGCTGAGCAGAGTGCTAGCTGAGCAGAGTGCTTGCTGAGCAGAGTGCTACCTGAGCAGAGTGCTTGCTGAGCAGAGTGCTAGGTGAGCATAGTGCTAGCTGAGCAGAGTGCTAGCTGAGCAGAGCGCTGGCTGAGCAGAGTGCTAGCTGAGCAGAGTGCTAGCTGAGCAGAATGCTAGGTGAGCAGAGTGCTAGCTGAGTAGATTGCTAGCTGAGCGGAGCGCTAGCTGAGCAGTCTGCTGGCTGAGCGGAGCGCTAGCTGAGCAGTCTGCTGGCTGAGCGGAGCGCTAGCTGAGCAGAGTGCTAGCTGAGCATAGTGCTATCTGAGCAGAGTGCTAGCTGAGCATACCGGTAGCTGAGCAGAGTGCTAGCTGAGCAGAGTGCTAGCTGAGGAGAGTGCTTGCTGAGCAGAGTGCTAGCTGAGCAGAGTGCTTGCTGAGCAGAGTGCTAGGTGATTAGAGTGCTAGCTGAGCAGAGTGCTGGCTGAGCAGAATGGTAGGTGAGCAGAGTGTTGATTGAGCAGAGTGCTGGCTGAGCAGAGTTTTGGCTGTGCAGAGTGCTAGCTGAGCAGAGTGCTGGCTGAACAGAGTGCTAGTTGAGCAGAGCGCTACCTGAGCAGAGTGCTAGCTGAGCAGAGCGCTAGCTGAGTAGAGTGCTAGCTGAGCAGATTGCTAGCTGAGCAGAGTGCTAACTGAGGAGAGTGCTTGCTGAGCAGAGTGCTAGCTGAGCAGAGTGCTAGGTGAGGAGAGCGCTAGCTGAGCAGAGTGCTAGATGAGCAGAATGCTAGGTGAGCAGAGTACTAGCTGAGCAGAGTGCTAGCTGAGCAGACGTCTAGCTGAACAGAGTGCTAGCTGAGCAGACTGCTAGCAGAGCATAGCGCTAGCTGAACAGAGTGCTAGCTGAGCATAGCGCTAGCTGAGCAGAGTGCTAGCTGAGCATAGTGCTAGCTGAGGAGAGTGCTTGCTGAGCAGAGTGCTAGCTGAGCAGAGTGCTTGCTGAGCAGAGTGCTACCTGAGCAGAGTGCTTGCTGAGCAGAGTGCTAGGTGAGCATAGTGCTAGCTGAGCAGAGTGCTAGCTGAGCAGAGCGCTGGCTGAGCAGAGTGCTAGCTGAGCAGAGTGCTAGGTGAGGAGAGCGCTAGCTGAGCAGAGTGCTAGCTGAGCAGAGTGCTAGATGAGCAGAGTGCTAGCTGAGGAGAGTGCTAGCTGAGCAGAGTGCTAGCTGAGCAGAGTGCTAGCTGAGCAGTCTGCTGGCTGAGCGGAGCGCTAGCTGAGGAGAGCGCTAGCTGAGCAGAGTGCTAGTTGAGCAGAGTGCTAGCTGAGCAGAGTGCTAGCTGAGCAGACGTCTAGCTGAGCATAGTCCTAGCTGAGCAGAGTGCTAGCTGAGCATAGCGCTAGCTGAGCAGAGTGCTAGCTGAGGAGAGTGCTTGCTGAGCAGAGTGCTAGCTGAGCACAGTGCTTGCTGAGCAGAGTGCTAGGTGATCAGAGTGCTAGCTGAGCAGAGTGCTAGGTGAGCAGAGTGGTGGCTGATCAGAGTGCTAGTTGAGCAGAGCGCTAAATGAACAGAATGCTAGGTGAGCAGAGTGCTAGGTTAACAGAGTGCTAGCTGAGCAGAGTGCTAGCTGAGCAGTCTGCTGGCTGAGCGGAGCGCTAGCTGAGCAGAGTGCTAGCTGAGCATAGTGCTATCTGAGCAGAGTGCTAGCTGAGCATACCGCTAGCTGAGCAGAGTGCTAGCTGAGCAGAGTGCTAGCTGAGGAGAGTGCTTGCTGAGCAGAGTGCTAGCTGAGCAGAGTGCTTGCTGAGCAGAGTGCTAGGTGATTAGAGTGCTAGCTGAGCAGAGTGCTCTCTGAGCAGAGTGCTGGCTGAACAGAGTGCTAGTTGATCAGAGCGCTAGCTGAGCAGAGTGCTAGCTGAGCAGAATGGTAGGTGAGCAGAGTGTTGATTGAGCAGAGTGCTGGCTGAGCAGAGTTTTGGCTGTGCAGAGTGCTAGCTGAGCAGAGTGCTGGCTGAACAGAGTGCTAGTTGAGCAGAGCGCTACCTGAGCAGAGTGCTAGCTGAGCAGAGCGCTAGCTGAGTAGAGTGCTAGCTGAGCAGATTGCTAGCTGAGCAGAGTGCTAACTGAGGAGAGTGCTTGCTGAGCAGAGTGCTAGCTGAGCAGAGTGCTAGGTGAGGAGAGCGCTAGCTGAGCAGAGTGCTAGATGAGCAGAATGCTAGGTGAGCAGAGTACTAGCTGAGCAGAGTGCTAGCTGAGCAGACGTCTAGCTGAACAGAGTGCTAGCTGAGCAGACTGCTAGCAGAGCATAGCGCTAGCTGAACAGAGTGCTAGCTGAGCAGACGTCTAGCTGAGCAGAGTGCTAGCTGAGCATAGTGCTAGCTGAGGAGAGTGCTTGCTGAGCAGAGTGCTAGCTGAGCAGAGTGCTTGCTGAGCAGAGTGCTACCTGAGCAGAGTGCTTGCTGAGCAGAGTGCTAGGTGAGCATAGTGCTAGCTGAGCAGAGTGCTAGCTGAGCAGAGCGCTGGCTGAGCAGAGTGCTAGCTGAGCAGAGTGCTAGCTGAGCAGAATGCTAGGTGAGCAGAGTGCTAGCTGAGTAGATTGCTAGCTGAGCGGAGCGCTAGCTGAGCAGTCTGCTGGCTGAGCGGAGCGCTAGCTGAGCAGTCTGCTGGCTGAGCGGAGCGCTAGCTGAGCAGAGTGCTAGCTGAGCATAGTGCTATCTGAGCAGAGTGCTAGCTGAGCATACCGGTAGCTGAGCAGAGTGCTAGCTGAGCAGAGTGCTAGCTGAGGAGAGTGCTTGCTGAGCAGAGTGCTAGCTGAGCAGAGTGCTTGCTGAGCAGAGTGCTAGGTGATTAGAGTGCTAGCTGAGCAGAGTGCTGGCTGAGCAGAATGGTAGGTGAGCAGAGTGTTGATTGAGCAGAGTGCTGGCTGAGCAGAGTTTTGGCTGTGCAGAGTGCTAGCTGAGCAGAGTGCTGGCTGAACAGAGTGCTAGTTGAGCAGAGCGCTACCTGAGCAGAGTGCTAGCTGAGCAGAGCGCTAGCTGAGTAGAGTGCTAGCTGAGCAGATTGCTAGCTGAGCAGAGTGCTAACTGAGGAGAGTGCTTGCTGAGCAGAGTGCTAGCTGAGCAGAGTGCTAGGTGAGGAGAGCGCTAGCTGAGCAGAGTGCTAGATGAGCAGAATGCTAGGTGAGCAGAGTACTAGCTGAGCAGAGTGCTAGCTGAGCAGACGTCTAGCTGAACAGAGTGCTAGCTGAGCAGACTGCTAGCAGAGCATAGCGCTAGCTGAACAGAGTGCTAGCTGAGCATAGCGCTAGCTGAGCAGAGTGCTAGCTGAGCATAGTGCTAGCTGAGGAGAGTGCTTGCTGAGCAGAGTGCTAGCTGAGCAGAGTGCTTGCTGAGCAGAGTGCTACCTGAGCAGAGTGCTTGCTGAGCAGAGTGCTAGGTGAGCATAGTGCTAGCTGAGCAGAGTGCTAGCTGAGCAGAGCGCTGGCTGAGCAGAGTGCTAGCTGAGCAGAGTGCTAGGTGAGGAGAGCGCTAGCTGAGCAGAGTGCTAGCTGAGCAGAGTGCTAGATGAGCAGAGTGCTAGCTGAGGAGAGTGCTAGCTGAGCAGAGTGCTAGCTGAGCAGAGTGCTAGCTGAGCAGTCTGCTGGCTGAGCGGAGCGCTAGCTGAGGAGAGCGCTAGCTGAGCAGAGTGCTAGTTGAGCAGAGTGCTAGCTGAGCAGAGTGCTAGCTGAGCAGACGTCTAGCTGAGCATAGTCCTAGCTGAGCAGAGTGCTAGCTGAGCATAGCGCTAGCTGAGCAGAGTGCTAGCTGAGGAGAGTGCTTGCTGAGCAGAGTGCTAGCTGAGCACAGTGCTTGCTGAGCAGAGTGCTAGGTGATCAGAGTGCTAGCTGAGCAGAGTGCTAGGTGAGCAGAGTGGTGGCTGATCAGAGTGCTAGTTGAGCAGAGCGCTAAATGAACAGAATGCTAGGTGAGCAGAGTGCTAGGTTAACAGAGTGCTAGCTGAGCAGAGTGCTAGCTGAGCAGTCTGCTGGCTGAGCGGAGCGCTAGCTGAGCAGAGTGCTAGCTGAGCATAGTGCTATCTGAGCAGAGTGCTAGCTGAGCATACCGCTAGCTGAGCAGAGTGCTAGCTGAGCAGAGTGCTAGCTGAGGAGAGTGCTTGCTGAGCAGAGTGCTAGCTGAGCAGAGTGCTTGCTGAGCAGAGTGCTAGGTGATTAGAGTGCTAGCTGAGCAGAGTGCTCTCTGAGCAGAGTGCTGGCTGAACAGAGTGCTAGTTGATCAGAGCGCTAGCTGAGCAGAGTGCTAGCTGAGCAGAATGGTAGGTGAGCAGAGTGTTGATTGAGCAGAGTGCTGGCTGAGCAGAGTTTTGGCTGTGCAGAGTGCTAGCTGAGCAGAGTGCTGGCTGAACAGAGTGCTAGTTGAGCAGAGCGCTACCTGAGCAGAGTGCTAGCTGAGCAGAGCGCTAGCTGAGTAGAGTGCTAGCTGAGCAGATTGCTAGCTGAGCAGAGTGCTAACTGAGGAGAGTGCTTGCTGAGCAGAGTGCTAGCTGAGCAGAGTGCTAGGTGAGGAGAGCGCTAGCTGAGCAGAGTGTTAGATGAGCAGAATGCTAGGTGAGCAGAGTACTAGCTGAGCAGAATGCTAGGTGAGCAGAGTACTAGCTGAGCAGAGTGCTAGCTGAGCAGACGTCTAGCTGAACAGAGTGCCAGCTGAGCAGAGTGCTAGCAGAGCATAGCGCTAGCTGAACAGAGTGCTAGCTGAGCATAGCGCTAGCTGAGCAGAGTGCTAGCTGAGCATAGTGCTAGCTGAGGAGAGTGCTTGCTGAGCAGAGTGCTAGCTGAGCAGAGTGCTTGCTGAGCAGAGTGCTACCTGAGCAGAGTGCTTGCTGAGCAGAGTGCTAGGTGAGCATAGTGCTAGCTGAGCAGAGTGCTAGCTGAGCAGAGCGCTGGCTGAGCAGAGTGCTAGCTGAGCAGAGTGCTAGGTGAGGAGAGCGCTAGCTGAGCAGAGTGCTAGCTGAGCAGAGTGCTAGATGAGCAGAGTGCTAGCTGAGGAGAGTGCTAGCTGAGCAGAGTGCTAGATGAGCAGAGTGCTAGCTGAGGAGAGTGCTAGCTGAGCAGAGTGCTAGCTGAGCAGAGTGCTAGCTGAGCAGTCTGCTGGCTGAGCGGAGCGCTAGCTGAACAGAGCGCTAGCTGAGCAGAGTGCTAGTTGAGCAGAGTGCTAGCTGAGCAGAGTGCTAGCTGAGCAGACGTCTAGCTGAGCATAGTCCTAGCTGAGCAGAGTGCTAGCTGAGCATAGCGCTAGCTGAGCAGAGTGCTAGCTGAGGAGAGTGCTTGCTGAGCAGAGTGCTAGCTGAGCACAGTGCTTGCTGAGCAGAGTGCTAGGTGATCAGAGTGCTAGCTGAGCAGAGTGCTAGGTGAGCAGAGTGGTGGCTGATCAGAGTGCTAGTTGAGCAGAGCGCTAAATGAACAGAATGCTAGGTGAGCAGAGTGCTAGGTTAACAGAGTGCTAGCTGAGCAGAGTGCTAGCTGAGCAGTCTGCTGGCTGAGCGGAGCGCTAGCTGAGCAGAGTGCTAGCTGAGCATAGTGCTATCTGAGCAGAGTGCTAGCTGAGCATACCGCTAGCTGAGCAGAGTGCTAGCTGAGCAGAGTGCTAGCTGAGGAGAGTGCTTGCTGAGCAGAGTGCTAGCTGAGCAGAGTGCTTGCTGAGCAGAGTGCTAGGTGATTAGAGTGCTAGCTGAGCAGAGTGCTGGCTGAGCAGAGTGCTGGCTGAACAGAGTGCTAGTTGATCAGAGTGCTAGCTGAGCAGAGTGCTAGCTGAGCAGAGTGCTAGGTGAGCAGAGTGTTGGTTGAGCAGAGTGCTGGCTGAGCAGAGTTTTGGCTGTGCAGAGTGCTAGCTGAGCAGAGTGCTGGCTGAACAGAGTGCTAGTTGAGCAGAGCGCTACCTGAGCAGAGTGCTAGCTGAGCAGAGCGCTAGCTGAGTAGAGTGCTAGCTGAGCAGATTGCTAGCTGAGCAGAGTGCTAACTGAGGAGAGTGCTTGCTGAGCAGAGTGCTAGCTGAGCAGAGTGCTAGGTGAGGAGAGCGCTAGCTGAGCAGAGTGCTAGATGAGCAGAATGCTAGGTGAGCAGAGTACTAGCTGAGCAGAGTGCTAGCTGAGCAGACGTCTAGCTGAACAGAGTGCCAGCTGAGCAGAGTGCTAGCAGAGCATAGCGCTAGCTGAACAGAGTGCTAGCTGAGCATAGCGCTAGCTGAGCAGAGTGCTAGCTGAGCAGAGTGCTAGCTGAGGAGAGTGCTTGCTGAGCAGAGTGCTAGCTGAGCAGAGTGCTTGCTGAGCAGAGTGCTACCTGAGCAGAGTGCTTGCTGAGCAGAGTGCTAGGTGAGCATAGTGCTAGCTGAGCAGAGTGCTAGCTGAGCAGAGCGCTGGCTGAGCAGAGTGCTAGCTGAGCAGAGTGCTAGGTGAGGAGAGCGCTAGCTGAGCAGAGTGCTAGCTGAGCAGAGTGCTAGATGAGCAGAGTGCTAGCTGAGGAGAGTGCTAGCTGAGCAGAGTGCTAGCTGAGCAGAGTGCTAGCTGAGCAGTCTGCTGGCTGAGCGGAGCGCTAGCTGAACAGAGCGCTAGCTGAGCAGAGTGCTAGTTGAGCAGAGTGCTAGCTGAGCAGAGTGCTAGCTGAGCAGACGTCTAGCTGAGCATAGTCCTAGCTGAGCAGAGTGCTAGCTGAGCATAGCGCTAGCTGAGCAGAGTGCTAGCTGAGGAGAGTGCTTGCTGAGCAGAGTGCTAGCTGAGCACAGTGCTTGCTGAGCAGAGTGCTAGGTGATCAGAGTGCTAGCTGAGCAGAGTGCTAGGTGAGCAGAGTGGTGGCTGAACAGAGTGCTAGTTGAGCAGAGCGCTAAATGAACAGAATGCTAGGTGAGCAGAGTGTTAGGTTAACAGAGTGCTAGCTGAGCAGAGTGCTAGCTGAGCAGTCTGCTGGCTGAGCGGAGCGCTAGCTGAGCAGAGTGCTAGCTGAGCAGAGTGTTGGTTGAGCAGAGTGCTAGCTGAGCAGAGTGTTGGTTGAGTAGAGTGCTACCTGAGCAGAGTGCTTGCTGAGCAGAGTGCTATCTGAGCAGAGTGCTAGGTGAGGAGAGCGCTAGCTGAGCAGAGTGCTTGCTGAGCAGAGTGCTAGGTGATCAGAGTGCTAGCTGAGCAGAGTGCTAGGTGAGCACAGTGCTAGCTGAGCAGAGTGCTAGCTGAGCATAGCGCTGGCTGAGCAGAGTGCTAGCTGAGCAGAGTGCTAGGTGAGGAGAGCGCTAGCTGAGCAGAGTGCTAGGTGAGCAGAGTGCTAGCTGAGCAGAGTGCTAGCTGAGCAGAGTGCTAGGTGAGCAGAGCGCTAGCTAAGCAGAGTGCTAGCTGAGCAGAATGCTAGGTGAGCAGAGTGCTAGCTGAGTAGAGTGTTAGCTGAGCGGAGCGCTAGCTGAGCAGTCTGCTGGCTGAGCGGAGCGCTAGCTGAGCAGTCTGCTGGCTGAGCGGAGCGCTAGCTGAGCAGAGTGCTAGCTGAGCATAGTGCTATCTGAGCAGAGTGCTAGCTGAGCATACCGCTAGCTGAGCAGAGTGCTAGCTGAGCAGAGTGCTAGCTGAGGAGAGTGCTTGCTGAGCAGAGTGCTAGCTGAGCAGAGTGCTTGCTGAGCAGAGTGCTAGGTGATTAGAGTGCTAGCTGAGCAGAGTGCTGGCTGAGCAGAGTGCTGGCTGAACAGAGTGCTAGTTGATCAGAGCGCTAGCTGAGCAGAGTGCTAGCTGAGCAGAATGGTAGGTGAGCAGAGTGTTGATTGAGCAGAGTGCTGGCTGAGCAGAGTTTTGGCTGAGCAGAGTGCTAGCTGAGCAGAGTGCTGGCTGAACAGAGTGCTAGTTGAGCAGAGCGCTACCTGAGCAGAGTGCTAGCTGAGCAGAGCGCTAGCTGAGTAGAGTGCTAGCTGAGCAGATTGCTAGCTGAGCAGAGTGCTAACTGAGGAGAGTGCTTGCTGAGCAGAGTGCTAGCTGAGCAGAGTGCTAGGTGAGGAGAGCGCTAGCTGAGCAGAGTGCTAGATGAGCAGAATGCTAGGTGAGCAGAGTACTAGCTGAGCAGAGTGCTAGCTGAGCAGACGTCTAGCTGAACAGAGTGCTAGCTGAGCAGAGTGCTAGCAGAGCATAGCGCTAGCTGAACAGAGTGCTAGCTGAGCATAGCGCTAGCTGAGCAGAGTGCTAGCTGAGCATAGTGCTAGCTGAGGAGAGTGCTTGCTGTTCAGAGTGCTAGCTGAGCAGAGTGCTTGCTGAGCAGAGTGCTACCTGAGCAGAGTGCTTGCTGAGCAGAGTGCTAGGTGAGCATAGTGCTAGCTGAGCAGAGTGCTAGCTGAGCAGAGCGCTGGCTGAGCAGAGTTCTAGCTGAGCAGAGTGCTAGGTGAGGAGAGCGCTAGCTGAGCAGAGTGCTAGCTGAGCAGAGTGCTAGATGAGCAGAGTGCTAGGTGAGGAGAGTGCTAGCTGAGCAGAGTGCTAGCTGAGCAGAGTGCTAGCTGAGCAGTCTGCTGGCTGAGCGGAGCGCTAGCTGAATAGAGCGCTAGCTGAGCAGAGTGCTAGTTGAGCAGAGTGCTAGCTGAGCAGAGTGCTAGCTGAGCAGACGTCTAGCTGAGCATAGTCCTAGCTGAGCAGAGTGCTAGATGAGCATAGCGCTAGCTGAGCAGAGTGCTAGCTGAGGAGAGTGCTTGCTGAGCAGAGTGCTAGGTGATCAGAGTGCTAGCTGAGCAGAGTGCTAGGTGATCAGAGTGCTAGCTGAGCAGAGTGCTAGGTGAGCAGAGTGGTGGCTGATCAGAGTGCTAGTTGAGCAGAGCGCTAAATGAACAGAATGCTAGGTGAGCAGAGTGCTAGGTTAACAGAGTGCTAGCTGAGCAGAGTGCTAGCTGAGCAGTCTGCTGGCTGAGCGGAGCGCTAGCTGAGCAGAGTGCTAGCTGAGCAGAGTGTTGGTTGAGCAGAGTGCTAGCTGAGCAGAGTGTTGGTTGAGTAGAGTGCTACCTGAGCAGAGTGCTTGCTGAGCAGAGTGCTAGCTGAGCAGATTGCTAGGTGAGGAGAGCGCTAGCTAAGCAGAGTGCTTGCTGAGCAGAGTGCTAGGTGATCAGAGTGCTAGCTGAGCAGAGTGCTAGGTGAGCACAGTGCTAGCTGAGCAGAGTGCTAGCTGAGCAGAGCGCTGGCTGAGCAGAGTGCTAGCTGAGCAGAGTGCTAGGTGAGGAGAGCGCTAGCTGAGCAGAGTGCTAGCTGAGCAGAGTGCTAGGTGAGCAGAGTGCTAGCTGAGCAGTCTGCTGGCTGAGCGGAGCGCTAGCTGAGCAGAGTGCTAGTTGAGCAGAGTGCTAGCTGAGCTGAGTGCTAGCTGAGCAGAGTGCTAGCTGAGCATAGTGCTAGCTGAGCAGAGTGCTAGCTGAGCAGAGTGCTAGGTGATCAGAGTGCTAGCTGAGCAGAGTGCTAGGTGAGCAGAGTGCTTGCTGAGCAGAGTGCTAGGTGAGCAGAGTGCTAGCTGAGCAGAGTGCTAGCTGAGCAGAGTGCTGGCTGAGCAGAGTGTTGGCTGAGCAGAGTGCTGGCTGAGCAGAGCGCTACCTGAGTAGAGCGCTAGCTGAGCAGAGCGCTAGCTGAGTAGAGTGCTAGCTGAGCAGAGCGCTAGCTGAGCAGAGTGCTAGCTGAGCAGATCGCTTCCTGAGCAGAGTGATAGCTGAGCAGAGTGCTAGCTGAGGAGAGTGCTTGCTGAGCAGAGTGCTTGCTGAGCAGAGTGTTGGTTGAGCAGAGTGCTGGCTGAGCAGAGTTTTGGCTGAGCAGAGTGCTAGCTGAGGAGAGTGATTGCTGAACAGAGTGCTAGTTGAGCAGAGCCCAGCTGAGCAGAGTGCTAGCTGAGCAGAGCGCTAGGTGAGTAGAGTGCTAGCCTAGCAGATTGCTAGCTGAGGAGAGTGCTTGCTGAGCAGAGTGCTTGCTGAGCAGAGTGCTAGGTGATCAGAGTGCTAGCTGAGCACAGTGCTAGGTGAGCATAGTGCTAGCTGATCAGAGTGCTAGTTGAGCAGAGCGCTAGCTGAGCAGAGTGGTAGCTGAGCAGAGTGCTGGCTGAGCAGAGTGTTGGTTGAGCAGAGTGCTAGTTGAGCAGAGAGCTAGGTGAGTAGAGTGCTAGCTGAGCAGAGTGCTGGCTGAACAGAGTGCTACTTGAGCAGAGCGCTCGCTGAGCAGAGTGCTAGCTGAGCAGAGCGCTAGCTGAGTAGAGTGCTATCTGAGCAGATTGCTATCTGAGCAGAGTGCTAGGTGAGCAGAGTGCTTGCTGAGCAGAGTGCTCGCTGAGCGGAGCGCTAGCTGAGCAGAGCGCTACCTGAGCAGAGTGCTAGCTGAGCAGAGCCCTAGCTGATCAGAGTGCTAGCTGAGCATAGCGCTAGCTGAGCAGAGTGCTAGCTGAGCAGAGTGCTAGCTGAGGAGAGTGCTTGCTGAGCAGTGTGCTAGGTGATCAGAGTGCTAGCTGAGCAGAGTGCTAGCTGAGCAGAGTGCTAGCTGAGCAGTATGCTGGCTGAGCGGAGCGCTAGCTGAGCAGAGCGCTAGCTGAGCAGAGTGCTAGTTGAGCAGAGTGCTAGCTGAGCAGAGTGCTAGCTGAGCAGAGTGCTAGCTGAGCAGTCTGCTGGCTGAGCGGTGCGCTAGCTGAGCAGAGTGCTAGGTGAGCAGAGTGCTAGCTGAGCAGAGGGCTAGCTGAGCAGAGTGCTAGCTGAGGAGAGTGCTAGGTGATGAGAGTGCTAGGTGAGCAGAGTGCTAGCTGAGCAGAGTGCTGGCTGAACAGAGTGCTAGTTGAGCAGAGCGCTAGCTGAGCAGAGTGCTAGCTGAGCAGAGTGCTAGCTGAGTAGAGTGTTGGTTGAGCAGAGCGCTGGCTGAGCAGAGTTTTGGCTGAGCAGAGTGCTAGGTGAGCAGAGCGCTAGCTGAGCAGAGTGCTAGCTGAGGAGAGTGCTATCTGAGGAGAGTGCTTGCTGAGCAGAGTGCTAGCTGAGCAGAGTGCTTGCTGAGCAGAGTGCTAGGTGATCAGAGTGCTAGCTGAGCAGAGTGCTAGGTGAGGAGAGCGCTAGCTAAGCAGAGTGCTAGCTGAGCATACCGCTAGCTGAGCAGAGTGCTAGCTGAGCAGAGTGCTAGCTGAGCAGAGTGCTTGCTGAGCAGAGTGGTAGGTGATTAGAGTGCTAGCTGAGCAGAGTGCTGGCTGAGCAGAGTGCTGGCTGAACAGAGTGCTAGTTGAGCAGAGCGCTATCTGAGCAGAGTGCTAGCTGAGCAGAGTACTAGGTGAGCAGAGTGTTGGTTGAGCAGAGTGCTGGCTGAGAAGAGTTTTGGCTGAGCAGAGTGCTAGCTGAGCAGTCTGCTAGCTGAGCAGTCTGCTGGCTGAGCGGAGCGCTAGCTGAGCAGAGTGCTAGTTGAGCAGAGTGCTAGCTGAGCTGAGTGCTAGCTGAGCATGCCGCTAGCTGAGCAGAGTGCTACCTGAGCAGAGTGTTAGCTGAGCATAGTGCTAGCTGAGCAGAGTGCTAGCTGAGCAGCGTGCTTGCTGAGCAGAGTGGTAGGTGATTAGAGTGCTAGCTGAGCAGAGTGCTAGGTGAGCAGAGTGCTTGCTGAGCAGAGTGCTAGGTGAGCAGAGTGCTAGCTGAGCTGAGTGCTAGGTGAGCAGAGTGCTAGCTGAGCTGAGTGCTAGCTGAGCTGAGTGCTAGTTGAGCAGAGTGCTAGGTGAGCTGAGTGCTAGCTGAGCAGAGTGCTAGTTGAGCAGAGTGCTAGCTGAGCTGAGTGCTAGCTGAGCAGAGTGCTATCTGAGCATAGTGCTAGCTGAGCATAGCGCTAGCTGAACAGAGTGCTAGGTGATCAGAGTGCTAGCTGAGCAGAGTGCTAGGTGAGCAGAGTGCTTGCTGAGCAGAGTGCTAGGTGAGCAGAGTGCTAGCTGAGCAGAGTGCTAGCTGAGCAGAGTGTTGGCTGAGCAGAGTGCTGGCTGAGCAGAGCGCTACCTGAGTAGAGCGCTAGCTGAGCAGAGCGCTAGCTGAGTAGAGTGCTAGCTGAGCAGAGCGCTAGCTGAGCTGAGTGCTAGCTGAGCAGAGTGCTAGCTGAGCAGAGTGCTACCTGAGCAGAGTTTTAGCTGAGCATAGTGCTAGCTGAGCAGAGTGCTAGCTGAGCAGAATGCTTGCTGAGCAGAGTGCTAGGTGATCAGAGTGCTGGCTGAACAGAGTGCTAGTTGAGCAGAGTGCTAGCTGAGCAGAGTGCTAGCTGAGCAGAGTACTAGGTGAGCAGAGTGTTGGTTGAGCAGAGTGCTGGCTGAGAAGAGTTTTGGCTGAGCAGAGTGCTAGCTGAGCAGTCTGCTAGCTGAGCAGTCTGCTGGCTGAGCGGAGCGCTAGCTGAGCAGAGTGCTAGTTGAGCAGAGTGCTAGCTGAGCTGAGTGCTAGCTGAGCAGAGTGCTAGCTGAGCAGAGTGCTACCTGAGCAGAGTGTTAGCTGAGCATAGTGCTAGCTGAGCAGAGTGCTAGCTGAGCAGAGTGCTTGCTGAGCAGAGTGGTAGGTGATTAGAGTGCTAGCTGAGCAGAGTGCTGGCTGAGCAGAGTGCTGGCTGAACAGAGTGCTAGCTGAGCAGAGTGCTTGCTGAGCAGAGTGCTAGTTGAGCAGAGCGCTAGCTGAGCAGAGTGCTAGCTGAGCAGAGTACTAGGTGAGCAGAGTGTTGGTTGAGCAGAGTGCTGGCTGAGAAGAGTTTTGGCTGAGCAGAGTGCTAGCTGAGCAGTCTGCTAGGTGAGCAGAGCGCTGGCTGAGCAGAGTGCTAGCTGAGCAGAGTGCTAGGTGAGGAGAGCGCTAGCTAAGCAGAGTGCTAGCTGAGCAGAATGATAGGTGAGCAGAGTGCTAGCTGAAGCAGAGTGCTTGCTGAGCAGAGTGCTAGCTGAGCAGAGTGCTAGGTGAGGAGAGCGCTAGCTGAGCAGAGTGCTAGATGAGCAGAATGCTAGGTGAGCAGAGTACTAGCTGAGCAGAGTGCTAGCTGAGCAGACGTCTAGCTGAACAGAGTGCTAGCTGAGCAGAGTGCTAGCAGAGCATAGCGCTAGCTGAACAGAGTGCTAGCTGAGCATAGCGCTAGCTGAGCAGAGTGCTAGCTGAGCAGAGTGCTAGCTGAGGAGAGTGCTTGCTGAGCAGAGTGCTAGCTGAGCAGAGTGCTTGCTGAGCAGAGTGCTAGGTGATCAGAGTGCTAGCTGAGCAGAGTGCTAGGTGAGCATAGTGCTAGCTGAGCAGAGTGCTAGCTGAGCAGAGCGCTGGCTGAGCAGAGTGCTAGCTGAGCAGAGTGCCAGGTGAGGAGAGCGCTAGCTGAGCAGAGTGCTAGCTGAGCAGAGTGCTAGGTGAGCAGAGTGCTAGCTGAGCAGAGTGCTAGCTGAGCAGAGTGCTGGCTGAGCGGAGCGCTAGCTGAGCAGAGTGCTAGTTGAGCAGAGTGCTAGCTGAGCAGAGTGCTAGCTGAGCAGAGTGCTAGGTGATCAGAGTGCTAGCTGAGCAGAGTGCTAGCTGAGCAGAGCGCTGGCTGAGCAGAGTGCTAGCTGAGCAGAGTGCTAGGTGAGGAGAGCGCTAGCTGAGCATAGTGCTAGCTGAGCAGAGTGCTAGATGAGCAGAGTGCTAGGTGAGGAGAGTGCTAGCTGAGCAGAGTGCTAGCTGAGCAGAGTGCTAGCTGAGCAGTCTGCTGGCTGAGCGGAGCGCTAGCTGAGGAGAGCGCTAGCTGAGCAGAGTGCTAGTTGAGCAGAGTGCTAGCTGAGCAGAGTGCTAGCTGAGCAGACGTCTAGCTGAGCATAGTCCTAGCTGAGCAGAGTGCTAGCTGAGCATAGCGCTAGCTGAGCAGAGTGCTAGCTGAGGAGAGTGCTTGCTGAGCAGAGTGCTACCTGAGCACAGTGCTTGCTGAGCAGAGTGCTAGGTGATCAGAGTGCTAGCTGAGCAGAGTGCTAGGTGAGCAGAGTGGTGGCTGAACAGAGTGCTAGTTGAGCAGAGCGCTAAATGAACAGAATGCTAGGTGAGCAGAGTGCTAGGTTAACAGAGTGCTAGCTGAGCAGAGTGCTAGCTGAGCAGTCTGCTGGCTGAGCGGAGCGATAGCTGAGCAGAGTGCTAGCTGAGCAGAGTGTTGGTTGAGCAGAGTGCTAGCTGAGCAGAGTGTTTGGTTGAGTAGAGTGCTACCTGAGCAGAGTGCTTGCTGAGCAGAGTGCTAGCTGAGCAGATTGCTAGGTGGGGAGAGCGCTAGCTGAGCAGAGTGCTTGCTGAGCAGAGTGCTAGGTGATCAGAGTGCTAGCAGAGCAGAGTGCTAGGTGAGCACAGTGCTAGCTGAGCAGAGTGCTAGCTGAGCAGTCTGCTGGCTGAGCGGAGCGCTAGCTGAGCAGAGTGCTAGTTTGAGCAGAGTGCTAGCTGAGCTGAGTGCTAGCTGAGCAGAGTGCTAGCTGAGCATAGTGCTAGCTGAGCATAGCGCTAGCTGAAACAGAGTGCTAGGTGATCAGAGTGCTAGCTGAGCAGAGTGCTAGGTGAGCAGAGTGCTTGCTGAGCAGAGTGCTAGGTGAGCAGAGTGCTAGCTGAGCAGAGTGCTAGCTGAGCGGAGTGCTGGCTGAGCAGAGTGTTTGGCTGAGCAGAGTACTGGCTGAGCAGAGCGCTACCTGAGTAGAGCGCTAGCTGAGCAGAGCGCTAGCTGAGCAGAGTGCTAGCTGAGCAGAGCGCTTCCTGAGCAGAGTGATAGCTGAGCAGAGTGCTAGCTGAGGAGAGTGCTTGCTGAGCAGAGGTGCTTGCTGAGCAGAGTGTTGGTTGAGCAGAGTGCTGGCTGAGCAGAGTTTTTGGCTGAGCAGAGTGCTAGCTGAGGAGAGTGCTTGCTGAACAGAGTGCTAGTTGAGCAGAGCGCTAGCTGAGCAGAGTGCTAGCTGAGCAGAGCGCTAGGTGAGTAGAGTGCTAGCCTAGCAGATTTGCTAGCTGAGGAGAGTGCTTCCTGAGCAGAGTGCTTGCTGAGCAGAGTGCTAGGTGATCAGAGTGCTAGCTGAGCACAGTGCTAGGTGAGCATAGTGCTAGCTGATCAGAGTGCTAGTTGAGCAGAGCGCTAGCTGAGCAGAGTGCTAGCTGAGCAGAGTGCTGGCTGAACAGAGTGCTAGTTGAGCAGAGCGCTACCTGAGCAGAGTGCTAGCTGAGCAGAGCGCTAGCTGAGTACAGTGCTAGCTGAGCAGATTGCTAGAGCTGAGCAGAGTGCTAACTGAGGAGAGTGCTTGCTGAGCAGAGTGCTAGCTGAGCAGAGTGCTAGGTGAGGAGAGCGCTAGCTGAGCAGAGTGCTAGATGAGCAGAATGCTAGGTGAGCAGAGTACTAGCTGAGCAGAGTGCTAGCTGAGCAGACGTCTAGCTGAACAGAGTGCTAGCTGAGCAGAGTGCTAGCAGAGCATAGCGCTAGCTGAACAGAGTGCTAGCTGAGCATAGCACTAGCTGAGCAGATTGCTAGCTGAGCAGAGTGCTAGCTGAGGGAGAGTGCTTGCTGAGCAGAGTGCTAGCTGAGCAGAGTGCTTGCTGAGCAGAGTGCTAGGTGAGCATAGTGCTAGCTGAGCAGAGTGCTAGCTGAGCAGAGCGCTGGCTGAGCAGAGTGCTAGCTGAGCAGAGTGCTAGGTGAGGAGAGCGCTAGCTGAGCATAGTGCTAGCTGAGCAGAGTGCTAGATGAGCAGAGTGCTAGGTGAGGGAGAGTGCTAGCTGAGCAGAGTGCTAGCTGAGCAGAGTGCTAGCTGAGCAGTCTGCTGGCTGAGCGGAGCGCTAGCTGAGGAGAGCGCTAGCTGAGCAGAGTGCTAGTTGAGCAGAGTGCTAGCTGAGCAGAGTGCTAGCTGAGCAGACGTCTAGCTGAGCATAGTCCTAGCTGAGCAGAGTGCTAGCTGAGCATAGCGCTAGCTGAGCAGAGTGCTAGCTGAGGAGAGTGCTTGCTGAGCAGAGTGCTACCTGAGCACAGTGCTTGCTGAGCAGAGTGCTAGGTGATCAGAGTTGCTAGCTGAGCAGAGTGCTAGGTGAGCAGAGTGGTGGCTGAACAGAGTGCTAGTTGAGCAGAGCGCTAAAATGAACAGAATGCTAGGTGAGCAGAGTGCTAGGTTAACAGAGTGCTAGCTGAGCAGAGTGCTAGCTGAGCAGTCTGCTGGCTGAGCGGAGCGCTAGCTGAGCAGAGTGCTAGCTGAGCAGAGTGTTGGTTGAGCAGAGTGCTAGCTGAGCAGAGTGTTGGTTTGAGTAGAGTGCTACCTGAGCAGAGTGCTTTGCTGAGCAGAGTGCTAGCTGAGCAGATTGCTAGGTGGGGGAGAGCGCTAGCTGAGCAGAGTGCTTGCTGAGCAGAGTGCTAGGTGATCAGAGTGCTAGCAGAGCAGAGTGCTAGGTGAGCACAGTGCTAGCTGAGCAGAGTGCTAGCTGAGCAGTCTGCTGGCTGAGCGGAGCGCTAGCTGAGCAGAGTGCTAGTTGAGCAGAGTGCTAGCTGAGCTGAGTGCTAGCTGAGCAGAGTGCTAGCTGAGCATAGTGCTAGCTGAGCATAGCGCTAGCTGAACAGAGTGCTAGGTGATCAGAGTGCTAGCTGAGCAGAGTGCTAGGTGAGCAGAGTGCTTGCTGAGCAGAGTGCTAGGTGAGCAGAGTGCTAGCTGAGCAGAGTGCTAGCTGAGCGGAGTGCTGGCTGAGCAGAGTGTTGGCTGAGCAGAGTGCTGGCTGAGCAGAGCGCTACCTGAGTAGAGCGCTAGCTGAGCAGAGCGCTAGCTGAGCAGAGTGCTAGCTGAGCAGAGCGCTTCCTGAGCAGAGTGATAGCTGAGCAGAGTGCTAGCTGAGGAGAGTGCTTGCTGAGCAGAGTGCTTGCTGAGCAGAATGTTGGTTGAGCAGAGTGCTGGCTGAGCAGAGTTTTTGGCTGAGCAGAGTGAC
>JAVHSO010000362.1:0-82098 GCA_031468815.1 Morus bassanus
TGGGATTCGGGGGCGGGACCGGCCGGCGGAGGGATACGCGCTGCGGCCGTGAGAGGCGACGGGACCCGCGGCCGGTTCTAACCGGCGCCGGCCGGGCCGCCCGCTGCGGATGGCGCAGCGCCGCACTGCGCATGCGCCCCGCCCGCCGCCGCGCCGCAGTGCCGCCGTCGCCCCCTCCCTTCCCACCCCAAAACGGGGCGGTCACCCCGCACCCGGCACCGAGCCCCAGACCCCGCCGGCACCGAGGAGCCAGGAGGGACGAAAAAGTAAAAAAAAAAAAAAAAATACCTGTTTTTCCTCTTGATTTTACCTCAGAAAAGGGGCCGCCCCCTGCGGCCTGTCCCTCGGGCAAAGCGCGACCTTGGGCCCAAAAGCCGCGCTTAGCTCAACTCCTGGGCACGGCCCTGCCTCTGCCCGCACCGAAAAACCCCAGTTATTGAGGAAAAAACCGACCCAAAATGGCGTTTCCTGACACAACCCGCCCCCCCCCCCCCCCAAGGAGAGCGGGGAGGGGTCGGCGTCTCCTCGCTGTTCCCTTCAGGCAGCCGTTTTCCAATGTATTTCTTTCACCCTCCCCAAGTATTTATATTTTTTGCCCCCTTCTCGGTTTGTAATCCAGCCGGATTGCAGAGCCGGTAGCTGCCTGTGCCCCTCCAGCCCCCAGACCCCTGCCCCGAGCACAAAGCTTCCCCAAATCACCAATTCTCCCTTAAAATGTCCTCTAGGGTGGTTTTGCCGCAGAGCTGAGGGCCTTCCTTGTAAAAAATGCAGAAAAATTGGTTAAAAATAGCCCCTGGCTGGCGGGGAGCGAGGGGGAAAGGGGGGGGGATGGGATGGGGCAAAGCAGCAAAATGTTTGAATTTTGGGTGGTTTTGTGCCCAGGGCGTGACCCACGAAGGCCGGACAGGAGAGGAGAGCCGTGACCCAAAATTGGCTGGATTTGCCCCAAAGGAGGCGGCGGGCCGAGCGAGGTGCGTGTGCGGCGCCGAGGGGAGGGCCCGTGGCACACACGTGTGTCCCCGTGGCACACACGCGCACGCGTCCCCCCGCCACACGCGTGTCCCTGCCACACGCGTGCGCACACGCGTCTGTCCATCTGTCCGTCTGCCCCCCCCCCAGCCCTAAAATGGCCGCCATCACGTGGGGCCGCCATTTGCCGACGCTGCCCCGAGTTAGCTCCAAAATTAGCCCCAAACCACCACAGTACGTCCCAAACAGCCCCAAATTAGCCCCAAAGTGCCCTGAATCTGCGCCCAACTGCCCTGAAATGTACCAAATTAGCTCCAAGCCACCCCTGATCGGCCCCAAATCGCTCGGATGTCCCAAACCGCCCTGAATTAGCCCCAAACCGCCCCATCAGCCCCAAAGCAGCCTGAATTAACCCCAGACCCTCCTGATCCGTCCCCAACCGCCCCGTCGCCCCCAAAATTCCCTGAATTGGCCCCAAACCGCCCAGGCCCCGCAGGGGGGTGACAGTGACGTCAGTGCCCTGTGCAGTTTATTAGTGTCTGGGGGGGGGGGGGGGGGGGTGTTGGTACAAAGTGGGGGGATCCCGAGGCCGCCGCTGGGGGCTCCCAGTGCTCCCAGTCCGTGCAGGGGGGGCTCCCAGTGCTCCCAGTCCACGTTGGGGGGGCTCCCAGTGAGTGCCAGGGGGGGTCCCAGTGCTCCCAGTGCGTAGCGGGGGGGGTCGGGGTCTCAGCCCTGCTCCAGGCCAGCCCCCCCTGACACAGGGCTGTAGGACCCCCCCCCCCCGCCCGAAGAAGGATGCCGACCGCCGGGGGGGCTTCACCCGCCGCAACTCCTGCCCTGGGGGGGGGGACACAGCACAGGGGGGGTGGCACAGGCCTGTGACCCCCCGACCCTGCGAGTGTCCCGGGGAGGGGGGGGCAAGTCCCAGGGGACCCCCAGACCCCTGGGTGTTCCTGGGACACCCCCCCCCCCCCCGACCCCCTGGGATCCCCCCGGACCCCTGTGCCCCCCTGAGACCCCCTGGGTGCCCCCAGACCCCTGGGACACCCCCCCCGACCCCTGGGATCCCCCCGGACCCCTGTGCCCCCCTGAGACCCCTGGGTGCCCCCAGACCCCTGGGACACACCCCCCCGACCCCTGGGATCCCCCCGGACCCCTGTGCCCCCCTGAGACCCCTGGGTGCCCCCAGACCCCTGGGACACCCCCCCCGACCCCTGGGATCCCCCCGGACCCCTGTGCCCCCCTGAGACCCCTGGGTGCCCCAGACCCCTGGGACACACCCCCCCGACCCCTGGGATCCCCCTGGACCCCTGTGCCCCCCTGAGACCCCTGGGTGTCCCCCGACCCCTGGGACCCCCCCAGACCCCTGGGTACCCCCCGACCCCTGGGACACCCCCCCCCCCGGACCCCTGGGTGTCCCTGGGACCCCTCCCAGACCCCTGGGTGCCCCCCCGACCCCTGGGACACCCCCCCCCCCCGGACCCCTGGGTGTCCCTGGGACGCCCCCCCCCAGACCCCTGGGACACCCCCCCCCGGACCCCTGGGTGTCCCTGGGACGCCCCCCCAGACCCCTGGGTGCCCCCCTCGACCCCTGGGACACCCCCCCCGGACTCCTGGGTGTCCCTGGGACGCCCCCCAGACCCCTGGGTGCCCCCCGACCCCTGGGACACCCCCCCCCCCGGACCCCTGGGTGTCCCTGGGACCCCCCCCAGACCCCTGGGTGCCCCCCCGACCCCTGGGACACCCCCCCCCGGACCCCTGGGTGTCCCTGGGACCCCCCCCCAGACCCCTGGGTGCCCCCCCGACCCCTGGGACACCCCCCCCCGGACCCCTGGGTGTCCCTGGGACCCCTCCCAGACCCCTGGGTGCCCCCCGACCCCTGGGACACCCCCCCCCCCCCAGACCCCTGGGTGTCCCTGGGACCCCTCCCAGACCCCTGGGTGCCCCCCGACCCCTGGGACACCCCCCCCCCCCCGGACCCCCTGGGTGTCCCTGGGACCCCCCCCCCGGACCCCCGGGTGCCCCCCTCGACCCCCTCCCCGCCCCCCTCCGCCCACCTTCCTGCACGTAGTCGATGGTCGCGAGGCGCTGGGGGCGGGGCCGGGTGACGCTCTGCTCCCGCCGCAAGGGGGCGCCCCGCGGGGGGGCCTCGGCCTCGCGCGCTCGGGGGGGTTCCCGGGGGGGGCCTCGGAGGGGGGGCGGGGCCGGCCCCGCCCCGCCCAGCTCGATGCAGCACTCGATGAGGGCGCTCATGAGCTCCGCCTGCCGCAGCGCCGGCCCCCCGTGAGCCCCCCCAGTGCCCCCCAGCCGACCTCCCTGCGCCCCCCAAGCACCCCCGTCACCCCCCAACCGACCCCCCCGAGTGACCCCCAACACCACCCCCTGCCCCACAACTGCCCCAGTGCCCCCCAGCCGACCTCCCTGCGCCCCCCAAGCACCCCCGTCACCCCCCAACCGACCCCCCGAGTGACCCCCAACCACCCCCTGCCCCACAACTGCCCCAGCGCCCCCCAGCTGACCTCCCTGTGCCCCCCAAGCACCCCCGTCACCCCCCAACCGACCCCCCGAGTGACCCCCAACCACCCCCTGCCCCACAACTGCCCCAGCGCCCCCCAGCTGACCTCCCTGTGCCCCCCCAAGCACCCCCGTCACCCCCCAACCGACTCCCCGAGTGACCCCCAACCACCCCCGCCCCACAACTGCCCCAGCGCCCCCCAGCTGACCTCCCTGTGCCCCCCAAGCACCCCCGTCACCCCCCAACTGACTCCCCATTGCCCCCCAAGTGCCCCCCCGCTGCCCCCCAACACCCCCCAACCACCCTGAGGGGGAGAGAGCTGAGCCTCCCCCCACTGGCAGAGCCCCCGTGGGGATCTGTGGGGCGCGGCCGTGGGGCTGACCTGGGGGGAGAACACTCGCAGCAGGCGGTTGACAGGGGCTCCCTCATGGTCGCCATCGAACTCCAGCCACAGCTGGGGGGGTCCTACGGCGTCCCCCTCCTGCCCCACGGCATCCTCTTCCTGCCCCATGGCATCCCCCTCCTGCCCCACGGCACCCACCAGCTCCCAGCTCAGCTCGGGGAAGGTCAGTGTCAGCAGCACTTGCTGGGGGGGGCAGAGGGTCAGCCCCACGGTGGCCCCCCTGCCCCACAGCCTCCTGCTGTGCCCCACAGCGTGCCTCCCCCTGCCCCACAGCTGCCCCATGGTGTCCTCCCAACTGCCCCACAGCTCCCTACCCCCCCCGTCACAGCCCCACGGCACCCCCCCAACCCACCCCCCCACACCGCCCCAGCCCCCATCCTGCCCCACAGACCCCCACTATGGGCCCGATCCTGCCCCACAGCCCCCCCACTATGGGCCCGATCCTGCCCCACAGCCCCCCCCCCAGCACCCATCCTGCCCTACAGACCTCCCGTACCTTCTCCCGGGGGTCGATGATGGTGACGCCCTCCAGCCCCACGGCGACAGTGACAGGCCGCAGCCCCCCCCCGGCCCAGCAGCCCCCCGGAGGGGCGTTCGATGGCCCCCGGGAAGAAGGCACACCTGGGGGGGGGGGGGGGGCGGATGCCTGGGTCCCCCCAAACGCCTGGATCCCCCCCAACGCCTGGGTCCCCCGGGTGGCTGTGGGGTGACTTTGGGGGCCTGGACACCTGGGTACATGAGTGAAGTGTGGGGCCTGGACACTGGGGTCCCCAGGGGTCTGTTGGGGGTCCAAAGTGGGGGTCCCTGGGGGTACCCGGGGGTCCATGGGGGATGTCTGTGGGGCCTGGACACTGGGGTCCCCAGCGGTCTGTTGGGGGTCCGAAGGGGGGGGTCCCTGGGGGTACCCGGGGGTCCATGGGGGGTGTCTGTGGGGCCTGGACACTGGGGTCCCTGGGGCTACCTGGAGGTCTTGGGGGGGGGGGCGGGACATGACTGTAGGGGGCGTCTCTGGGGGGGGGTGTCTGTGGATCCCTGGGGTGTTCCTGGGGTTTCCCTGGGGGTTCTCTGGGGGGTCCCTGGGAGGGGGGGGGGATCGCTGTAGATCCCTGTGTGGGTCCCTGGGGGTCCCCATGGGGGTCCCTGTGGGTCTCGGCGTCCCTGTAGATGCCTGTGGGGGTCCCTGGGAGTGCGGGGGGGGGTCCCTGGTCCCCCCACACCCTCGCTCACCCGTAGCAGGGCAGGTGGTGGCAGCGGCGCAGGAAGGCGCGGTACAGGGCGGCGGGGGGCTCCTGGGGGCCGGGGGTGCGGGCGAAGGCCCGGAGCAGCCCCTCCTCGGGGGGGGGCGGCGGGCGGGGCCCCCAGCGGCGCAGCGCCCCCCACAGCCCCCCCCGGCCCGGCGCCGGCGGCAGCAGCTCCGGCAGCAGCGGCCTGGGGGAAGGGGGCGTCGGTGGGGGGGCGGGGGGGGGGGTGCTGGGGGGGAGAGGGGGTGGGGGGCTGGGGGTTGTAGGGGGGAGTCCGTGGGGTGCCGTGGGTGGGGGTGCCGTGGAGTGCCACAAGGCGGGGTGCCATGGATCAGGGTGCTGTGGGGCAGGGTGCCACGTCTTGGGCGCCGTGGGTGGGGGTGCTGTGGGTGGGGGTGCCACGCGCGGGATGCCGTGGGTCGGGGTGCTGTGGGGCAGGGTGCCACGTCTTGGGCGCCGTGGGTGGGGGTGCCGTGGGTGGGGGTGCCGTGGGGTGGGGTGCCACGCGCGGGATGCCGTGGGTCGGGGTGCTGTGGGGCAGGGTGCCACGTCTTGGGCGCCGTGGGTGGGGGTGCCGTGGGTGGGGGTGCCGTGGGGTGGGGTGCCACGCGCGGGATGCCGTGGGTCGGGGTGCTGTGGGGCAGGGTGCCACGTCTTGGGTGCTGTGGGTGGGGGTGCCGTGGGGCAGGGTGCTGTGGGGCGGGGTGCCGTGGGGTGCTGTGGGGCAGGGTGCCATGCGTGGGGTGCTGTGGGGCGGGGTGCCACGCGTGGGGTGCCGTGGGTGGGGGTCCCGTGGGGTGCCGTGGGGCGGGTGCTGCGGGGCGGGGTGCCACACGTGGGGTGCCATGGGTGGGGATCCCGTGGGGCGCCGTGCGTCGGGGTGCCGTGGGGTGCCGTGGGGCAGGGTACCACGCGTGGGGTGCCATGGGTGGGGGTCCCGTGGGGCAGGGTGCCACGCGTCGGGCGCCGTGGGGTGCCGTGGGGCAGGGTGCCACGCGTGGGGTGCCATGGGTGGGGGTCCCGTGGGGCAGGGTGCCACGCGTCGGGCGCCGTGGGGTGCCGTGGGGCAGGGTGCCACGCGTGGGGTGCCGTGGGTGGGGGTCCCGTGGGGCGGGGTGCCACGCGTGGGGTGCCGTGGGGCGGGTGCCGTGGGGCGGGTGCTGACCGTAGGGCGTGGGGCGTGTGGCGCGCGGGCTGGAAGGGCCCCAGGCGCAGGCGACAGAGCAGCGCCCCCAGCGCCTCCCCCGCGGGGGGGTCCACGGGGTAGCGCCCCCCCAGCAGGTGCCCCCGCGCCTCCTCGTACAGCAGCCGCAGCACCTCCTCCTCCTCCAGCTGCGCCGGGGGCACGCGTGTCAGCCCGTGTCACCTCACGTGTCACCCCGCCTGTCACCCCGCGTCCCGCGTGTCACCCTGCGTGTCGCCCTGCGTGTCACCCCGCGTCCCGTGTGTCACTGTGCACGCCAGCCCGTGTCCTGTGTGTCATCCCACGTCCCGCGTGTCACCCCGCGTGTCACCCTGTGTCCCGCGTGTCACCCCACATCCCACGTGTCACCGTGTCCCGTATGTCACCCTGCGTGTCACCCCGTGTCCCACGTGTCATCCTGTGTGTCGCCCTGCATGTCACCCCGCGTCCCGCGTGTCACTGTGCATGCCAGCCCGTGTCCTGTGTGTCATCCCACGTCCCGCGTGTCACCCCGCGTGTCACCCCGTGTCCCATGTGTCACCCCACATCCCATGTGTCACCGTGTCCCGTATGTCACCCTGCGTGTCACCCCGTGTCCCATGTGTCACCCTGCATGTCACCCTGCATGTCACCCCACGTCCCGCGTGTCACTGTGCACGCCAGCCTGTGTCCTGTGTGTCATCCCACGTCCCGCATGTCACCCCGTGTCCCACATGTCACCCCACATCCCACGTGTCACCGTGTCCGGCATGTCACCCCGCGTGTCACCCCGTGTCCCACATGTCACCCTGCGTGTCGCCCTGCATGTCACCGCACGTCCCACGTGTCACTGTGCACGCCAGCCCGTGTCCTGTGTGTCACCCTGTCCCGCATGTCACCCTGCGTGTCATCCCGTGTCCCGTGTCACCCCACGTCCCACGTGTCACCCTGTGTCCCACGTGTCACCCTGTGTCCCACGTCACCCCGTGTGTCACCCCGTGTCCCATGTCACCCCACATCCCACGTGTCACCCTGTCCCGCATGTCACCCCGCGTGTCACCCTGCGTGTCATCCCGTGTCCCCCCACGTCCCACGTGTCACCCTGTCCCACATGACACCCCGTGTGTCACCCCGTGTCCCGTGTCACCCCACGTCCCACGTGTCACCGTCCCGCATGTGACCCCGTGTGTCACCCCGTGTCCCGTGTCACCCTGTGTCCCACATGTCACCCTGTGTCCCACATGTCACCCCGTGTGTCACCCCATGTCCCGTGTCACCCCACGTCCCACGTGTCACCCTGTGTCCCACATGTCACCCCGTGTGTCACCCTGTGTCCCATGTCACCCCACGTCCCACGTGTCACCCTGTGTCCCGCATGTCACCCCGTGTGTCACCCCGTGTCCCGTGTCACCCCACGTCCCACGTGTCACCCCACGTCCCACGTGTCACCCTATGCGTCGCCCTGTCCCGCGTGTCACATCCTGCGTGTCGCCCTGCATCCCGTGTGTCGCCCCGTGTGTCGCCCCACGCGTTGCCCCACACGTCCCACGTGTCACCCCACGTCACCGCGTGTGCCCCGCGTCGCCCCCGCGTCGCCCCCCGCCCCGCCCCCGCTCACCTCCAGCTCTTTGCTCTTGGGGAAGAAGACGTTCCTGCGCAGCTGCAGGCAGGGCTCGTCTGGGGGGGCGGGGGCGTCAGGGCGGCGCTCCGGGGACCCCCCCAGGGGCCCCCGCCCCAAAGGGAACCCCCCCGCAGGGGACCCTCACCCCAGAGGGACCCTCCTGGGGACCCCCACCCCAAAGGGACCCCCCGCCCCAAAGGGACCCCCGCCCCAAGGGGCCCCCTACCCCAGAGGGACCCCCCCACCCCAGAGGGACCCCCACCCCAAGGCCCCCCCGCCCCAGAGGGACCCCTGCCCCAGAGGGATCCCCGCCCCAAGGCCCCCCCACCCCAGAGGGACACCCCACCCCAGAGGGACCCCCCCCAAGGCCCCCCCGCCCCAAGGGACCCCCCGCCCCAGAGGGCCCCCCCCAAGGCCCCCCCGCCCCAAGGGACCCCCCGCCCCAGAGGGCCCCCCCCAAGGCCCCCCCGCCCCAAGGGACCCCCACCCCAGAGGGACCCCCCCAAGGCCCCCCCGCCCCAAGGGACCCCCGCCCCAGAGGGCCCCCCCCAAGGCCCCCCCGCCCCAAGGGACCCCCACCCCAGAGGGACCCCCCCAAGGCCCCCCCGCCCCAAGGGACCCCCACCCCAAGGGACCCCCCTCAAGGCCCCCCCGCCCCAAGGGACCCCTCCCAAGGCCCCCCCGCCCCAAGGGACCCCCCCGCCCCAGAGGGCCCCCCCCAGGCCCCCCCCGGCCCCCCCGCGCACCCCGTGCGATGGCGGCGGGGCTGCCGAGGCTGAAGCGCAGCAGCAGCTCGGGCCAGCGCCGCACCAGGCGCAGGGGACGGTGCCGCGGCTTCAGCTGCACCTCTGCGGGGGGGGGGGGGGCACCCACGGGCGCTGGTGACACCCGCGGGCACCCACGGCCCCCCCCGCCCCCACGGCCGCCCACAGGCGTCTGCTGCCACCCGGGGCCCGCGGCCCCACCGCCCCCCACCGCCCCCCACGGCCACGCGGGACCCACGGACCCACGGCCACCCACAGACCCACAGCCACCCACGGCCACGCGGGACCCACGGACCCACGGCCACCCACAGACCCACAGCCACCCACGGCCACGCGGGACCCACGGACCCACGGCCACCCACAGACCCACAGCCACCCACGGCCACCCACGGCCCCACCGCCCCGCGGCCCCACCGCCCCCCACGGCCACGCGGGACCCACGGACCCACCGCCCCCCATGGCCACCCACAGCCCCACCGCCCCACGGCCCCACCGCCCCCCACGGCCCCACGGCCACGCGGGACCCACGGCCCCACGGCCACCCACGGACCCACGGCCACCCACAGACCCACGGCCACCCACGGACCCACGGCCACCCACGGACCCACGGCCACCCATGGCCACCCACAGACCCACAGCCACCCACGGCCCCGCGGGACCCACGGACCCACGGCCACCCACAGACCCACAGACCCCCGGCCCCCCACGGCCACCCCCGGCCCCGCAGCCCCCCCGCGCCGCCGCGCCCCTCACCCAGCAGGGGGGAGCAGAGCCAGAGCGCGAGGGCGGGGGCGGCGGGGGGGGGCAGGCGCAGCGCCCCCTGCAGGCGGCGCAGCAGCTCCCCGGCCGTGGGGCCCGGGGGGGGCCCCAGCGCCAGCGGCACCCCCGCCCCGTCCGGCAGGAAGGCCAGGGCGGTGGGGGCTGCGCGGGGGGAGGGCATGGCGCCGCCACCCCGGGGACCCCCACCCCCCGACGGACCCCCCCCCGCAGGGACCCCCACCCCCGCGGAGGGACCCCTCCCTCCGAGGGACACCCCCGGCCGCCCCCCCAAAGGGACCCCCCACCCCCCGACGGACCCCCCCCGCAGGGACCCCCACCCCCACGGAGGGACCCCTCCCTCCGAGGGACACCCCCGGCCGCCCCCCCCAAAGGGACCCCCACCCCCCGACGGACCCCCCCCGAAGGGACCCCCACCCCCACGGAGGGACCCCTCCCTCCGAGGGACACCCCCGGCCGCCCCCCCAAAGGGACCCCCACCCCCCGACGGACCCCCCCCGAAGGGACCCCCACCCCCGCGGAGGGACCCCTCCCTCCAAGGGACACCCCCGGCCGCCCCCCCAAAGGGACCCCCACCCCCCGACGGACCCCCCCCGAAGGGACCCCCACCCCCACCCCCACGGAGGGACCCCTCCCTCCGAGGGACACCCCCGGCCGCCCCCCCCAAAGGGACCCCCACCCCCCCAAAGGACCCCCCACCGAGACCCCCACAGTGAGACCCCCCCCAAGGGGACCGCCCCCCCCCCCCCGGGCCCCCCCGCCGGCACCCCCGGGGGGCTGGGCCCACCGATGCCCCGGCCCCGGGCCCCGCCCCCTCACCCGCAGCGCCGGGGGGCGCGGACGCCCCCTCCCCCTCCCCCTGCCCCTCCCCCTCCATGCGCGGGGCCGGGGTCACGCCGGGGTCACGCCGGGGTCACGCCGGGGTCAGGGGCTCCGGCCGTTCCGCGCGCCGTTCCCGCGCCGGCCGGAAGCGCCGAGAGCGGGAAGGGAGGAGCCGCGCCCCGTGACGTCACGAAGCGCCCCGCCCCGCGTGGGAGCGGGGCGGTGGCGGCAGCGCCCCCTGGCGGCGGGGAGGACCCGGAGGGCTGGGGGGGGGGGTTTGGGGGGGGTCCGGGGGTCCCGGGGGCGGCGCAGGAAGAGGCGGAGCCGCTGTACGAAGTATAGAACCGTGTATTCCTCTGTGCGCGGCGGGGGGGCCCGGGGGGCTCGGGGGGGCGGGGGTTGGGGGCGGCCCCCGAGGGGGGCGGGGGGGGGCCCGGGGGGTCCCAACCCCCCGCCGGGGCTTTAGAAATTAAAAAAAAAAAAAAAACAACCAAACCTGAACCCAAAGAAAGACCCGGGGGGGGGAGGGGCGGGGCGGTAAAAAAAACAATTAAAAGGGGTGGGGGGCGGGGCGGGGGGGTCCCGCGTGTCTGCCCCCCCTCGGCCCCTCCGGGCCCCCCCCCCCCGGGCGCGCGGGGACCCCCCCCTGCGCCCCCTTTGCTTTTTTTTTTTTTTTGGGGGGGGGAGGGGGGACACACGACAGACACGCGCGCACGCGCGACCACAGAGGTGCCGCCCGCGGGGGGGGGAGGGGCGGGGGTGACGGTGCCGGTGTCACCCGCGGGGGGGGGAGGGGCGGGTGCCGGTGGCGGCGCCCCCCCCCGGGGGGGTGGGGGGGCGGGTGACGGCCCGGTTTGGGGGGCCCCCCTCCCCCTCAGACATAGTACTCCTTGTCCTTGTTGCGTCGGGCCTTGCCGGGCGCCTTGGGGGGGGCCGGGGGCAGCTTCTCCTTGGGGGTCCCCCCGCCGGGGGGGGCGGCGGCAGCACTGGGGACCCCCCCGGGGGCGGCGGCGGGGGCGGCGGGGGCGGCCGCCCCGATGTAATGGCGGCTCTGGTCAACCTGGTAGGAGCCTTCGTCCCTGTTGCGGTACTTGTACATGGCGTAGAGGAGGATGAGGATGCAGAGGGCGGCGGCGGCCACGATGCCCACCACCATGCCGGTGGTGCCGCCCGCCTCGCGCACCACCTCCACGGCCCCCGGCGCGGCGGCTGTGGGGACAGCGGGGCGGCGGGTGACCGGGGCGGCCGTCACCCGCCCGCGCCCCGCCGCCCCCTCGCGCGGGTGCCGCTCGCCCGCCGGCACCAGGCCCGGCAGCGGGACGGCCACGACGGTGGGGACGGTGACCGCCTCGTCGTTGGCGTCGGTCACCGCGAGGTCGGCCGTGACGTCGTCGTCGTCGTGGTCGTGGTCGCGGCGGGAGGCGGTGATGATGTCACCGCCGTGACCCGCGAAGTCCTCGTCGTCGGCCGGCGGCAGGTTGGGGTCGGCGGCCTCCCCCGAGGCGAAGCCCGAGGGCTCCTCGCAGTCGGGGCCGCAGGCCGGGGGGGCGCGGGGGGAGGCCGGGGGGGGCGGCGGGGGGGACGCGGGCCCGCCGCCCGCCGGGGACGCCGGCAGCACCAGCTCGCCGCCTGCGGAGAGAGAAACGAGACGGGGGGGGCCGAGAGGGGGGGACCCCGCGTCAGCCCCCGCCGCCGGCGCCCCGGCCCCCCGAGCCCCCCCCACCGCTGCCGCCGCCGCCGCCGCTTCTCGCCGGTAACTCGTATCGTTAGCATTAGCTTTTTTTTTTTTAGCTAATTTTTTCTTTTTTTTTTCTTTTTTTTTTTTTTTTTTTTTTTTTTATAGAGCAAACCGCGGCGCTGCCGTCAACTTACATCGCGGGATGGGGCCGGGTGATTTTAGCGTGGAGGAAAAAGAAATTGCAGGAAGGAAGGGAAAGCACACAAAAAAAAAAGAGAAGAAAGAAAGAAAAAAGAGAAAAAAAGAACAAAAAGAAAAGAAGAGAGAGACACTCGGTGAGAAGGTGCCGCCGGCCGACCCCCTGTGGCGCCAGCGGCCTGCGCCCGGCCAGCCCTGGGTCCGGCCCTGAATCCATCTGCCCGGCCAGCCACGCGGCCATCCGTCCATCCATCCATCCATCCCTCCGTCCAGCCAGCCAGCCATTTGTCCGTCCATCCATCTGCCCAGCCAGCCACACGGCCATCCGTCCATCCATCCATCCATCTGTCCGTCCATCCACCCATCCACCCGGCCAGCCATGCGGCCATCCATCCATCCATCCATCCGTCCATCCACCCATCCGTCCGTCCATCCACCCATCCACCCGGCCAGCCATGTGGCCATCCATCCATCCATCCATCCGTCCATCCATCCATCCATCCATCCATCCGTTCATCCATCCATCCACCCGGCCAGCCATGCGGCCATCCATCCATCCATCTGTCCATCCATCTGCCCGGCCAGCCATGCGGCCATCTGTCCATCCATCCGTCCATCTGTCCATCCATCCATCTGCCCGGCCAGCCACGCGGCCATCCATCCGTCCATCCATCTGTCTGTCCATCCATCCATCCACCCAGCCAGCCATGCGGCCATCCGTCCATCCATCCATCCACCCATCCACCCGGCCAGCCATGCGGCCATCCATCCATCCGTCCATCCATCCATCCGTCCGTTCATCCATCCATCCACCCGGCCAGCCATGCGGCCATCCATCCATCCATCCATCCGTCCATCCATCCATCCGTCCGTCCATCCATCCATCCACCCAGCCAGCCATGCGGCCATCCGTCCATCCATCCATCCACCCATCCACCCGGCCAGCCATGCGGCCATCCATCCATCCGTCCATCCATCCATCCGTCCATCCATCCACCCATCCACCCGGCCAGCCATGCGGCCATCCATCCATCCATCTGTCCATCCATCTGCCCGGCCAGCCATGCGGCCATCTGTCCATCCATCCGTCCATCTGTCCATCCATCCATCTGCCCGGCCAGCCACACGGCCATCCATCCGTCCATCCATCTGCCCGGCCAGCCACACAGCCGGCCGTCCATCCATCCATCCACCCGTCCGTCCATCCATCCATCCACCCGGCCAGCCATGCGGCCATCTGTCCATCCATCCGTCCATCCATCTGCCCGGCCAGCCATGCGGCCATCTGTCCATCCATTCGTCCATCCATCCGTCCATCCATCTGCCCAGCCAGCCATGCGGCCATCTGTCCATCCATTCGTCCATCCGTCCATCCATCCCTCCGTCCATCCATCTGCCCAGCCAGCCACGCGGCCATCTGTCCATCCGTCCATCCATCCGTCCGTCCATCCATCCATCCACCCAGCCAGCCATGTGGCCATCCGTCCATCCATCCGTCCATCCATCTGCCCAGCCGGCCACGGGGCCATCCGTCCATCCATCTGTCCGTCCATCCATCTGCCTGGCCAGCCATGTGGCCATCCGTCCATCCATCCATCCATCCATCTGTTCATCCATCGATCTGGCCATCTCTCCATCCATCCATCCATCCATCCGTCCGTCCGTCCGTCCGTCCGTCCATCCATCCGCCTGGCCAGCCACGTGGCCATCCGTCCATCCATCCGTCCATCCATCTGCCCGGCCAGCCATGCAGCCATCCGTCCATCCATCTGTCCATCCATCCGTCCGTCCATCCATCCGCCCGGCCAGCCATGTGGCCATCCATCCATCCATCCGTCTGGCCATCCATCCGCCCGGCCATCCATCCATCCATCCATGCGTCCATCTGCCCAGCCTTCCATGCATCCATCTATCCATCCATCTGTCTGTCCATCTGTCCATCCATCTGTCCATCCACACATCCATCCGTCTGTCCATCCATCCATGTGTCCATCCACGCATCCATCCTTCTGCCCATCCATCCGTGTGTCCATCCAACCCTGAATCCATCTGCCCGTCCATGTGTCCATCCATGCGTCTGTCTGTGCATCCGCCCAGCCATCCCTCCGCCCGTCCGTGCGTCCATCCATCCCTGAATGCAGCCGTGAGGCCTGAACCCAGCCTCAAGCCCATCCATCATTCCAGCCAGCCAGCCCTGCTTCCATCCAGCCTTGAGTCCATCTGTCTGTCCAGGCATCCATCTGTCTATCCACAAATCCATCCTTGATTCCAGCCAGCCAGCCCTGCGTCCATCCAGCCTTGAGTCCATCTGTCTGTCCAGGCATCCATCTGTCTATCCACAAATCCATCCTTGGTTCCAGCCAGCCAGCCCTGCGTCCATCCAGCCTTGAGTCCATCTGTCCGTCCATCCATCCGTGTGGCCATCCACCCATCCCTAAATCCATTCTCAAACCCATCCGTCCATCCATCCCTCCTTGGCTCCGTCCATCCATCCATCCATCCTTAAATCCATCCATGCATCCATCCAGCCTTGGATCCATCCGTCCGTCCGTCTGTCCGTCCACCCACCCATCCCTGCGTCCTTTCATCCCTAAGTCCATCCGTCAACCTTCAATCCAGCCATCCGTGTGTCCATCTTCGCGTCCATCTGTCCTTGAATCCACCCCATCCATGTGTCTGTCCCTCCATCCAGCCTTCAGTCCAGCCTGCCAGCCACCCTCGCATCCGTCCATCTGTCCCTGAACCCATCCATCCTTCAGTCCACCTACCTGTCTGTGTGTCCGTCCATCCATTCATCCACCCTTGATTCTGTCCGCCTGTCCGCCCGCCCACCCCTGCATCTGTCCAGCCTTGAGTCCACCCAGCCATCTGCCCATCCATGTCTGTCCAGCCTTGCATCCATCTCTGAAGCCATCTGTCTGTCCATGTGTCCGTCCAGCCTGGAGTCCATCTGTCTGTCCACCTCCGCATGTCCGTCCACCATCCCTAAATCCATCCTTGAACCCATCTGTGTGTCGGGTCATCCTCAGATCCAGCCATCCGTCCCTGAATCTGTCTGTCTGTCCATCTGTCCATCTGTCCCTGAATCCATCCATCCATCCATCCATCCATCCCTGAATGCACCCATGTGTCCATCCAGCTTTGGATCCAACTATCTGTCCATCTGTCCGTCCATTCAGCCATCCTGCCTTGGATCCATCTGTCCGTCCATCCATCCACAAATCCATCCTCAATTCCGTCCGTCCATCCAGCCCTGTGTCCGTCCAGCCTTGAGTCCATCTGTCTGTCCATCCATCCATCTCTGTGTCCATCCACCCATCCCTAAATCCATCCTTGGATCCATCCATCCATGCATCCGTTCAGCCTCAGATCCAGCCATCCCTCCTTGAATCCGTCCGTCCGTCCATCCCTCCATCCACCCATCCGTCCATCCAGCCTTGAACCTCTCCATCCGTCCTTGAATCTGTCCATCCGCCTGTCCATCTTTGAGTCCATCCATCCCTGAATCCACGCATCTGTCCATGTGTCCAGCCTGCCAGCCTTGAATCCACCCATCCATCCTTCCATCCGTCCATCCGTCACCTGTCCGTCCTTCCATCCATGAATCCATCCATCCTCCATCCATCCGTCCGTCTGTCCATCCATCCATCCATGAATCCATCCATCCTCCATCCACCCCTCTGTCCATCCTTCCATCCGTCCATCTGTCACCTGTCTGTCCTTCCATCCATCCTCCGTCCGTCTGTCCATCCATCTATCCATGAATCCATCCGTTCTCCATCCGTCCGTCCATCTGTCCCTCCTTCCATCCTTCCATCCGTCACCTGTCTGTCTGTCCTTCCATCCATGCTCCGTCTGTCTGTCCATCCATCCATCAATCCATCCATCCGTCCATCTGTCCCTCCATCCATCCGTCCTTCCATCTGTCCATCCATCCATGAATCCATCCATTATCCGTCCATCCTCCATCCATTCCCCCCCTTTATCTGTCATCTGTCCATCGTCTGTCCGTCAGTCCGTCAGTCCGTCTGTCCGTCCGTCCCCCTCTCCTCCCCACCTCTGCTCCCCCTGACCGCTGCCGCCCCTCCCCCCCACGGGGTCAAGTGGGGCTCGGGGGAACCCAGGCGTCCCGGGACGCCCTGCCCCCACGGCGCTGGGAGGGACCCAGGCGTCCGGGGGGGACCCAGGCGTCCGGGGGACACCCGCGGGGGCCGGGGGGACCCAGGGGTCCGGGGGACACCCACGGGTGCTGGGGGGGCCCGGGCGTCCGGGCTCGGCGGAGCCCCGTGCGACGCCGGGGGAGGGGGAGGGGGGTCCTCGCCCGAGGCCCCGGGCGGCGGCAGCGGGCGTGCGACAGCCTCGCACGCAGGGGTGACACCGGGACCCCGGGGTCCCCTCCCTGTCCGTCCGTCCGTCCATCCGTCGGGGCGGGGCCAGGGGCTTGAAGTGGGCGAGGGCAGGGCAAGGGGGCGGGGCTTGCACGGGGCCCCCGGGGGCACACGCATGTGCGCGGAGCGGGCGGGAGTGTGTGCCGCAGGGCGGGGAACACGCATGTGCAGGCGTGTGAGGGGCGGAGCCGCGGGGGGGGGGGGGCGCAGGCGCGCGTGCGCGGGGCGGGCGTGCGCGGGGCGGGTGAGGGGCCGCTGCGCTGGCGGGGCACGTGTGAGTCTGTGCGTGCACAGCCGTGTGCACGTGTGTGTGTCTGTGCAGGCATGTGAGCAGCGGTTGGTCACGTGTGTGCACGTGGGCGTGCGAGCAGCCGGGTGCACGTGGGCATGTGCACGAGTGCTCACACGTGTGTGCAGCCACGTGCTTTCCTGTGTGCACACGTGTGTGTGAGAGCAGCTGTTGTGCACACGCATGTGCACTTGTGCATGTGTGTACAGCTGGGCGGACACTGGTGTGTGCACAAGCAGGCACGTGTGTGTGTGTGCACGCGCAGGCTCGTGAGCAGCTCTTGTGCATGTGTGTTGGTACAGCCGTGTGCACACGCACGTGCAGCCAAGTGCCTTCCCGTGGCCCATCCACATGTGCACGAGCGTGTTTGCATGAGCCGGTGCCCGTGCACGCCCACGTGAGCGTGCCAGCAGACACACGCGCGTGCCCCGGCCCCCCCCCGCCTCCCCCCAACTGCGCGTGCAAGGGGGTTCACTGCCGCCGGGGGGGGGGGGGGCGGGGAGGGGGTGTGAGCGCGCTGGGGGGGGTGGGCGTGCCCCGGGCGGGCGTGCGAGGGCGTGTTGCACACGCGTGTGCCCGGGGCGCCCCCGCGGAGGAGCACCCACCTGTGCCGGGCTCACACTCCTCCAGGTCCTCGTCATCGCTCGGGCACTCGGCCGAGGCCACCAGCAGGTCGTCCGTGTTCTGGGGGGGGGGGGGGGGGGTCACCCAGGCGCCTGGGTCCCCGCCGCCCCTCCCCCGAATGCAACACACCCCCTCCGGGGGGACCCAGCCGTCAGGTCCCCCCTCCCCCCATCGCCCCCATCCCCCCACTGCCCTCCTCCCATTTCACCCCACCTCCCCCCATGCTCCCCTTCCCCCCTATTTCTCCTCCATCCCCCCTTTCCCTGTGCCCCCCACCCCCTCACCTCCCCCTAAGCCCCCTCCTCCCCATTCCCCCATCCCCCCGAGCCCCCCCATTTCCCCCACTCCCCCCAATTTCTCCCCCTCACCCCCCCCATCCCCCCCCCCCGCCCCGTACCTGCGCGACGGTGTCGCGGAGGGTGGGCGACCGCCCGCGGCGGGTGGTGGTGGTGGCCATGGTGGTGGTGGTCTCCATGATGGTGGTGGCCATGTCGGGGGGGGCGGGGGTGGCGCCGGGCGGGGCGGGGGGCGGGGGGGGCTCCCCCACCAGCCGCAGGTCCCCCTCCAGCCGCACCCGCGGGTGCCCCTCGGCCGCCAGCGCCAGCAGCTTCAGCCCGTTGTAGTAGAGCCCCGAGAGCTGCCCCTGGAAGGGGCGGCCGCGGTCCCGGCCCCCCACCCGCACGGCCGCCTGGCTGTTGAAGATGGTGAGCTGGCGGCCTGGGGGGGGGGGGACAGAGCCTGTCGCACGGCCCGCCCGTGCACGGGGCGCCTCGCACGGGGGCACGCCGCTCGCCCTCCCGCTCGCCCGCCCGCGTGGCGACAGCCCGGCGACGGCGACGGCCGGCCTCGCGCGGGGGCTGCGGTGGGCGCTGCGCCGGGGTGCGGCGCGCGAGGGCTGCAGCGTGCGTTGCACGAGGGCCGTGTGCGCCCCGCACGCGTCTGCTTTGCATAAGGGCCGCGAGCGCGTTGCGCGAGGGCTGCAGCGTGCGTTGCACGAGGGCCGTGTGTGCCCCGCACGCATCAGCTTTGCAAAGGGCCCCGAGTGCATTGCACGAGGCCCGGGCGTGTTGCACAAGGGCCCTGGTGCGCATTGCACAAGCGTGCGTTGCAAAAGCACTGTCCCTGCCTTGCACGAGGGCCACGTGTGCGTTGCACAAGGAGCAGCCGTGCACCCACGCACATCTCCCTGCCCTGCCGCCTGCCCCCCCCCCCCGCTGCCCCCCCTCCCCCCATGCCTCTCTCCCCTCCCCCCATCTCCCCTGCCCCCCCGGGTGGGGGCAGTTAAAGGGACCCCAACGCCCTCCCGGCCCCTTTAACCCTCTGAGCTGCGCCGGGGGCTCAGTTTGGGCTCAATTCAGCCGCTTTTGGTTCATCTGGGGCTGGGGGAGGTGGGGCGGGGGGAAGGGTCCTGCCTGAGCGGGGCTGGGGCGTGTGAGGGCGTGCGAGGCTGAGGAGGGGCGGCTGGTGCACGGGGGGGCCCCTGTGCACACATGGATACACACGCAGTGCTTGCGCACGCGCAGCCCTCGTGCACCTACGGCCCTCGTGCACGCACGGCCCTCGTGCACGCACGGCCCTCGTGCACGTGTGACACGTGCTCGTGCACGCACGGCCCTCGTGCAGCCGCGCTCCCTTCACGCTTGCCGCACTCGCACGCTCGCAGCCCTTGTGCACGCCTCGGCCCTCGTGCACAATCACAGCCCTCGTGCACGCCCCAGCCCTGCCCTGCCGGCGGCACTCGGCACCGGCCCAATTAGTGTCACTAATTAGTGTGGTTATTATGCGGGTTTTAGCTTCGTTTATGCTGGTTTAGGGCCCGGGGGGGGGGCGGCAGCACTCAAAGGGTTAAAGCGCGGTTTAGGGGGCGGTTAAGTTCGTTAGCGTCCCTTTAACCAGGTGGGTTAGCGGATTAACGCGGGTTAACGAGGGTTAATGGGGGTTAATGGGGGGGGGGGGGCTGGGCCCGCCCGGACGCCTGAGTCCCCTAAGGAACATCTGGGCCTGGACGCCTGGGGTCACTAATGAACATCTGGAGCCCCAGACACCCGGGTCCCCTAAGGAACATCTGGAGCCCAGATGCCCGTGACCCCTAAGGAACATCTGGAGCCCCAGACGCCCAGGTCCCCCAGGGAACATCTGGAGCCCAGACGCCCAGGTCCCCTAAGGAACATCTGGGCCCAGACGCCCAGGTCCCCCAGGGAACATCTGGAGCCCCAGACGCCCAGGTCCCCTAAGGAACATCTGGGGCCCCAGATGCCCTGGTCCCCTAAGGAACATCTGGGCCTGGACACCCAGGTCCCCTAAGGAACATCTGGGCCCAGATGCCCGGGGCCCCTAAAGAACATCTGGAGCCCCAGATGCCCGGAGCCCCTAATGAACATCTGGAGCCCCAGACGCCCGGTTCCCCGAAGGAACATCTGGGCCTGGGTCTCCTAAGGAACATCTGGAGCCCCGGACACCTGGGTCCCCCAGGGCACATCTGGGCCCAGGCGGGCGGCGCCGGGCGGGCGGGGCGGGGCTCGTTAGGGCGGCGCTGACGAGTTACCTTTGTCGAGCAGCCACTCATCGACCACCCGCCCCAGGCGGTAGGGGATGCGCTGCCGCGCCAGCGCCAGCCGCTCGCTGTCCCCGCTGCCTTCGGAGGGAGGAGAAGAGGGTTACGGCGCGCGGCACCGCCACCGCCGCCACGGCACTGCCGCCGCCACCGGCAACGCCACCAGGGCCGGCCTGCGGGCACCGGCGGTGGGACCCATGGTGGCATCATGGGGCAGCTGTTGGTGTCACCAATTGGCGTCACCGTGGCGTCACCGTCGGCGTCACCGCAGTGGGACCGCGGCCTCACCGTTGCTGGCACCATGGCACAACCACGGTGTCACCATTGGCGTCGCCATCAGTGTCACCACGGTGGGACCACGGTGTCACCGTTGACATCACTGTTGTCACCACCGGTGTCAGCAGGCCGCAACCATGACGTCACTGCGACGCGGCTGTGATGTCACCACCAGCGTCACCACAGCACGCTTGGCGGCACGGCCACAGTGCCACCGTCGGTGTCACCACGACACAACCACGGTGCGGCCGCTGAAGTCACCAGTCTGTACCCATGATGTCACCAGCGGCGTCACGGCTGGGGCGTGGCCGGGGCGTGGCCATGTTTGGGGGGGTTTATGCGGCCTTTAGGGGGGCGTTAGAGGGGGAGGGGTGGCGTGGGGGGCGGGCGGGGCCGCCCGGATGCCTGGGTCCCCTCGTGGCCGCGGTCGCGCCACGCTGCCCTTCGTTAGCGCCCTCGTTAGGTGTCAGTGCCCTTTGTCGGGGGAGGGGGGCTCGTTAGCACGGGGGATGGGGCGCACAGCACGCACAGAGGGTATGGGGGGCTACGGGGGCCTATAGGGAGGGCTGTAGGGCACCTGTGGGTGCTGTGGGGTGCTATAGGGTGTCTCTGAGCGCTATGGGTGCTGTGGGGTCGCTACGGGGTGCCCATAGATGCTACAGGGACACTATAGGTGCTATGGGGTGTCTCTAAGCACTGTGGGGTGCCTATAGGTGCTATGGGGTGCTCTAGGGGTGCTATGGGGTGTCTATAGATGCCATAAGGGTGCTATAGGGTGTCTCTAAGTACTCTGGGGTGCCATAGGGTGGCTCTAGGCTGTCTCTAAGCACTCCAGGGTGCCCATGTGTGCCATAGGGTGGCTCTGGGGTGCTTGTGGGTGCCACACGGTGGAGCCAGGGTGTCTCTAAGCGCTCCAGGGTGCCTATGGGTGCCATAGGGTCGCTCGGTGGTGTAAGTGCTATGGGGTGCCTATGGGTGCCATGGGGTGTCTCTAAATGCTCCAGGGTGCCCATGGGTGCCATGGAATGGCTCATGGGTGCCATAGGGTGGCCGCAGGGTGCCTGTGGGTGCCATAGGGTTGCTCTGGGGTGTCTCTCAGTGCTCCGGGGTGCCACAGGGTGGCCCCGGCATGCTCATGGGTGCCATAGGGTGGTCCCAGGGGGGCTCTAAGCGCTCCGGGGTGCCTGTGGGTGCCATAGGGTGGTCCCAGGGGGGCTCTAAGCGCTCCGGGGTGCCTGTGGGTGCCATAGGGTGGTCCCAGGGGGGCTCTAAGCGCTCCGGGGTGCCTGTGGGTGCCATAGGGTGGCTCTGGGGTGGCTCTAAGCGCTCCGGGGTGCCTGTGGGTGCCATAGGGTGGTCCCAGGGGGGCTCTAAGCGCTCCGGGGTGCCTGTGGGTGCCATAGGGTAGTCCCAGGGGGGCTCTAAGCGCTCCGGGGTGCCTGTGGGTGCCATAGGGTGGTCCCAGGGGGGCTCTAAGCGCTCCGGGGTGCCTGTGGGTGCCATAGGGTGGCTCTGGGGTGGCTCTAAGCGCTCCGGGGTGCCTGTGGGTGCCATAGGGTGGCTCTGGGGTGGCTCTAAGCGCTCCGGGGTGCCTGTGGGTGCCATAGGGTGGCTCTGGGGTGGCTCTAAGCACTCTGGGGTGCCCGTGGGTGGCCCCGGGCACGGTGCGCGGGGGCAGTGGTACCTGGGGGGTAGCGCTCGTGCAGGGGGCCGCCGTCCACCTGGAGGGTGGCGTTGCCGCCGCTGCGGGTGAAGCGGACGACGTGGAAGCGCCCATCGCTGACGGCCGCCCCCCGCTCCTCCAGGGCGATGTCCTCCGTCCCCACGTTGAACAGCACCCCCACGGCCCCCTGCGCCTGCGGGGGGGCACCCGTGGGTCCCCGACCCACAGCCTGCCCCACGGCACCCCCCTGCGGCCCCCCACACACGCCGGGGTCCCCCCTGCCCCCAAGGTGAGGATCTCCCCCTGGTTAGGGGGCGATGGGGTCCCTCCAGCCCCACATGCAGCCCACAGCCCCACAGCCAGCCCCATATCTGCCCCACAGAACCTGGCCCGGACACCAGGGTCCCCTCCTGCAGCGGGTCCGCACGTCCCCAAGGTGAAGAACCCCCTGACTACGGGTCCCCCAGCCCCACATGCACCCCCAGCCCCACGTGCACCCCCAGCCCCACATCTCCCCACAGAGCCCGGCCCAGATGCCAAGGTCCCCCCCTGTCCCGTGGATGGGGCGGGGGGTGTCCCCCTGATGCCTGGGTCTCCCCAGCTCCACATGCTAATGAAGCAGCTGCTAATGCGGGGGGGAGGGGAGGGGGGAGGGGGTCCCAACCCCCCCCCGGCACAGCTGAGCCACTGACTCAGGCGCTTCCGGCCGCCCCCGGACGCCTGGGTCCCCTGGGCGGGGAGGGGGGGCTCCGGCACACCCGGGTCCCCCAGAGCGGGGGGTTTGGGGGGATGGAGCCCACCCAGACGCCTGGGTCCCCGGCGTGGGGGGATGGAGCCGTCAGAGCAGCCCCCACCGCCCCACAGGGGACCCAGGTGTCTGGGCCCCACTTTGGGGGCAGATCCCCACCCCCCCTCCAGCGGACCCAAGCGTCTGGGCCCCCCATTCCCCTGAGTCCCCCTATCCCCCAGCCCCCCCCCGGAGGACCCAGCCGCCCCCCGCAATCCCCCCCCATGTGGAACTGCAGGAAGCCCCCCCCAGACCCTCCAGACCCCCCCCCAGGACCCCCCGAGCCCCCCCTTACGATGTGGAGCTGCAGGAAGTCCCCCAGCCCGGCCGCGCTCTCCACCCGCAGCAGGACGGCGTCGCGCTGGTGGGTGCTGAAGCCCAGGGCCAGGCGGTCGGCGCGGGTGCTGGGCCGGTCGTTGGGGGGCCACGTGTAGGTGATCAGCGCCCCCCCCTTCCCGAAGATGTAGGTGGTGCCCGCTGCGGGGGGGGGGGGGGGGGTCAAGGGGGGCCCAGGAGGACCCCAGCATCTGGGACAGACCCCAGGATTTGCAGGGGAGCCCCAGGATCCAAGGGGGGACCCCGGCATCCAGGGGCAACCCCAGAATTTGGGGAGAGGGGCCGTGGGACCTGGGTGCAGGGGGGTGCCCGGATGCCTGGGTGCCCCTGCTGGGGGGGGTGGGGGGCAGGGCGGGGAGGGGACCCAGGTGTCTGGGTGCTGCCCCTCCCCCACCGCCATGTAGGTCAGCGCCCAGCCCGGGCGAGGCCTTGCACGAGGACGCGGGGCTCGCACGAGGACGCAGCCTTGCACGAGGACGCGGGGCTCGCACGAGGGCTCGGCCCCCCCCATCACTGTGGGGCACGCGAAGGCCGCGCACACGCGGCAGCTGCACCCCCCCCCCGGGCCGTACGTACGCGCACACGCGTGTGCGAGGACGCACACGCTGACACGCCGCGCCACGGGGACGTGCACACGTGTGCGTGTGCAAGGGGGGCACACGGACGCCCCCACACCCGTGGCAGCCCCCCCAAACCGAGCCCGGCCCCCCTCAACCCTGCCCGCCCCCTCCCCCATCAACGGCAGCCCTGGGGGGGAGGGGAAGGGGAGGAGGAAGGCCAGTCTTGGGGTCCCTGGGAGGAGGGGGTTTTGGGGTCCCCACGAGGAGGAGGAGGAGGAAGAAGAGGAGGAAGAGAGGTCTGGGAGTCCCCAGGAGGAAGAGGAGGAGGGTGGAGACTTTCGGGTACCCACAAGCAGAAAAGGATGAGGAGGACAGGGGTTTTGGGGTCCCCACAAGCAGCAGGGGAGGAAGAGGAGGAGGAGGAAGGCAGGTCTGGGGGTCCCCAGGAAGCAGGATGCGGAGGATGGGGGGGTTTGGGGATCCCACGAGCAGGACGAAGATGAGGAGGGGAGGAAAAGGAGCAGGCTGGGGGTTTGGGGTTTCTGTGAGCACAAGGGGAGGAAGAAGAGGAGGAGGAGGAAGAGGAGGAGAAGGAAGGCTGGTCTGGGGGTCCCCTGGAGGAAAAGGAGGAGGAGGAGGGTTTTGGGGTCCCCATGAGCACAAGGGAAGGGTGATGATGAGGAAGGCAGGTTTAGGGGTCCCCACAAGCAGAAGAGGAGGAAGAAGAGGATGCAGAAGAGGAGGATGGGGGTTTAGGGGTCCCTGGGAGCAGGAGGGGAGGAAGAGGAAGGTGAGAAGGCAGAGGAGGAAGGCTGGCCTTGGGTTCTCTGTAAGCAGGATGAGGAAGGGAGGAAGAGGAGGAGGATGGGGGTTTTGGGGTCCCCGTGAACAGAAGGAGAGGAAGAGGAGCGTGAGGAGGGGGAAGGCAGGTATCAGGGCTCCCCACAAACAGGAGAAGGAGGATGGGGGTTTGGGGTCCCCATGGGCAGGAGGGGAGGAAGAAGAGGAGGACAGGGATTTTGGGGTCCCCATGAGTGGGAAGGGAGGAAGAGGAGGGTAAGGAGGAGGAGCAGGAGGGTGAAGAAGGCAGGCCTAGGGTCCCTGCAAGCAGGATGGGAGGACGAGGGGGAGGATGAGGGTTTTTGGGGTCCCCATGAGCACAAGGGGAGGAAGAGGAGGGTGAGGAGGAGGAGGAGGAAGGCAGGTCTAGGGTCCCTGCAAGCAGGATGGGAGGACGAGGGGGAGGACAGGGGTTTTGGGGTCCCCATGAGCAGGAGGGGAGGACGAAGAGGGTGAGGAGGAGCAGGATGGGGATTTGAGGTCCCTGCAAGGAGAAGGGGATGAAGAAGAGGAGGAGGAGAAGGGTTTTGGGGTTCCTGTGAGCGCAAGGAGGAAGAGGAGGCTGAGGAGGATGGGGGCTTTGGGGTCCGCACAAGCAAGACGGGAGGAAGGGGAGGACAGGGGTTTGGAGATTCCACAGGATCAGGAGGGGAGGAAGAGGAGGAAGAGGGTGAGGAGGAGGAAGGCCGGCCTGGGGGGTCTCCAAGAGGAGGAGGAGGAGGAGGAGGAGGGTTTTGGGGTCCCTGTGAGCAGGAGGAGGAGGAGAAGGAGAAAGACTGGTCTGGGGGGGTCTCCATGAGAAGGAGGATGAGGAGGGTTTTGGGGTCCCTGTGAGCAGGAGGGGAGGAAGAGGAGCAGGATAGGGGTTTTGGGGTCCCCACGAGCAGGAGGAGGAAGGCTGGTCTGGGGGTCTCCAGAAGGAGAGCGGCTTTGGGGTCCCCAGGAGCAGAAGGAGGAGGAAGGCCAGTCGGGGTCCCCAGGAGAAGGAGGAGAAGAGGAGGAGGAAGGCCGGCGCGGGCCCCCGAGGCGGCGAGGAGGAGGAGGAGGCGGCTCACCGTGGGCGCCGCGGGTGAGGAAGGGCGTGCGGTTGATGGCGATGGGGACGGTGCCGTGGCGGCTGTGGAAGTGGTGGACGTGGTGGGTGGTGGAGAGGCTGGAGGAGACCCTGGCCGGGCACCCGGGGGCCGCCAGCACCCCCAGCGCCAGCAGCGCCAGCCCCAGCGCCCCGGGGCCCCCCCGGCCCCCCATCGGCCCCTCAGCGCCCCCCCGCCATCTGCCGGGCACCCCCAAACTGGGGGGGGCGGGGGGGGCACCCCAAAAGGGGGAGCTGATGTGGGGCGGGGGTGGGACCCCGGAATGAGCCAGCCGGGGGGGGGGGAGGCAAATGGGGATGGAGGGAGGGGTGAAGGGAGGGGGTGAGCCCCAAAACGGGGGGGGGGCAGTGAAGGGAGGCGGTTGCACCCCAAAATGCGGGGGGAACAGTAAAAGGAAGGGTTGTGCCCCAAAATGGGCTATAGGGAGGATTAAGCTCCAAAATGGGGTCCGAGGGGGTACTGCACCCCAAAATGTGGTTGGGGGGGTGTTTGTGGCCTGGGGGGGGACTGCACCCCAACACGTGGCTCTGGGGAGGGAAGCTGTGCCCAAAATGTGGTTTGAGAGGGGACTGCACCCCAAAATGTGGCCCTGGGGGGACTGCACCCTAAAATGGGGCTTATGGGGGGGCTGTGCCCCAAAATGGGGTCGGGGGGTTATTGCACCCCAAAAAGTGGTCTGGGGGGGTGGAGTCCCAAAATGTGGTTTGAGGGGAGAAGTTGTGCCCCAAAATAGGGTCGGGGGGGTGTTGCACCCCAAAATGGGGGGGGTAGTGCCCCAAAATGTGGCCTGGGGGGTGCACTCCAAAATAGGGCTGGGGGGAGGTGAAACAAGGGATGGGGGGAAGGAGGGAGGAGATGTGCCCCAAGATGGGGCTGGGGGGGGGTCACAAGCCCAAAATTGGGCTAGGGAGGTCCTCGAGTCACCCCAAAAATGGGGCTGGGGGGCAGCCCCAAATCACCCCGACCTCAAGCCAGGGAGCCCCAAATCCCCTCAAAACTGGGCCCTGGGTCACCCCACAAAGGCTGGGGGGGGGTTGCCAAGTCCCCCCCCGTGGGGCTAAAGGACCCCAAAATCCACCCACAGGGCTGAGGGGGGGCCCGGGTCACCCCAAAAAAGGGGCTGGGGGAGGCCCCGAGTTACCCCAAATCCCCCTAGAATGGGGCTGGGGGGCCTGGAAACCCCCCAAATGGGGCTGGGGGGGTCGCCCAAATGTCCCCCTAGAACAGGGTTGGGGGGGCCCAAAAATCCCCCAAAGTGGGGCTGGGGGGGCAGCCCCCCCCTAGAAAAGCGGGAGCAACCCGGACACCCCCAAAGGGCCTGGGGGGTCCTGACCCCCCCTGGGGAGCAGGGCCAGGGGGTGCCGAGCGCCCCCCCCGCGGGGGGTCTGGATCCCCCCCCCGGGGCTCAGAGCATGCGGGGGGGGGGCGAGGGGGGGCCCCGGGGCGGGGGGGGCCAGGGCGGGGGGGGCGCGGGGGGGCTCAAAGGGGGTCGAGCATGGTCCGGGGGAGATGGGGGGGGGGGGGAGATGGGGGGCTGGAGGGGGAGGGATGGGGATGGAGGATGCGGGGCGGAGGATGGAGGATGTGGGGCTGGGGGAGATGGAGGACGTGGGATGTGGGGCGGAGAGGAGGGGGATGGAGGATGGGGGGGCTGTGGGGCAGAAGCCGGGGGAATGTGGGGCGGGGGGATGGATGAAGATGTGGGGCGGGGGAGGGATGAAGATGTGGGGCGGGGGCTGCGGGAGGATGAGGATGGGGCCGGGGGCGGGGGGGGGGGGTCTGGCCTGGGCGGCTCCGGCTGCGGCTGTGGGGCGCGGCGGGTCGAGGCGGCGGTGGGGCGCGGTGGGGCGGCGGGCGGCCGTGGGGCGGCGGCGGCGGCGGGTGCTGCAGCGGGAGGGGCGGGGGAGGGGGGGGGAGGGGCGGGGGGGAGGGGTCGGAGGGGGGAGGGGCCACGCCGCGACGCACGGGGGGGAACCTACGGACACCCCCGGCAGCCCCACGGGGGACCCACGGTAGCCCCACGGAGAGCCGCGGGGACCCAGCGGGGGTCCGTGGAGCCCCACAGCAGCCCCACGGGGACCCATAGAGACCCCCTGCGACCCACAGCGGCCCCATGGCAGCCCTATGGGGACCCACGGCTGCCCACCAGGAACCACAGCAGCCCCACGGCAGCTCCCAGGGACCCCGGTGCCCCCACAGCGACCCACAGCAGCATCCAGCCCCCACCCCCCCATTGCAGTGTCACTCTGACCCCATCCTGCCCCACGGTGTCACCGTGCCCCACATCCTGCCCCACGGAGGCCCCACAGACGAGTGGGTCTGCGCTGGGGGGATGCAGCCCCCCGACGCCTGGGTCCCCCAGAGGTGAGGTGGGGCTGTGGGGTGAGCAGGGCCCCCCGGGCCCCCCTGGGAGCGTGTGGGGGTCACACCACGGGGCCTCGCACGCCCCTCGTGCCCCACACGCGTGTGCAAACACGGCGGGGGAGGCTCTGCCCAGAACTCACCTGGGCCTTGGCGGCGTGGGGACACGGGGACCCCCGTGCAAGGGACACACGTGTCCCGTGCAAGGCACGCGGGGCCGTCCGCGCCTTGTGCAAGGGACCTGGGGACACAGACTCCTCGTGCAAGGCGCACGGGGCCACCCGCGCCTTGCACAAGAGACTCGGGGCCACGCCGCCCCCGTGCAAGGGACCTGGGGCCACCCGCGCCCCCCACCCCGCGCCCTCCCCCTCCACTCACGGTCGTTGCAGACGGGGCCCCCGTACGAGGTCATGGTGCAGTCGCACGTGAAGCCGTCCCACTGCTGCAGGCAGACGCCCTGGTTGGCGCACGACTCCTCCGTGCACGTCGTGCTCGGGCCTGTGGGCGCCGGCGTCACTGGGGTGCCCCCCACCCCGAGCCCCCCGCCCTGCGTGTCCGCAGGCGCCCCCGTCTGCCTTCGTGCACCCCTGTGCCCCCCCCGACCCTGTGCGCACACCCCGCGTGCCCCGAGCACCCTTGGGTGCCCGTGTCCAGCCCTGCAGTCCCCCGAGCACCCTGTGAGCACCCGTGCACCCCCCTGCACCCTCCCACACCCCAGTACCCCTTCCTGCACCCCCCTGCACCCCCCTGCACCCTCCCACACCCCAGTACCCCTTCCTGCACCCCCGTGCACCCCCTGCACCCTCTTGCATCCCTGTGCACAGCCCTTCCTGCACCCCCGTGCACCCCCCTGCACCCCCCTGCACCCTCCCACAGCCCTTCCTGCACCCCTGTGCACCCCCGTGCACCCCCCTGCACCCTCCCACAGCCCTTCCTGCACCCCTGTGCACCCCCCTGCACCCCCCTGCACCCTCCCACAGCCCTTCCTGCACCCCCGTGCACCCCCCTGCACCCTCCCACAGCCCTTCCTGCACCCCCCTGCACCCTCTTGCATCCCTGTGCACCCCCGTGCACCCTCTTGCACCCTCCTGCACCCCCCTGCACCCTCTTGCACCCCCGTGCACCCTCCCACAGCCCTTCCTGCACCCCCGTGCACCCTCCTGCACCCCCCTGCACCCCCCTGCACCCTCCCACACCCCAGTACCCCTTCCTGCACCCCCGTGCACCCCCCTGCACCCTCTTGCATCCCTGTGCACCCCCGTGCACCCTCTTGCACCCCCGTGCACCCCCCTGCACCCTCTTGCACCCCCCTGCACCCTCTTGCACCCCCGTGCACCCTCCCGCGCCCCCTTACCCCTTCCTACGACCCCCCGCCCCCGCCTCCCGGCGCCGTCCCGCGCCCCCCGCCCCGGGCCCTCACCGTCGCAGCCGCGCTGGACGTGGCCCACCCGGTGCAGGGCGTCCGCCAGCAGGTCGGGCAGGCGGCCGTTGAGGTCGAGGGAGGCCAGGCAGCCCTGGAAGCCCCCGCGCGAGGCCACCAGCTTGGGCAGCCGCCCCAGCAGCCCCTTGCTGACGCCCCCGATGTACAGCTCCCCTGGGGGGCGGGGGGTCACCCATGGGCACCCCTGTCTGCACCCGCCCCACGGGTGACCCCCCGTGGGTAGCCACCCCCCACACATCCCGCCTACGGGTGCCCCCCCACGGATACCCCCTATGGGTTGTCCCCCAATGCATAGCCCCCATGGGTGCCCCCCCTCCATGGGTGTCCCCCATCCAACCCCCCCATAGGTACTTCTCCCACGGGTGCCCCCCTCATCCCTCCCCCCCATGGGTGCCTCCCCGCCATGGGTGCCCCCCATGGGTACTTCTCCCATGGGTGCCCCCCCATCCATCCCTCCCATGGGTGCCCCCCCCATCCATCCCCCTCATGGGTGCCTCCCCCCATGGGTGCCCCCCCCATCCATCCCCCCCATGGGTGCCTCCCCCCATGGGTGCCCCCCCATCCATCCCTCCCATGGGTGCCCCCCCATCCATCCCCCCCATGGGTGCCTCCCCCCATGGGTGCCCCCCCCATCCATCCCCCCCACGAGTGCCCCCCCGCGGGTGCGCCCCCCATCCATCCCCCCCACGGGTGCCCCCCCATCCATCCCCCCCACGGGAGCCCCCCGCGGGTGCGCCCCCCATCCATCCCCCCCACGGGTGCCCCCCCCATCCATCCCCCCCACGAGTGCCTCCCCCCATGGGTGCCCCCCCCATCCATCCCTCCCATGGGTGCCCCCCCATCCATCCCCCCCATGGGTGCCTCCCCCCATGGGTGCCCCCCCATCCATCCCCCCCACGGGAGCCCCCCCGCGGGTGCGCCCCCCATCCATCCCCCCCACGGGAGCCCCCCCGCGGGTGCGCCCCCCGCGGCCGCCCCGCTCACCCTTGAGGTCGAGGTTGCGGGCGCCCTGGCCGTGCTGGGTGACGGGGCGCCCGTCCACCCGCAGCCCGTGCAGGGTCCCCCCCTCCCGGGCCACCGACACCTCGTGCCAGCGCCCGTCGTGCAGCGGCTGCTCCGAGTTGCCCTTCATGAGCGAGGGGCCGTCCCCCAGGTCGAACACGTAGTGGATGTACCTGGGGGGGGGGGGCGGGGCTTCAGCCGGGGGCGGGGCCGGGGGCGGGACCAAGGGGACCACACCCCCAGGCCACACCCCCAGGCCAAATATACAGTACATGCACCTAGGGCCTGGGGGTGTGGCCCTATGAAAGGGGAGTGGCCAATGGGGGCGTGGCCTAACACAAGGGGAGGAGTCTGAGCCAAGGGGTGGGGCCTGCACCAAAGGGGGAGGGGCCTGCACCAAAGGGGGAGTGGCCTGTACCAAATGGGGAGGGGCCTTCACCAAAGGGGGAGTGGCCTGCACCAAAGGGGGAGGGGCCTTCACCAAAGGGGGAGTGGCCTGCACCAAATGGGGAGGGGCCTGCACCAAAGGGGGAGGGGCCTGCACCAAACGGGGAGGGGCCTTCACCAAAGGGGGAGTGGCCTGCACCAAATGGGGAGGGGCCTGCACCAAAGGGGTCACCCCATAGGGCAAACACAGAGTGGATGTAACTGTGGCCAGAGGGCGTGGTCTTAGCTGGGAGGCGTGGCCAAGGCTGGGGGAGGAGCCTGAGACAACTGGGAGGGGCCTCATGAGCAGGGGCGGGGCCTGGCCCAATGGGGCAGGGCCAAAGGGTTGGGGGGTGCCATGGGGTGGGGGGTCCCCGAGGACCCCAGGGGGGTTATGGGGCCTCTGGAGCTTCAGGGGGTCCCCGCGGTCCCCGGGACCCCCCGGTGCCCCCAGGAGGTCCCCGAGGTCCGAAGAGGTTCGGGGGGTCCCCGCGGTCCCCGGGACCCCCCTGCCACCCCCCCAGAGACGCGCCCTCACCCCTTAACGAGTTCGACGACGAGGAAGTCGTTGCCGTTGCCGCTGTTGAAGAGGATGAGGCCGTCGGGCGCCGTGGTCTTGAACTGGAAGAAGAGGTGCATGGAGGCGTAGGCCTGGAGCGTGGCCAGCGCCACGTAGGAGCCGCGGCCACGGAAGGCCACCGGGTCGGCCACGATGGTCCGGCGGCCGAAGCGGGCGTTGAGCTCGCAGGAGCTGATGTCCCCGTTCTTGCAGAGGTCCAGGTAGGGCAGCCCGTTGAAGAGGAGCCCGCTCAAGTGACCCAAGAAGTTGGAGGGAACCACGGCCAGGAAGCGCCGCTCCGTCACGATGCCCGTCTCGATGTTGTGGAACTCCAGGCGGGTGTGGGCGCCCGACATCTGCCCTGCGGGGCGGCGGGCGGGGGCCGTGGGTGTCCCCGTGCACCCGTGGCCCACCGGCGCTGCGGCCCCACGCGCCACGTCCCCACGGGCTTCAGCACCCATGTCCCCACACACCCGCATCCCCACGGACCTGCGTCCCATTGCACCACGTCCTCGTGGACGCGGGCGCCCGTGGCACCGAGCGACCACGTCCTCGTGGACCTGCAGCCCCAGGCGCCACGCTGTCGTGGACCTGGCCACCCATGTCCTGGGCACCCACGGCTCCCTGCTCTTACACCCATGGCTCCATGCACCTATGCACCCATCACGTGTCCCCACGGCCCCGTGGCCCCATGCACCCACATCCCTGTGCACCCCACGTCCCCCTGCACCCACGTCCCTGTGGCCCCATGCACCCACGTTCCCGTGCACCCACGTCCCCGTGGCCCCATGCACCCACGTCCCTGTGCACCCCACGTCCCCCTGCACCCACGTCCCCGTGGCCCCGTGCACCCACGTCCCCGTGCACCCACATCCCTGTGGCCCCATGCACCCCATGTCCCCATGCACCCCACGTCCCCGTGCACCCACGTCCCCGTGGCCCCGTACACCCACGTCCCCGTGCACCCACGTCCCTGTGGCCCCATGCACCCACATCCCTGTGCACCCCATGTCCCCATGCACCCCACGTCCCCCTGCACCCACGTCCCTGTGGCCCCATGCACCCATGTCCCCGTGCACCCACGTCCCTGTGGCCCCATGCACCCACATCCCTGTGCACCCCACGTCCCCGTGCACCCACGTCCCCATGGCCCCATGCACCCACATCCCCGTGCACCCACGTCCCTGTGGCCCCATGCACCCACATCCCTGTGCACCCCACGTCCCCGTGCACCCACGTCCCCGTGGCCCCGTGCACCCACGTCCCCGTGCACCCACATCCCCCTGCACCCACGTTCCCGTGCACCCCATGTCCCCATGCACCCCACGTCCCCGTGCACTCACGTCCCCGTGGCCCCATGCACCCATGTCCCCGTGCACCCACATCCCCCTGCACCCATGTCCCCGTGGCCCCATGCACCCACGTCCCCGTGCACCCACATCCCCCTGCACCCACATTCCTGTGCACCCCACGTCCCCATGCACCCCACGTCCCCGTGGCCCCGTGCACCCACATCCCTGTGCACCCCACGTCCCCATGCACCCCACGTCCCCGTGGCCCCGTGCACCCACATCCCTGTGCACCCCACATCCCCGTGCACCCACATTCCTGTGCACCCCACGTCCCCGTGCACCCCACATCCCCGTGCACCCACAGCCCCACAGCCCCGTGCACCCACGTCCCCGTGCACCCACGGCCCTGTGGCCCCGCACCCATTCCCACGTGCCGGCACCTTCAACGGTGACGTTGTCGACGGAGAGCTGGAGGCTGCGCCCACGCCGCACCACCCGCACCGTGTGCCACTCGTTGTCGTCCAGCTTCTGCCCCGCGAAGAGGGTCTCGGGGCCCTTGCCTGGGGGTCGGGGGTCAGCCGGGCCACACCGCGACACCGGGCACCGTCGGGTGACACCGCGGCACCGGGTGACACCGTGGCACCCGGCAGTACCAGGCACGGCCGGGTGACACCATGCACACATCTGCAAACACCCCGTGCAAAGACACGCACGCACCTTTGCAAACACCGCAGGCACACGCACCCCCGCCAGCGAACGCCACGCACACGCGTGCGCTCCCCCAAAACCCGTGCACGCACACGCGCACCTGAGCGCTGTGCACGCCCGCAGGAAACGCCGTGCACACGCACACCCCTAAAAACACCACGTGCGCACACTCGCACCAGCAAACACCACACACGCGCGCACGGACTCCCCTAAACACTGTGCACACGCCTGCAAACCCCGTGCACGAATCCCCCCCCCCCCCCCCCCAGCAAACAGCGTGCACATGCGTGCACTGCCCTAAATGTTGTGCGTGCGCACGCCTGCGAACGCCGCGTGCGCTCCTGCACGCCGTGCACACCCCCCCCCGCAAACTGTGCACACTCACACCCCTAAAACTCCTGCCCCCCACCCCCGAGCAGCGAGCGCACCGACACGCTCCCGCAAACCTCGTGCACGCACAGCCCAGCGCCGCACGCGTGCACTGAGCGTGCAAACGCCGTGCACGCACGCCCGGGGCTGCAGACGTGGTGCGTGCAGGCCCAGAACAGCGCCCGCGCCCCCAGCGCCCGCACGCATGCCGCGCTGTCCACGCACGCAGCCCGCAAGCGCCACGCACGTGCACCCGTGCGCCCCCTTGCACGCACACCCGTGTGCGCACACGTACAGCCCACCCCCAGCCAGCCGGGGGACGCGGGGAGGGAAACGGGGGGCTGCGTGCAGGGGGGGGTGTGCGTGCACACACGTGTGTCCATGCACAGCTGCAGTGTGCGTGCATGTGTGCACGCAGCCGCAGCGTGTGCTCGTGTGCACGTAGCTGCGGCGTGCGCGCGTGTGCACATACGTGCGTGCACAGCTGTAGCACGTGTGCACGTGTGTCGGTGCAGCGCTACAGAGTGCGCGTGCACACGTGCGTGCCCGTGCACAGCAGCCGGTGTGTGCACGTGCGCGCACGTGTGTACCTATGCACGGCTGCAGGGTATGGGCACTGTTACAGCACACGTGCACACGCGTGCCGGTGCACGGCTGCGGAACATGGGCACGCGTGTGTGCACGCGTGTGCGTGCCTGCAGCCCGTGTGTGTGTCCGTGGCGTGTGCGAGCACCCATGTGCTCCCACTCCCCCCCCAGGACCCCTCCCCTTGGATAGGAGCCCCTGGACGCCTGCGTCCCCGGGGGGGGGGGGGGTCCCCAGCGCCTGGGTCCCCCGGGGGCGGGGGTGGGGCACAGCTCGGACGCCTGGGTCCCCCCTGGGTGGGGGTGGGTAGGACGGGGCCACCCTTGTGTGACCCCTCGCACGGGGACCCCCCGCTCCCCTGCGTCCAGAGCTGGTTCTCACACGCCGGGTCTGGGCACGCGTGTCCCACACGCGTGTGCGTCCCACCACTGCCCCCGCCCACGCACACACGTGTGTCCTCGTGACACCCCCCCGCCCCCAGCACAGCCGCTGGGCACGCGGGTGAGTGTGGAATGCTAGGCCTTGCACACGCGTGTGCGTTTGTGCACCCCTGGCCCCTGCGCAGGCGTGTGACAGCAGCTGCCACCCGTGTCCCTGCCCTGTCCCCTGCCATGGCCTCACACACGCGTGTGCTCCCGGGGCGGGGGGGCTGAGCTTTACCTGCACACATGGGGCCTCGCGTGCCTGCACATAAGCGTGCCCCATAGTGCACATGCCTTGCACACGCGTGTGTGAGGCCATGTCCTCATGTGACCCTGGTGTATCCAGTTAAGCCAGACATTGGGGGCGACCAGACCCCCCAGAGGGGACCCAGGCATCCGGGGTGGGGTGTCAGACCCTATAGGGGACCCAGGCCTCGGTGTGTGTGTGTCAGACCCTATAGGAGACCCAGGAGGGGAGGGGTGTCAGACCCTATAGGGGACCCAGGCCTCAGGACGGGTGTTTCAGACCCTATAGGGGACCCAGGTGTCAGGGTGTGTGTCAGACCCTATAGGGGACAGGCAGGGGTGGTGGTGTCAGACCCTATAGGGGACCCAGGCATCCAGGGTGGGGTGTCAGACCCTATAGGGGACCCAGGCCTCAGGACGGGTGTTTCAGACCCTATAGGGGACCCAGGTGTCGGGGTGTGTGTCAGACCCTATAGGGGACAGGCGGGGGGGTGGTGTCAGACCCTATAGGGGACCCAGGCATGGGGCAGGGTGTCAGACCCTATAGGGGAGCAGGCCTTGGGGGGGGGGGGGTCAGACTCTATAGGGGACCCAGGCATCCAGGGTGGGGGGGTGACCAGACCCCCCAGAGGGGACCCAGGCGTCTGGGGGTGTGTGTGTCAGACCCTATAGGGGACCAAGGCATCTGGGGTGGGGGGGTCAGACCCTATAGGGGACCCAGGTGTCGGGGGGTGTGTGTATGAGACCCTATAGGGGACCCAGGTGTCAGTGGGGGTGTCAGACCCTATAGGGGACCCAGGCGTGGTGGGGGGGGGGAGTCAGACCCTATAGGGGACCCAGGCATCCGGGGTGCAGGGGTCAGACCCTATAGGGGACCCAGGCCTCAGGGGTTGTGTGTCAGACCCTATAGGGGACCCAGGTGTCAGGGTGTGCGTCAGACCCTATAGGGGACCCAGGTGTCGGGGGTGTGTGTCAGACCCTATAGGGGACCCAGGCGTCTGGGGGGGGTGTGTCAGACCCTATAGGGGACCCAGGCGGGGGGGGTGGGAGGGTCAGACCCTATAGGGGACTCAGGCGTGGGGGAGTGGTGTCAGACCCTATAGGGGACCCAGGCGTCCGGAGGGGGGGGTCAGACCCTATAGGGGACCCAGGCGTGGGGGGGCCGGGGGGCACACACTTACTGGGGTGGCAGCCCACGCGCACGCAATCTGGGGAGAGAAGAGAGCAGGATCAGGCCCTTCGGAGCCGCAGCCGGTGTCACCGCCCCGGGGACGAGGGGGGGCGGCCGGGACGGGGGGGCGCGAGGTGCCAGCGGGGACGGGGGACGGCGACGGGGCTGGGATGGGGACCAGCACAGGAACGGGATGGGGACGGGGACTGGGACGTGCTGGGGGGGTCGGGGGGGGTGGAGGCACCTCGCGGGGGGATCCCGGCCACCTCGCAGGGCCCAGCCCGGGGGGGGGGGCGCGGGGGATCCCGGGGGATCCGGGGGGATCCGGGGGGATCGGGCGCCCCAGGGCTGGGCCCCCCCTCGTCAACCGCTGCGGGGCGGGGGGGGCAAATGCACCGGGACCCTGGGGGGGAGGACCCCATCCCCTGGAGGGGGTCCCCAACCCTGCAGGGGGGCTGTAGCCCCATGGCGGGGGTGTCCCCAGTGCTGCAGGGGGGACCCCCAACCCCTGGGGGGGGTCTCCAATACCATGGGGGGGTCCCGGCCCCCACTGAGGACCTGCAGCCCCATGGGGGTCTGCCCACAACGTATGGGTCTGCAGGGGGGATCCCCAACTCCGGGGGGATCCCCGACTCCTCTGGGGGGGTCCCGGCGCCATGCCCCAAGTGGCAGCGGGGGGGCACGAAGGCTCCAAACCCGGGGGGGGGGGGGCAGGACAGGACCCGACGGGGACGCGGGTGCCCGAGTCGGCTCTGGTGACGCCCCCCCAGAGGCGCCGTTTTGGGGTCCCAGGTGCCCGGGTTTGGGGTGGGGGAAGGGTCCAGCAGCGCCCTGGGGCTGGGGGGCCGTTTGGGGGCCGTGGCCCAGGTGCGATTCTGGGGACCCGGACACAATTTTGGGGCCACGAGCATCATTTTGGGGCCCATTTCAGGGCCTCGGGTACCATTTTGGGGTCACAGGCACCTACTTCGGGGGCTATTCTGGGGTCACGGGCACTATTTTGGGGAGCGCTCTGGGGTCTCAGGCACAGTTTTGGGGACCTGGGCACCATTTTGGGCTCCCGGGCACCGACTCGAGCATCGCTTTGGGGATCGTTTTGGGGTCCCGGGCACCGTTTCGGGGTCCCGGGCATCAGCCTGAGCATCACTTCAGGGACCGTTCTGGGGTCACGAGAACCGCCTCGGGCACCGCTTCGGGGGCCGCTTTGGGGGGCTGGGCATCGCGCTGGGGAGCGTTTCAGGGCCTGGGGGGGCGTCGGGGGCTCACCCAGGTTGACGGTGAGCTTCATGCGCCCCCCGTCCAGCTCGAGGCGCAGCGTGTCGGCCGACTGGCGGGAGGTGGTGGCCAGGACGAGGCCGTAGGCGCGGGGGGACATGAAGCGCAGGGCCACGTCCTCGGCCTCGGTCTGCGCCGCCCCCGGCACCAGGATCTTCAGGTACATGCTGCCGTCGTAGCTCAGCACCGCCGCCTCTGCGGGGGGACCCCCGTCACCGCCGAGCCGGCCGGGGGGGGCCCTCCCCACCATCAGCATGGACCCAGGCGCTCGGGGGGGACCCCCTGGCACCGCGGACCCCCAGGCGTCCGGGTACCCCCATCCCCAGGGGACCCGGGCACATGGGTCGTCCCCCCTCCCTGGGGGACCCCCAGGCGTCTGGTACCCCCCTTCCCCAGGACCAACCCCTCTGGGGCACCCAGGCATCCGGGGGGGCACCCAGGCATTGGGGGGTGACCCCAGGCATCCAAGGGGGGGACCCCCTCCTCCAGGCTTGCCCCTCCTACCCCCTGGGGGACCCAGGTGTCCGGGGGGGACCCCCAGCCATCCGGGTACCCCCTTTCCCCAGGGGTCTCAAGTATTTGGGGGCCCCCTCCCCAGGGCTGCCCCCCTCAAGGGACCCAGGAGTCCGGGGGGGGGACCCAGGTATCGGGGTACCCCCTTTCTCAGGGGCACCCCCCCGGGAGACCCAGGCGTCCGGGGGGGACCCCCAGCCGTCCGGGTACCCCCTTTCCCCAGGGGTCTCAAGTATTTGGGGGCCCCCTCCCCAGGGCTGCCCCCCTCAAGGGACCCAGGAGTCCGGGGGGGGGACCCAGGTATCGGGGTACCCCCTTCCCCAAGGGTGCCAGGCGCCGGGGCACCCCCCTTCCCCGGAGCCACGGCCGCGGGGGGCGCAGGCGTCCGGGGGGCTGCCACCCACCGGTCTCGCAGCGGGGTCCCAGGTAGCCGGTGCCGAGGCAGTCGCAGATGAAGCGGTTCCAGCCCTCGCGGCAGAGCCCCCCGTTGCGGCAGGGCCCGCTGGCGCAGTGCCGGGGGGGCTCGCGGGCGCAGAACGGGGTGACCCCCGGGGCGGCCTGATCCTCCGCCAGCCGCCGCACGTCCTGGCTGCGGCCGTTGACGAAGAGGTCGCGGACGCAGCCCACGTAGCCGTAGCGCAGAAAGGCCGTCCAGAGCTCGGGGGGCAGCGGGGGGCCCGGCCGCCCCTCGGGGAGCCCCCCCAGGTAAAGCTCCGAGTCCAGGTCCAGCACCTCGCTCTCGCCGCTCGCCAGGAAAGGGGTGCTGCGGCTGTTCACCGACACCGAGCCTGGGGGACACGGGGGGACGTTGGGGTACGCAGGGTCGTGGCACCGTGGGGACACCAGGGGACGCGGGTGGGCGGCGGCGCGGGGACGCGGGGGGACACTGGGGGCGCAGGGGGTGCATGGCACCACGGGGGCCCCAGGGCCACGCTGCGCACCCCCACCCCCCATGCACAGACCCACGGGCACCATTTGCAGGGAACAAACCCCCACGCACAGACACCCTTTGCACCCACCACCCCTCCGTGCACCAACACCCTTGCACGCATCACCTCTCCACACACAACCACCCTTGCACACCTGCAAACCCCCCTTATGTGCACCCCATTTGCACCCACCACCTCTCCATGCACCAACGCCGTTGCACACCTAAAAACTCTCCATGCACGCACCCCCCTTTGCATCCACCACCTACACTCTTACACCTGTGCAAATCCTCAATGCACCAACACCCTTGCACGCCTGCAAACCCTCCCTGCACGCACGTGCCCTTGCACCTGTGCAAGCCCTTCCCGCACGCATCCTTGCACGCCTGCAAGCCCTCCCTGCACGCATCCTTGCACGCCTGCAAACCCTCCCTGCACGCACGCTTGCACCTGTGCAAGCCCTCCCTACACGCACGCACCTTCCACCTGTGCAAGCCCTCCCTGCACGCATCCTTGCACGCCTGCAAACCCTCCCTGCACGCACGCACCCTTCCACCTGTGCAAGCCCTCCCTGCACGCATCCTTGCACGCCGGCAAACCCTCCCTGCACGCACGCACTCTTCCACCTGTGCAAGCCCTTCCCGCACGCATCCTTGCACGCCCGCAAACCCTCCCTGCACGCATCCTTGCACCCCTGCAAATCCTCCCTGCATGCACGCACCCTTCCACCTGTGCAAGCCCTTCCCGCACGCATCCTTGCACGCCTGCAAACCCTCCCTGCACGCACGCGCCCTTGCACCTGTGCAAGCCCTTCCCGCATGCGCCCTTGCACGCCTGCAAACCCTCCCTCCATGCACGCACCTTTCCACCTGTGCAAGGCCTTCCCGGAAGCATCCTTGCACGCCTGCAAACCCTCCCTCCATGCACGCACCTTTCCACCTGTGCAAGGCCTTCCCGGAAGCATCCTTGCACCTGTGCAAACCCTTCCTGCACACATCCTTGCACCTGTGCAAGGCCCTCCCTGCATGCACGCACGCACCTTCCACCTGTGCAAACCCTTCCCGCACGCATCCTTGCACGCCTGCAAACCCTCCCTGCACACACGCACCTTCCACCTGTGCAAGCCCTTCCCGCATGCGCCCTTGCACGCCTGCAAACCCTCCCTGCACGCATGCACCTTCCACCTGTGCAAGCCCTTCCCGCACGCATCCTTGCACGCCTGCAAGCCCTCCCTGCACGCATGCACCTTCCACCTGTGCAAACCCTTCCTGCACGCATCCTTGCACGCCTGCAAACCCTCCCTACACGCACGCACCTTCCACCTGTGCAAGCCCTTCCCGCATGCGCCCTTGCACGCCTGCAAACCCTCCCTCCATGCACGCACCTTCCACCTGTGCAAGCCCTTCCCGCATGCGCCCTTGCACGCCTGCAAACCCTCCCTGCACGCATGCACCTTCCACCTGTGCAAGCCCTTCCCGCACGCATCCTTGCACGCCTGCAAACCCTCCCTGCACGCATGCACCTTCCACCTGTGCAAGCCCTTCCCGCACGCATCCTTGCACGCCTGCAAGCCCTCCCTGCACGCATGCACCTTCCACCTGTGCAAACCCTTCCTGCACGCATCCTTGCACGCCTGCAAACCCTCCCTGCACGCATGCACCCTTGCACCTGTGCAAGCCGTTCCCGCACGCATCCTTGCACGCCTGCAAACCCTCCCTGCACACATGCACTTTCCACCTGTGCAAGCCCTTCCCGCACGCATCCTTGCACGCCTGCAAGCCCTCCACGCACCAACACTTTCGCACCCCTGCCAACCCTCCCCGCACGCGCCCTGCGCCCCCACCTCTCCGTGCACGACCGCCCTCGCACCTCGCGCTCCCTCACCTTTCCTCCCGTCCCTTTGCACGTCCACGTGGCACCACTCGCCGTCGGTGACCTTGCGGGCGCTGGCGCGCACCTTGATGCCGCCGGAGCCCATGTCCAGCAGCAGGTAGAGGTGCCCGTCCAGCAGCTCCAGCGCGAAGTAGTCGGGCCGGGGGTGGCCGGGCCCCTGCGGCCGCCCCTGCGCGAAGAGCAGGAGCCCGTTGGCCTCGGTGGTTCGGAAGTCGAAGGAGACGGAGCCGGCGCGAGCCGCCTGCCACGCCGGCAGCGCCAGGAAGGCCTGCGGCGTGCCGAAGGTGACGGGCTCCAGCGCGGCCACGGCCTCGCAGCGGAAGAGCAGGGCCCCGTGCAGCGTCACCCGCCCGTCGCCCTCCTGCGCCAGGCGCGACAGCTCCAGCTTGAAGTCGTTGTTCTTGTAGACCACCTTGGGGGGGGGGACGCACGCGTGTCCCACGGGCGTCCCCCGGCGCCCGGGTCCCGCTGCACCCCACGTCCCGCTGCGCCCCGTGTCCTCGTGTCCCCGTGTCCTCATGCCCACTGTGTCCCTGGGTCCTCGTGTCCCCCTGCCCTCATGTCCCCGTGTCCTCGTGTCCCCGTGTCCTCGTGCCCACTGTGTCCCTGGGTCCCCGTGTCCTCGTGTCCCCATGCCCACTGTGTCCCTGGGTCCTCGTGTCCCCGTGCCCTCATGTCCTCGTGTCCCCGTGCCCACTGTGTCCCTGGGTCCCCGTGTCCTCGTGTCCCCATGCCCACTGTGTCCCTGGGTCCTCGTGTCCCCGTGCCCTCATGTCCCCGTGTCCTCGTGTCCCCGTGTCCCCATGCCCACTGTGTCCCCGTGTCCCCGTGTCCCCGTGCCCACTGTGTCCCTGGGTCCTCGTGTCCCCGTGCCCTCATGTCCCCGTGTCCTCGTGTCCCCGTGTCCCCATGCCCACTGTGTCCCCGTGTCCCCATGTCCCCGGGTCCTCGTGTCCCCGTGTCCTCGTGTCCCCGTGCCCACTGTGTCCCTGGGTCCCCATGTCCCCGTGTCCACTGTGTCCCCGTGCCCACTGTGTCCCTGGGTCCTCGTGTCCCCGTGTCCTCGTGTCCCCGTGCCCACTGTGTCCCTGTGTCCCCATGTCCCCATGCCCACTGTGTCCCTGGGTCCTCGTGTCCCCGTGTCCTTGTGTCCCCGTGCCCACTGTGTCCCTGTGTCCCCATGTCCCCGTGTCCACTGTGTCCCCGTGTCCTCGTGCCCACTGTGTCCCGGGGTCCTCATGTCCCCGTGTCCTCGTGTCCCCATGCCCACTGTGTCCCTGGGTCCCCATGTCCTTGTGCCCACTGTGGCCCTGTGCGCCCCGTGTCCTTGTGTCCCCGTGGCCCTGTGTCCTTGTGTCCCCATGTCCCCTGTGTCCCTGTGTGCCCCGTGTCCCCTGTGTCCCTGTGCCTGCTGTGGCCCCGTGTCCCCATGCACCCCCTGTCCCTCTGCACCCCCTGTCCCTGTGTCCCCATGGTCCTTGTGTCCCTGTGTCCCCCTGTCCCTGTGTCCCCCTGCACCCCCCCATGTCCCCATGCACCCCCTGTCCCTCTGCACCCCCGTCCCTGTGTCCCCCTGTCCCTGTGTCCCCCTGCACCCCCCATGTCCCCATGCACCCCCTGTCCCTCTGCACCCCCATCCCTGTGTCCCCCTGTCCCTGTGTCCCCCTGCACCCCCCATGTCCCCATGCACCCCCTGTCCCTCTGCACCCCTGTCCCTGTGTCCCCCTGCACCCTGTCCCCATGTCCCCATGCACCCCCTGTCCCTCTGCACCCCCATCCCTGTGTCCCCCTGTCCCTGTGTCCCCCTGCACCCCCCATGTCCCCATGCACCCCCTGTCCCTCTGCACCCCCGTCCCTGCGGGTGCTCTGTGTCCCCGTGTCCCCCCGTCCCCGTGTCCCCCCGTCCCCGCGCTCACGTCCTTGAGGCAGCCCATGAAGTTGTTGCTGACGGGGGAGCCGGGGAGGTCGGCGGTGTTGGGGGACCCCCCCACGTAGAAGAAGTCGTCGGAGCCCAGCATGGTGTAGTCCTCCTGCGTGTACCCCGTCGTCGTCAGGATCCCGTCCACCGAGATCGTCACCTGCGACATGAGCGCGCCAGGCCTCAGCGGGGGCCCCCACCCGCCCGCTGCAGCCATTTCTGTGTCTGGGGGGGGTGGGGCACCCCAAAAGGGGTGGGTGGGGGACTGGGGGAGGTACCCGGGAGGCTGGGGGCGATGGGGGGGTGAATGGGCTTGTGGGGGGCAATGGGGGACAATGGACGTGATGGGGGGACAATGGGGGGGCAATGGGGGTGATGGGGGGCAATGGTGGGGCAATGGGGGGACAATGGAGGTGATGGGGGCAATGGTGGGACGATGGTGGGACAATGGGGGTGATGGGGGACAATGGGAGTGATGGGGCAATGGGGGGACAATGGGGGTGATGGGGACAATGGGGATGATGGGGGGCCTGCAGGAAGGGGGGGCACTGGGGGCAGCAGCAGGGGTCGGGGGGCAATGGGGGGCACAAAGGGGGGTGCTGGGGGCAATGGGGGGGCAGGGGCACCCACAGGGCGGGGGCGGGACACTGGGGGTCCCAAGGGTGCCCCTGGCCACAGATATGGGACCCCGGCTGTGTGCGGGGGGGGGGGGGGGAGGGGGGGAGGGGGGACGGGGACCCCCCCCCCCCAGCTCCTGCCTCCCCCGGGGGAGCCAGGTGTCCGGGTGTCCCCCAGGACCCCCCTGCACCCCACCTACCTGCCTCCTCTCTGAGTGGACCCAGGCGTCCGGGAGCCCCCTCCCCCCGGGGCTCATCAGCGCTCATTAGGGCTCATTAGCGGCAGCTGCTAACAAGGGGCGCCGGGACCCCTCAGTGCCGCCACCTGCGGGGACAGAGCCCAGGCCCTCTCCTGGCCACCAACACCCCCCCCCCCAAAGTCCCCCCGGGGGGGCCCAGGCGTCCGGGGACACCCCCACCCCCCCGGGGAGCCCCCCAGGGTGACTGTGGGGATGGGGTGGCCCTGGGGGGGGAGGGGGCAGGGTGATGATGGGGACAGGGTGGCCCTGGGGGACCTGGGGATGGGGTGGGGAGGGGGTGGCCCTAAGGGACCTAAAGGATATGGGGACAGGGTGACCATGGGGACAGGGTGGCCCTGGGGGACATGGTGGGGAGTGGGTGGCTCTAAGGGACATGGGGAGGAGGTGACGGTGAGGACAGGGTGGCCCTGGGGGACATGGGGACACAGTGGGGGTGGCCCTAAGGGACACAGTGACAGGGTGACCATGGGGACAGGGTGGCCCTGGGGGACATGGTGGGGAGTGGGTGGCTCTAAGGGACACGGGGAGGAGGTGACGGTGAGGACAGGGTGGCCCTGGGGGACATGGGGACACAGTGGGGGTGGCCCTAAGGGACACAGTGACAGGGTGACCATGGGGACAGGGTGGCCCTGGGGGACATGGTGGGGAGTGGGTGGCTCTAAGGGACACGGGGAGGAGGTGACGGTGAGGACAGGGTGGCCCTGGGGGACATGGGGACACAGTGGGGGTGGCCCTAAGGGACACAGTGACAGGGTGACCATGGGGACAGGGTGGCCCTGGGGGACATGGTGGGGAGTGGGTGGCTCTAAGGGACATGGGGAGGAGGTGACGGTGAGGACAGGGTGGCCCTGGGGGACATGGGGACACAGTGGGGGTGGCCCTAAGGGACACAGTGACAGGGTGACCATGGGGACAGAGGGTGGCCCTAAGGGGACAGAGTGACCGTATGGGACATGGGGACAGGGTGGCCCGAAGTGACAAGGGGATGGGGTGACAATGGGGTGGCCCTAAGGGACCTGAGGGAGATGAGGATGGGGTGACGATGAGGATGGAGTGATGATGGGGACGGGGTGATGACAGGGACAAGGGGACGAGGAGGGGGAGCGGCCGGGGGGTGACAGGGTGACACCGAGGGGTGACACCGGGGGGGGCAGGGTTGGATTAGTAACGAGATTTGGGGTCCTCAGACAGAACCAAGCTCAGACAGAAAAATGGCTGTTAGTGGGGCTCAGCGCGCGCGAGGGCGTGCGAGGGCGTGCGAGGGCGTGCGAGGAGCCGTGCACGCGGGCGTGCGGGGACAGCGGGGACAGCGGGAGCACCGGGGCCCCGGGAGGTACGGGGGCAGCCCCAGGCGCAGCTTGCACGCGCGTGTGAGCACACACACAAGGGCTGGGAGCATGCATTGATGCACGCTCGTGCACACACGCGCCCCAGGCAGGGCTTGCACTGAGGCGCACCTGCACACGCACACTTGCACAGGCCAGTGTGGCCCTCGCACGACTGCACACGCATGTGCACACACCCCCATCCTGCACCTTGCACCACCACAGCCCCGTGCACGCACACACACCCCGTACCAGCACACCCCCGTGCACGCACGCACACACACCAGCACACCCCCGTGCACGCACACACACACACACCAGCACAGCCCCGTGCACGCACACACACCCCGCACCAGCACAGCCCCGTGCACGCACACACACACACACCAGCACACCCCCGTGCACGCACACACACACACACCAGCACAGCCCCGTGCACGCACATACACACACACCAGCACAGCCCCGTGCACGCACACACACCCCGCACCAGCACAGCCCCGTGCACGCACACACACACACACCAGCACACCCCCGTGCACACACACACACACACACACCAGCACAGCCCCGTGCACGCACACACACCCTGCACCAGCACACCCCCGTGCACACACACACCCCGCACCAGCAAAGCCCCGTGCACGCACACACCCCCTGCACCACCACACCCCCGTGCACGCACACACACCCCGCACCAGCACACCCCCGTGCACGCACACACACACACACCAGCTCACCCCCGTGCACGCACACACACCCCGCACCAGCACAGCCCCGTGCACGCGCACACACACACACACACCAGCACAGCCCCGTGCACGCACACACACACACACCAGCACACCCCCGTGCACACACACACCCCCCGCACCAGCACAGCCCCGTGCATGCACACACACACACACCAGCACAGCCCCGTGCACACACACACACACAAACACACCACCACACCCCCACGCACACACACACACCCTGCACCACCACACCCCCGTACACACACACACACAAACACACCACCACACCCCCCCACACACACACCCCCCGCACCACCACACCCCCGTGCACGCACACACCCCCCGCACCACCACACCCCCGTGCATGCACACACACCCCGCACCAGCACAGCCCCGTGCACACACACACACACACACCAGCACAGCCCTGTGCACACACACACACACACACACACCAGCACAGCGCCGTGCACGCACACACACACACACACCAGCTCACCCCCGTGCACGCACACACACACACACCAGCACACCCCCGTGCACGCACACACACACACACACACCAGCACACCCCCGTGCACGCACACACACACACACCAGCACACCCCCGTGCACACAGACACCCCCCGCACCAGCACAGCCCCGTGCACACACACACACACACACACCAGCACAGCCCCGTGCATGCACACACACACACACACACACCAGCACAGCCCCGTGCACACACACACACCCTGCACCAGCACATCCCCGTGCACGCACACACACACACACCAGCACACCCCCGTGCACACCCCCACACACACCAGCACACCCCCGTGCACGCACAGACACACACACACACACCAGCTCACCCCCGTGCACACACACACACACACACCAGCACACCCCCGTGCACGCGCACACACACACACACCAGCACACCCCCGTGCACACCCCCACACACACCAGCACACCCCCGTGCACGCACAGACACACACACACACACCAGCTCACCCCCGTGCACACACACACACACACACACACCAGCACAGCCCCGTGCACGCACACACACACACCAGCACAGCCCCGTGCACGCACACACACACACACCAGCACACCCCCGTGCACACACACACCCTGCACCAGCACAGCCCCGTGCACGCACACACACACACACCAGCACACCCCCGTGCACACACACACCCTGCACCAGCACAGCCCCGTGCACGCACACACACACACCAGCACAGCCCCGTGCACGCACACACACACACACCAGCACAGCCCCGTGCACACACACAGACCCTGCACCAGCACAGCCCTGTGCACGCACACGCACACACACCAGCTCACCCCCGTGCACACACACACACACACACACACCAGCACACCCCCGTGCACACACACACACCCACCAGCACAGCCCCGTGCTCGCACACACACACACACCAGCACACCCCCATGCGCGCACACACACACACCAGCACACCCCTGTGCACGCACACACACACACACCAGCACACCCCCGTGCACGCACACACACCCTGCACCACCACATCCCCGTGCACGCACACACACACACACACCAGCACACCCCCGTGCACGCACACACACACACACACCACCACACCCCCGTGCACGCGCACACACACACACACCAGCACACCCCCGTGCATGCACACACACACACACACCACCACACCCCCGTGCATGCACACACACCCCGCACCAGCACAGCCCCGTGCACGCACACACACACACACACCAGCACAGCCCCGTGCACACACACACACCCTGCACCACCACACCCCTGTACACACACACACACACACCAGCACACCCCCGTGCACGCACACACACACACACACACACCAGCTCACCCCCGTGCACACACACACACACACACCAGCACAGCCCCGTGCACGCACACACACACACACCAGCACACCCCCGTGCACACACACACACACACACCAGCACAGCCCCATGCACGCACACACACACACACACCAGCACAGCCCCGTGCACGCACACACACACACACACACCAGCACATCCCCGTGCACGCACACACACACACACCAGCACACCCCCGTGCACACAGACACCCCCCGCACCAGCACAGCCCCGTGCACACACACACACACACACACACCAGCACAGCCCCGTGCACACACACACACCCTGCACCAGCACACCCCCGTGCACGCACACACACACACACCAGCACACCCCCGTGCACGCGCACACACACACCAGCACACCCCCGTGCACGCACAGACACACACACACACACCAGCTCACCCCCGTGCACACACACACACACACACACCAGCACACCCCCGTGCACGCGCACACACACACACACCAGCACACCCCCGTGCACACCCCCACACACACCAGCACACCCCCGTGCACGCACAGACACACACACACACACCAGCTCACCCCCGTGCACACACACACACACACACACACCAGCACAGCCCCGTGCACGCACACACACACACCAGCACAGCCCCGTGCACGCACACACACACACACCAGCACAGCCCCGTGCACACACACACCCTGCACCAGCACAGCCCCGTGCACGCACACACACACACACCAGCACAGCCCCGTGCACACACACACCCTGCACCAGCACAGCCCCGTGCACGCACACACACACCAGCACACCCCCGTGCACACACACACCCTGCACCAGCACAGCCCCGTGCACGCACACACACACCAGCACACCCCCGTGCACACACACACCCTGCACCAGCACAGCCCCGTGCATGCACACACACACACCAGCACACCCCCGTGCACGCACACACACACACACCAGCACAGCCCCGTGCACGCACACACACACACACACCAGCACACCCCCGTGCACGCACACACACCCTGCACCACCACATCCCCGTGCACACACACACACACACACCAGCACAGCCCCGTGCACGCACACACACACACACCAGCACACACCCGTGCACGCACACACACACACACCAGCACAGCCCCGTGCTCGCACACACACACACACCAGCACACCCCCGTGCGCGCACACACACACACCAGCACACCCCCGTGCACGCACACACACACACACCAGCACACCCCCGTGCACGCACACACACACACACACCAGCACACCCCCGTGCACGCACACACACCCTGCACCACCACATCCCCGTGCACGCACACACACACACACCAGCACAGCCCTGTGCACGCACACACACACACACACCAGCTCACCCCCGTGCACACACACACACACACCAGCACACCCCCGTGCACACACACACACACACACCAGCTCACCCCCGTGCACACACACACACACCAGCACAGCCCCGTGCACGCACACACACCCTGCACCACCACATCCCCGTGCACGCACACACCCACACACCAGCACAGGCCTTGCACCAACGCCCCCCCCCGCACCTTGCACCCCAGCCCCCCCCCGCGGTGCCGGCCCCGGTGCTCCGCCAGCAGCAGCCATGGGTGGGGGAGCAGGAGCAGGAGGAGGAGGAGGAGGAGGAGGAGGAGGGGGAGGGGGAGGAAGGCGGTGGGGGACACAGTGTTAGTGAGCCGTGCGGGGCCGTGCGGGGCCGTGCGGGGCCGTGCGAGGGCTGCGGCGCAGGCAGCGGGGCCCGATCCCGGGGGCCGGGGGGGCGGGGGGGGGCCCCGCTGCCTGCGCGGGGGAGGGGGCGGCAGCTGCCCACGGGCTTGGCCTGAAAACGCCGTTTCCGTCCTCGATTCGGGGAGGGGGCACCCCGAAAAAGTCACCCACCCCTCCCAGCGCCCACCCCCCCTCCCCGAGCCTGGGTGGTTTTGGGGGAAACCGGCTGGTTTTGGGATCGGGGAGCCGAGGCCTGGCTGCCTGCAAGGGGGGGGGGGGGGGGGCGGCAAATGGGCCAAAATGCCAAGAAATTGCCCCAAAATGTGGGGCTTGGGACGTCGTGTCCACCCCCCACGGAAAAACAGCCCCCCCACTCGAGCCCGGGCAGGGTTTTTGGGGTGAAACTGGCTGGTTTTGGCCCTGGGGAGCAAAGACCTGGCTGCATGGGGGGGGTATAAAATCACCCAAAATCCCCAAAAATCACCCCAAAAAGTGGGTCTTGGGATCCCACAGCACCCCTCCAGGGAAAAAACAGCCCCCCCTTGGCAGGATTTGGGGGAAAACTGGCTGATTTTGGCATCAGGGAGCTGAGGCTCGGCCGCACGGGGGCGGGCGGTATAAAATTGCCCAAAATCCCAAGAATTCGCCCCGAAAGGTGGCATTTGGGACCCCACATCACCCCCTTGAGGAAATACATCCCCCCCCGACCCCAGAGATGCTTTTGGGGGGAAAACCGGCTGGTTTTAGCATGGCGGAGCTGAGGTGTGTCACCTACAGCGGGTGGGTATCAAATAACCCAAAATCCCAATAATTCAGCCCAAAACTGGGGGGGGTGGGGGCAACATCACCCCCATGAGAATAAAAGTGTCGTGTGTCCCCCCCCCCCCCGGCCCAGGCAGGATTTTGGGGGGAAACGGGCTGGTTTGTCGGCATCAGGGAGCCGAGGCTCGGCCGCATGGGGGGTGGGGGGTGTAAAATTGCCCAAAATCCCAAGAATTCGCCCCGAAAGGTGGGTTTGGGGGGGGGCCCACGGCGAAGCCAAGGAGTAACAATTAGAGTGATAACTACCAGGTAATGCAGTTTGTTTACCATAGCGTGTCCGATCCCTGCGTGCTGGCGCCGGGGCCGCGGGGGACAGAACACACACACGTGACACGTTCCGCCGCGCCGGGCGGGGGTTTTGGGGCGCTTTGGGGGGTTTTGGGGGAAGTGGGGTGCGGGGGGGGGGGGGAGGGGGTTTTGAAGGGGGTGGGGCCCCCCCAGGATTAGTTGGGGGGCGGGGAGGTTAGTGGGGGGGGGCCCCGGCGGTAAGCGTGTTAGTGGCACGCGCACACACAGGGGGGAGGGGGGGAGGGGCTGCGCCCACCTTTGGGGAGAGAAGGAGAGTCGTTAGAGGGGGCGGGGCGCCGGCACCCCTCCCCCCGCCCACGCGTCACCCCCCCATCACCCTCCCCCCCCCCCCCGGCACCCATGGGGGCAGCTGGAGGGACCCAGGCATCCGGGGAGCCCCGTCCGAGGAGGGAAAGCGGTGATCCCAGTGCTCCCAGTTTGGGGAGGGACCAAGGAACCAGTGCTCCCAGTTGGGGCGTGGGCTCCAGTGGCCCAGTGGTCCCACAGTTGGACTGTTGACCCCAGCATCCAGTGCTCCCAGTTGGGTACTGGACCAAGGCACCCAGTGCTCCCAGTGGTCCCAGTTGGGTACTGGACCAAGGCACCCAGTGCTCCCAGTTGGGTACTGGACCAAGGCACTCAGTGCTCCCAGTGCTCCCAGTTGGGTACCGGACCAAGGCACCCAGTGCTCCCAGTTGGGTACTAGACCAAAGCACTCAGTGCTCCCAGTGCTCCCAGTTGGGTACTGGACCAAGGCACCCAGTGCTCCCAGTTGGGTACTGGACCAAGGTGCTCAGTGCTCCCAGTTGGGTACTGGACCAAGGCACTCAGTGCTCCCAGTGCTTCTAGTTGGGTACTGGACCAAGGCACCCAGTGCTCCCAGTTGGGTAGGTGACCAAGGTGCCCACTGCTCCCAGTTGGGTACTGGATCAAGGTGCCCAGTCCTCCCAGTGCTCCCAGTTGGGTAGGTGACCAAGGCACTCAGTGCTCCCAGTGCTCCTAGTTGGGTACTGGACCAAGGCACTCAGTGCTCCCAGTTGGGTACTGGACCAAAGCACTCAGTCCTCTCAGTGCTCCCAGTTGGGTAGGTGACCAAGGCACCCAGTGCTCCCAGTTGGGTAGTTGACCAAGGTGCCCACTGCTCCCAGTTGGGTACTGGACCAAGGTGCCCAGTCCTCCCAGTGCTCCCAGTTGAGTAGCTGACCAAGGCACTCAGTGCTCCCAGTTGGGTACTGGACCAAGGCACCCAGTGCTCCCAGTTGGGTAGGTGACCAAGGCACCCAGTCCTCCCAGCTGGGTACAGGACCAATGTGCCCAGTGCTCCCAGTTGAGTAGCTGACCAGGATGCCCAGTGCTCCCAGCTGGGTAGTTGACCAAGGCACCCACTGCTCCCAGTGGTCCCAGTTGAGTAGCTGACCAGGATGCCTATTGATCCCAGAGTTCCCAGTTGGGTAGCTGACCAAGGTGCCCACTGCTCCCAGTTGGGTACTGGACCAAGGTGCCCAGTGGTCCCAGTGCTCCCAGTTGGGTAGTTGACCAAGATGGCCAGTGATCCCAGTTGGGTAGTTGACCAAGACACCCACTGCTCCCAGTGCTCCCGGTTGAGTAGCTGACCAGGATGCCCATTGTTCCCAGTGGTCCCAGTTGGGGAGCTGAACAGGGCACGCAGTGCTCCCAGCTGGGTAGTGGACCAAGGTGGCCAGTCCTCCCAGTGGTCCCAGTTGGGTAGCTGACCAAGGTGCTCAGTGCTCCCATTTGGGTAGCTGACCAAGGTGCCCACTGCTCCCAGTGCTCCCATTTGGGTAGCTGACCAAGGTGCCCACTGCTCCCAGCTGGGGAGCTGAACAGGGTGTCCAGTGCTCCCAGTTGGGTTGTTGACCAAGGTGTCAATTGCTCCCAGTTGGGCAGCTGAACAAGGCGCCCATTGCTCCCAGTTGGGGAGCTGACCAAGGTGCCAACTGCTCCCAGTTCGGTAGCTGACCAAGGTTCCCAGTGCTCCCAGTTCAGTAGCTGACCAAGGTGCCCACTGCTCCCAGTTGGGTAGCCGACCAGGGCAACCACTGCTCCCAGTGCTCCCAGTTGGGTAGCTGACCAGGGTGCCCAGTGCTCCCGGTTGTCTTGCTGCCCGCGCCCCATCGCCCCCCGCCGCGCCCCCCGCCCCCGTCCCTACCTGTCGCAGGTTGCGGGTGACGCGGATGTCGTGCCAGTCGTTGTCGTTGAACTTGCCGTTGACGGGCTCCACCAGCGCCTCGAAGGCGCCGGAGCCCAGGTTGATGACCAGCCAGACGGCGCCGCTCTTCAGCGACAGGTTGACGTAGTCGGCCGACTTGCCGGTGTGCAGCAGCAGCCCGTTGCGCTGCAGCGTGCGGAAGGAGAGCGTCAGCTCGTCCGTGCTGCTCTGGATGGGGTTGTGGGACAGGTCGTAGCAGAAGAACTCGTTGCCTTTGAAGGTGGCCACGTATTCCTCCCGGCCTGCGGGGACCACGCGTCAGCGGTGGGGGGACGTGGCGGGCTGTGACGGGGATCGCGACGGGGATCACGCGTGGGGGCCTCGTGACGGGACCTCGTGACGGGACCTTGTAATGAGGACTTGTAATGGGGACTTGTAACGGGACCTTGTAACGAGAACCTTGTAACGAGGACCTTGTAATGAGGACCTTGTAATGGGGACCTTGTAACGGGGACCTTGTAACGGGGACTTGTAACGGGACCTTGTAACGGGGACTTGTAACGGGACCTTGTAACGAGGACTTCGTAACAGGACCTTGTAACGGGACCTTGTAACGAGGACCTTGTAACGGGGACTTGTAATGGGGACTTCTAACGAGGACCTTGTAACGAGGACCTTGTAATGGGACCTTGTAACGGGACCTTGTAACGGGACCTTGTAACTGGACCTTGTAACGGGGACCTTGTAACTGGACCTTGTAACGAGGACTTGTAACGGGACCTTGTAACGAGGACCTTGTAACTGGACCTTGTAACGGGGACTTGTAACGGGACCTTGTAACGAGGACCTTGTAACGAGGACCTTGTAACGGGGACTTGTAACGGGGACCTTGTAACGGGACCTTGTAACGGGACCTTGTAACGGGACCTTGTAACGAGGACCTTGTAACGGGACCTTGTAACGAGGACCTTGTAACGGGAACTTGTAACAAGGACCTTGTAACGAGGACCTTGTAACGGGGACCTTGTAACGGACCTTGTAACGAGGACCTTGTAATGGGACCTTGTAACGAGGACCTTGTAACGAGGACCTTGTAACGGGGACTTGTAATGAGGACTTGTAACGAGGACCTTGTAACGGGGACCTTGTAACGGGACCTTGTAACGAGGACCTTGTAACGAGGACCTTGTAACGGGGACCTTGTAACGGGACCTTGTAACGGGACCTTGTAACGAACCTTGTAACGAGGACCTTGTAATGGGACCTTGTAACGGGACCTTGTAACGAGGACCTTGTAATGGGGACCTTGTAACGGGGACCTTGTAACGGGACCTTGTAACGAGGACCTTGTAACGAGGACCTTGTAACGAGGACCTTGTAACGAGGACCTTGTAACGGGGACCTTGTAACGGACCTTGTAACGAGGACCTTGTAATGGGACCTTGTAACGGGACCTTGTAACGAGGACCTTGTAACGGGGACTTGTAATGAGGACTTGTAACGAGGACCTTGTAACGGGGACCTTGTAACGGGACCTTGTAACGAGGACCTTGTAACGAGGACCTTGTAACGGGGACCTTGTAACGGGACCTTGTAACGGGACCTTGTAACGAACCTTGTAACGAGGACCTTGTAATGGGACCTTGTAACGGGACCTTGTAACGAGGACCTTGTAATGGGGACCTTGTAACGGGGACCTTGTAACGGGACCTTGTAACGAGGACCTTGTAACGGGACCTTGTAACGAGGACCTTGTAACGAGGACCTTGTAACGGGGACCTTGTAACGGGACCTTGTAACGGGACCTTGTAACGAGGACCTTGTAACGAGGACCTTGTAACGGGACCTTGTAACGAGGACCTTGTAATGGGACCTTGTAACGGGACCTTGTAACGAGGACCTTGTAATGGGGACCTTGTAACGGGGACCTTGTAACGGGGACTTGTAACGGGACCTTGTAACGGGGACTTCGTAAAAGGACCTTGTAACGGGACCTTGTAACGAGGACCTTGTAACGGGGACTTGTAATGGGGACTTCTAACGAGGACCTTGTAACGAGGACCTTGTAATGGGACCTTGTAACGGGACCTTGTAACGGGACCTTGTAACTGGACCTTGTAACGGGGACCTTGTAACTGGACCTTGTAACGAGGACTTGTAACGGGACCTTGTAACGAGGACCTTGTAACTGGACCTTGTAACGGGGACTTGTAACGGGACCTTGTAACGAGGACCTTGTAACGGGACCTTGTAACGGGACCTTGTAACGAGGACCTTGTAACGAGGACCTTGTAACGGGGACTTGTAACGGGGACCTTGTAACGGGACCTTGTAACGGGACCTTGTAACGAGGACCTTGTAACGGGACCTTGTAACGAGGACCTTGTAACGGGAACTTGTAACAAGGACCTTGTAACGAGGACCTTGTAACGGGGACCTTGTAACGGACCTTGTAACGAGGACCTTGTAATGGGACCTTGTAACTGCACCTTGTAACGAGGACCTTGTAACGGGGACTTGTAATGAGGACTTGTAACGAGGACCTTGTAACGGGGACCTTGTAACGGGACCTTGTAACGAGGACCTTGTAACGAGGACCTTGTAACGGGGACCTTGTAACGGGACCTTGTAACGGGACCTTGTAACGAGGACCTTGTAATGGGACCTTGTAACGGGACCTTGTAACGAGGACCTTGTAACGAGGACCTTGTAATGGGACCTTGTAACGGGACCTTGTAACGAGGACCTTGTAACGAGGACCTTGTAACGAGGACCTTGTAACGGGACTTGTAACGAGGACCTTGTAACGGGACCTTGTAACGAGGACCTTGTAACGGGACCTCGCAATGGGGACCTTGTAACGAGGACTTTGTAACGGGAACTTGTAACGAGGACCTTGTAACGAGGACCTTGTAACGGGGACTTGAAACGGGACCTTGTAACGGGACCTTGTAACGAGGACCTTGTAATGGGACCTTGTAACGGGGACTTGTAACGAGGACCTTGTAACGAGGACCTTGTAACGGGAACTTGTAACGAGGACCTTGTAACGGGACCTTGTAACGGGACCTTGTAACGAGGACCTTGTAACGAGGACCTTGTAACGGGGACCTTGTAATGGGACCTTGTAACGGGACCTTGTAACGGGACTTGTAATGAGGACCTTGTAACGGGACCTTGTAACGAGGACCTTGTAACGGGACCTCGCAATGGGGACCTTGTAATGAGGACCTTGTAACGGGACCTTGTAACGAGGACCTTGTAACGAGGACCTTGTAACGAGGACCTTGTAACGGGGACCTTGTAATGGGACCTTGTAACGGGACCTTGTAACGGGACTTGTAATGAGGACCTTGTAACGGGACCTTGTAACGAGGACCTTGTAACGGGACCTCGCAATGGGGACCTTGTAACGAGGACTTTGTAACGGGACCTTGTAACGAGGACCTTGTAACGAGGACCTTGTAACGAGGACCTTGTAACGGGGACTTGAAACGGGACCTTGTAACGGGGACTTGTAACGAGGACCTTGTAATGGGACCTTGTAACGGGGACTTGTAACGAGGACCTTGTAACGGGACCTTGTAACGGGACCTTGTAACGGGGACTTGTAACGAGGACCTTGTAACTGGACCTTGTAACGGGACCTTGTAACGGGACCTTGTAACGGGGACTTGGTAACGGGACCTTGTAACGAGGACCTTGTAACGGGAACTTGTAACGAGGACCTTGTAACGAGGACCTTGTAACGGGGACCTTGTAACGGGACCTTGTAACGAGGACCTTGTAACGAGGACTTGTAATGGGGACCTTGTAACGAGGACCTTGTAATGGGACCTTGTAACGGGACCTTGTAACGGGACCTTGTAACTGGACCTTGTAACGGGGACCTTGTAACTGGACCTTGTAACGAGGACTTGTAACGGGACCTTGTAACGAGGACCTTGTAACTGGACCTTGTAACGGGGACTTGTAACGGGACCTTGTAACGAGGACCTTGTAACGGGACCTTGTAACGGGACCTTGTAACGAGGACCTTGTAACGAGGACCTTGTAACGGGGACTTGTAACGGGGACCTTGTAACGGGACCTTGTAACGGGACCTTGTAACGGGACCTTGTAACGAGGACCTTGTAACGGGACCTTGTAACGAGGACCTTGTAACGGGAACTTGTAACAAGGACCTTGTAACGAGGACCTTGTAACGGGGACCTTGTAACGGACCTTGTAACGAGGACCTTGTAATGGGACCTTGTAACTGCACCTTGTAACGAGGACCTTGTAACGGGGACTTGTAATGAGGACTTGTAACGAGGACCTTGTAACGGGGACCTTGTAACGGGACCTTGTAACGAGGACCTTGTAACGAGGACCTTGTAACGGGGACCTTGTAACTGGACCTTGTAACTGGACCTTGTAACGAGGACCTTGTAACGAGGACCTTGTAACGGGACCTTGTAACGAGGACCTTGTAATGGGACCTTGTAACGGGACCTTGTAACGAGGACCTTGTAACGAGGACCTTGTAATGGGACCTTGTAACGGGACCTTGTAACGAGGACCTTGTAACGAGGACCTTGTAACGAGGACCTTGTAACGGGACTTGTAACGAGGACCTTGTAACGGGACCTTGTAACGAGGACCTTGTAACGGGACCTCGCAATGGGGACCTTGTAACGAGGACTTTGTAACGGGAACTTGTAACGAGGACCTTGTAACGAGGACCTTGTAACGGGGACTTGAAACGGGACCTTGTAACGGGACCTTGTAACGAGGACCTTGTAATGGGACCTTGTAACGGGGACTTGTAACGAGGACCTTGTAACGAGGACCTTGTAACGGGACCTTGTAACGAGGACCTTGTAATGGGACCTTGTAACGGGACCTTGTAACGAGGACCTTGTAACGAGGACCTTGTAACGAGGACCTTGTAACGGGGACCTTGTAATGGGACCTTGTAACGGGACCTTGTAACGGGACTTGTAATGAGGACCTTGTAACGGGACCTTGTAACGAGGACCTTGTAACGGGACCTCGCAATGGGGACCTTGTAACGAGGACTTTGTAACTGGACCTTGTAACGAGGACCTTGTAACGAGGACCTTGTAACGGGGACCTTGTAACGGGGACCTGAAACGGGACCTTGTAACGGGGACTTGTAACGAGGACCTTGTAATGGGACCTTGTAACGGGGACTTGTAACGAGGACCTTGTAACGGGACCTTGTAACGGGACCTTGTAACGGGGACTTGTAACGAGGACCTTGTAACTGGACCTTGTAACGGGACCTTGTAACGGGACCTTGTAACGAGGACCTTGTAACGGGAACTTGTAACGAGGACCTTGTAACGAGGACCTTGTAACGGGGACCTTGTAACGGGACCTTGTAACGAGGACCTTGTAACGAGGACTTGTAATGGGGACCTTGTAACGAGGACCTTGTAACGGGGACCTTGTAACGAGGACCTTGTAACGAGGACCTTGTAACGGGACCTTGTAACGAGGACTTGTAACGGGACCTTGTAACGGGACCTTGTAACGAGGACCTTGTAACGAGGACCTTGTAACTGGACCTTGTAATGGGACCTTGTAACGGGACTTGTAACGAGGACCTTGTAATGGGGACTTGTAACGGGACCTTGTAATGGGACCTTGTAACGGGACCTTGTAACGAGGACCTTGTAACGGGACCTTGTAACGAGGACCTTGTAACGGGAACTTGTAATGAGGACCTTGTAACGGGACCTTGTAACTGGACCTTGTAACGAGGACCTTGTAACGAGGACCTTGTAACGGGACCTTGTAACGGGACCTTGTAACGAGGACCTTGTAACGAGGACCTTGTAACGGGACCTTGTAACGAGGACCTTGTAACGGGGACCTTGTAACGGGACCTTGTAACGAGGACCTTGTAACGGGACCTTGTAACGGGACCTTGTAATGAGGACCTTGTAACGAGGACCTTGTAACTGGACCTTGTAACGGGGACCTTGTAACTGGACCTTGTAACTGGACCTTGTAACGAGGACCTTGTAACGAGGACCTTGTAACGGGACCTTGTAACGGGGACCTTGTAACGAGGACCTTGTAACGAGGACCTTGTAACGGGACCTTGTAACGAGGACCTTGTAACGAGGACCTTGTAACGAGGACCTTGTAACGGGACCTTGTAACGAGGACCTTGTAACTGGACCTTGTAACGGGGACCTTGTAACGGGACCTTGTAACGAGGACCTTGTAACGGGGACCTTGTAACGAGGACCTTGTAACGAGGACCTTGTAACGGGACCTTGTAACGGGACCTTGTAACGAGGACCTTGTAACTGGACCTTGTAACGAGGACCTTGTAACGAGGACCTTGTAACGGGGACCTTGTAACGGGACCTTGTAACGAGGACCTTGTAACGGGGACCTTGTAACGAGGACCTTGTAATGGGACCTTGTAACGGGACCTTGTAACGGGACCTTGTAACTGGACCTTGTAACGGGGACCTTGTAACTGGACCTTGTAACGAGGACCTTGTAACGGGACCTTGTAACGAGGACCTTGTAACGGGGACCTTGTAACGAGGACCTTGTAATGGGACCTTGTAACGGGACCTTGTAACGGGACCTTGTAACTGGACCTTGTAACGGGGACCTTGTAACTGGACCTTGTAACGAGGACTTGTAACGGGACCTTGTAACGAGGACCTTGTAACTGGACCTTGTAACGGGGACTTGTAACGGGACCTTGTAACGAGGACCTTGTAACGGGACCTTGTAACGGGACCTTGTAACGAGGACCTTGTAACGAGGACCTTGTAACGGGGACTTGTAACGGGGACCTTGTAACGGGACCTTGTAACGGGACCTTGTAACGGGACCTTGTAACGAGGACCTTGTAACGGGACCTTGTAACGAGGACCTTGTAACGGGAACTTGTAACAAGGACCTTGTAACGAGGACCTTGTAACGGGGACCTTGTAACGGACCTTGTAACGAGGACCTTGTAATGGGACCTTGTAACTGCACCTTGTAACGAGGACCTTGTAACGGGGACTTGTAATGAGGACTTGTAACGAGGACCTTGTAACGGGGACCTTGTAACGGGACCTTGTAACGAGGACCTTGTAACGAGGACCTTGTAACGGGGACCTTGTAACGGGACCTTGTAACGGGACCTTGTAACGAGGACCTTGTAACGAGGACCTTGTAACGGGACCTTGTAACGAGGACCTTGTAATGGGACCTTGTAACGGGACCTTGTAACGAGGACCTTGTAACGAGGACCTTGTAATGGGACCTTGTAACGGGACCTTGTAACGAGGACCTTGTAACGAGGACCTTGTAACGGGACTTGTAACGAGGACCTTGTAACGGGACCTTGTAACGAGGACCTTGTAACGGGACCTCGCAATGGGGACCTTGTAACGAGGACTTTGTAACGGGAACTTGTAACGAGGACCTTGTAACGAGGACCTTGTAACGGGGACTTGAAACGGGACCTTGTAACGGGACCTTGTAACGAGGACCTTGTAATGGGACCTTGTAACGGGGACTTGTAACGAGGACCTTGTAACGAGGACCTTGTAACGGGACCTTGTAACGAGGACCTTGTAATGGGACCTTGTAACGGGACCTTGTAACGAGGACCTTGTAACGAGGACCTTGTAACGAGGACCTTGTAACGGGGACCTTGTAATGGGACCTTGTAACGGGACCTTGTAACGGGACTTGTAATGAGGACCTTGTAACGGGACCTTGTAACGAGGACCTTGTAACGGGACCTCGCAATGGGGACCTTGTAACGAGGACTTTGTAACTGGACCTTGTAACGAGGACCTTGTAATGAGGACCTTGTAACGAGGACCTTGTAACGGGGACTTGTAACGAGGACCTTGTAATGGGACCTTGTAACGGGGACTTGTAACGAGGACCTTGTAACGGGACCTTGTAACGGGACCTTGTAACGGGGACTTGTAACGAGGACCTTGTAACGGGACCTCGCAATGGGGACCTTGTAACGAGGACTTTGTAACTGGACCTTGTAACGAGGACCTTGTAACGAGGACCTTGTAACGAGGACCTTGTAACGGGGACCTGAAACGGGACCTTGTAACGGGGACTTGTAACGAGGACCTTGTAATGGGACCTTGTAACGGGGACTTGTAACGAGGACCTTGTAACGGGACCTTGTAACGGGACCTTGTAACGGGGACTTGTAACGAGGACCTTGTAACTGGACCTTGTAACGGGACCTTGTAACGGGACCTTGTAACGAGGACCTTGTAACGGGAACTTGTAACGAGGACCTTGTAACGAGGACCTTGTAACGGGGACCTTGTAACGGGACCTTGTAACGAGGACCTTGTAACGAGGACTTGTAATGGGGACCTTGTAACGAGGACCTTGTAACGGGGACCTTGTAACGAGGACCTTGTAACGAGGACCTTGTAACGGGACCTTGTAACGAGGACTTGTAACGGGACCTTGTAACGGGACCTTGTAACGAGGACCTTGTAACGAGGACCTTGTAACTGGACCTTGTAATGGGACCTTGTAACGGGACTTGTAACGAGGACCTTGTAATGGGGACTTGTAACGGGACCTTGTAATGGGACCTTGTAACGGGACCTTGTAACGAGGACCTTGTAACGGGACCTTGTAACGAGGACCTTGTAACGGGAACTTGTAATGAGGACCTTGTAACGGGAACTTGTAACGAGGACCTTGTAACGGGACCTTGTAACGGGACCTTGTAACGAGGACCTTGTAACGAGGACCTTGTAACGGGACCTTGTAACGAGGACCTTGTAACGGGGACCTTGTAACGGGACCTTGTAACGAGGACCTTGTAACGGGACCTTGTAACGGGACCTTGTAATGAGGACCTTGTAATGAGGACCTTGTAACGAGGACCTTGTAACTGGACCTTGTAACGGGGACCTTGTAACTGGACCTTGTAACTGGACCTTGTAACGAGGACCTTGTAACGAGGACCTTGTAACGGGACCTTGTAACGGGGACCTTGTAACGAGGACCTTGTAACGAGGACCTTGTAACGGGACCTTGTAACGAGGACCTTGTAACGAGGACCTTGTAACGAGGACCTTGTAACGGGACCTTGTAACGAGGACCTTGTAACTGGACCTTGTAACGGGGACCTTGTAACGGGACCTTGTAACGAGGACCTTGTAACGGGGACCTTGTAACGAGGACCTTGTAACGAGGACCTTGTAACGGGACCTTGTAACGGGACCTTGTAACGAGGACCTTGTAACTGGACCTTGTAACGAGGACCTTGTAACGAGGACCTTGTAACGGGACCTTGTAACAGGACCTTGTAACGAGGACCTTGTAACGGGAACTTGTAACGGGGACCTTGTAACGGGACCTTGTAACGAGGACTTGGTAACGGGACCTTGTAACGCGGACTTTGTAACGGGAACTTGTAACGAGGACCTTGTAACGAGGACCTTGTAACGAGGACTTGTAACGGGACCTTGTAACGAGGACCTTGTAACGAGGACCTTGTAACGGGACCTTGTAACGAGGACCTTGTAACGGGACCTTGTAACGGGACCTTGTAACGAGGACCTTGTAACGGGACCTTGTAACGAGGACCTTGTAACGAGGACCTTGTAATGGGACCTTGTAACGAGGACCTTGTAACGAGGACCTTGTAACGGGACCTTGTAACGGGGACCTTGTAACGGGGACTTGCACCAGGTCGTTGCACCAGGGACGTTGCAATGAGGAGTTTGCAACAGGGACCTTGCACGGGGATCCTTCAACTGGGTCTTGCACCGGGAAGTTGCGGTGGGGACCCTGCCACGGGGAGCTTGCACCAGGGTCTTTCCACGGGGACCTTGCCACGGGGATCTCATAAAAGGGGCTTTGCAACGGGACCTTGCGACGGGACCTTGCGACGGGACCTTGCGACGGGGACTTGGCGCCAGGGGCGTGCAACGGCGACACTGCCGTGGTGACGTTGCAGCAGGGTTCATGCAATGGGGACCTCGCTATGGGGGCTCTGCGATGGGCCCTTGCACGAGGGGCTCTGCAACGCGGGTGTGCAACAGGGGCCTTGCAACGGGGACTTTGCACCAGGATCTTGTGACGGGACCTTGCACCAGGGGTGTTGCAACGGGAGCGTGCAACAGGGACCTCGCAACGTGGACCTTGCACCAGGACGTTGCGTGGCGACCGTGCGCAGGGACCTTGCGGGGACGGTCCCTCGCACGGCGACCTTGCGCCAGGGCCTCACACCGGCGCCTTGCACCAGGACCGTGCACCGGGGCGCGCCGCTGCGGGGGAGGGGGACACATCCGGGCGCGCGCGCCCGCCCGCAACACGGACGCACACGCGTGCAACCCGGGCGTGCGGGGGCTGGGGTCGGTGCGGCGCGAGGCCGCGGCCGCCCGTGTGCGCTCCCACCTGCCACACACGCGTGTGCGGCACGTTTGCACGCTCGGGGGGGGTGGGGGGTCCTGCAGGGGACCCAGGCATCCGGGGGTCACGCGGGCACTGACCTTTGGCCCCTTGCTGGATCTCGCCGGCGCCGCGGCCGGGCCCCCCCTCGGCGACCTCCGCGGGCCCTGGGGGGAGGGGGGGCGTTAGGGGGGGGAGGGGCGGGGGGCGCACGCGTGTGCACGGCCGGGGGCGCCCCTGGGGCCGGGGGGCCCCGCCCTTGCACGAGCGCGTGCGAGGGGTCGCGCCCCCGCGCGCTGCCCCGGGGCTCCGTGCGGGGAGGGGGGGAGGGGCACTTGCACACGCAGCCCCCCCCCCCCCCGTGCCCGTGCAAGGAGCTGCCCCTCCCCCTCCCCCCCTCCCCCCCTCCCCGTGCGAGGCGGCCGCCCCTCCCCCCCCGTGTCGCACGACCACAGACACGATGTGTGGGGGGGGCGATGATGACGATGATGACGGTGGTGATGATGATGGGGGGGTGGAGGGGGCCCGACGGCGGCACGCGGGGGGAGGGGCGCGTCATTACCTTGGCCGGTGACTCGCAGGTGGGCGGGACCTTGGGGGCGGAGCCAAAGCAAAACAACAACGGAAAGCGAAAGTGGCGGGAGAAAGGGAGAGTGACGGCGGGAGAGAAAGCGAAAGGGGGGGAGCGATGAGCGAAAGTGAAAGTAATTAAAAGGAGGGAAGGGGGCGGGAGGCAAAAATGATAAAAGCAGCTCGAAAGAACGAAAAAGGCCCAAATGGTTGAAAAGAAGCGAAAGTGATTTAAAAAAAAACCCAAAATTTCATGAAAGTGGAAAGAAAAAAGAAGCGGGGGGGGGGGGCAAAAAAGGTGAAGAAAGCAAAGAAAAGGCAAAACAAGGGAAAAAAGGGGGAAAAGGCAAAAGGGGGCGAAAAAAGAAAAGGGAAAAGGCAAAAAAAGGCAAAAAAAAAGAAGGAAAAAGGCAGAAAAAGGAAAAAAAAAGGCAAAAAAGGAAAAAAAAAAAAAAGAGCAGAAAATGCGAAGAGCAAAAAATAAAAGCAACAAATTTTTAAAAAAGCAAAAGAAAGGCCAGAAGAGGGAGAAAAGCCAAAGGCCGAAAAGCAGCCGCAGGCGCTCGGCGCCGCCGGGGCCGGGAAGCGGAGGGCGACGGAAAAAGGTGAAACGGCCCAAAGAAACCGAAGGAACGAAAGTCGGGAAAGAACCAGCGACGGGAAAAGGGAAAATGGTGAAAACCAGCAAAGGAACCCAAAAGGCGAAGGGCCGGGGGGGGGGCGGGGGGGGGGGGAGGGGTTCAAAACGCCGAAATGACGATAAAGGCAAAAACAATTGTACAAAATGATCAAAAACATGAGAAATAACGAAAAAAAAAAAAAAATCGACAAAACGATCAAAACCAACCACAAAAAAGCCCCAAATGGCGAAAAAAGCCAAAACAACCCCAGAAGCAGCGGGGGGAGGGGAGAGAAGAGGCGTCACCGCGGGCCCCGTCACAACTTAAAGCGCTTTAACTTGTGACGGCATCGGGCGATGCCGGGGGGGGCGGGGCGGGGGACACGGACACGGGGGGGCGGGGAGAGGCGGGGGGGGGGAGGGGCCGCGCCCGGGCGGCGCCGCCCCTCCCCCACCCGCCGCCTTCCCGCGGGTTTTTCCCCCCTTTTTTTTTTTTTTTTTTTTTTTTTTTGTTGTTGGGGGGAAAAGCCGGGTGGGGGAGGGGATGGAGACACGGGGGGGGGCGGGGGGGGCCCTCGCGCGGGGACCCCGCCCCCACCCCCTGGGGGACCCCGGCGGGCGTCAGCGGCCGGGGCCTCGTGCTCCTCGCACGACCCTCGTGCGACGCACACGCCCCGCTCCCGCACCCCCCCCGTGCGCTGCACGGCCCTCGTGCGATGCCTGCTCCTTGCACGGCCCTCGTGCGTTGCACGCCCCTTGTGCAACGCACAACCCCCACTCCTCGCCCCTCCCCGCATGGCACACTCCTCCTGCATGCCCCACTCCTTGCACGCCCCCGTGAGCCGCACACTCCTCGTGCAATGGCTGCTCCTTGCACGCCCCCGTGAGACGCACGGTCCTCGCCCAATGGCTGCTCCTTGCACGCCCCCGTGAGACGCACGCTCCTCGCACAATGGCTGCTCCTTGCACGCCCCTGTGCATTGCACGCTCCTCGTGCAATGGCTGCTCCTTGCACGCCCCCGTGAGCCGCACGCTCCTTGTGCAATGGCTGCTCCTTGCACGCCCCCGTGAGCCGCACGCTCCTCGCCCAATGGCTGCTCCTTGCACGCCCCCGTGAGACGCACGCTCCTCGCACAATGGCTGCTCCTTGCACACTCCCGTGAGCCGCACGCTCCTCGTGCAATGGCTGCTCCTTGCACGCCCCTGTGCACTGCACGCTCCTCGTGCAATGGCTGCTCCTTGCACGCCCCTGTGCATTGCACGCTCCTCGTGCAATGGCTACTCCTTGCACATCCCCGTGAGCCACACGCTCCTGCAATGGCTGCTCCTTGCACGCCCCTGTGCATTGCACACTCCTTGCGCAATGGCTGCTCCTTGCACGCCCCCGTGAGCCGCACGCTCCTCGTGCAATGGCTGCTCCTTGCACGCCCCTGTGCATTGCACGCTCCTCGTGCAATGGCTGCTCCTTGCACGCCCCCGTGAGCCGCACGCTCCTCGTGCAATGGCTGCTCCTTGCACGACCCTGTGCATTGCACGCTCCTCGTGCAATGGCTGCTCCTTGCACGCCCCCGTGAGCCGCACGCTCCTCGTGCAATGGCTGCTCCTTGCACGCCCCTGTGCATTGCACGCTCCTCGCGCAATGGCTGCTCCTTGCACGCCCCCGTGAGCCGCACGCTCCTCGTGCAATGGCTGCTCCTTGCACGCCCCTGTGCATTGCACGCTCCTCGCGCAATGGCTGCTCCTTGCACGCCCCCGTGAGCCGCACACTCCTCGTGCAATGGCTGCTCCTTGCACGCCCCTGTGCATTGCACGCTCCTCGTGCAATGGCTGCTCCTTGCACGCCCCCGTGAGCCGCACGCTCCTCGTGCAATGGCTGCTCCTTGCACGCCCCCGTGAGCCGCACGCTCCTCGTGCAATGGCTGCTCCTTGCACGCCCCTGTGCATTGCACGCTCCTCGTGCAATGGCTGCTCCTTGCACGCCCCTGTGCATTGCACGCTCCTCGCGCTCCTTGCACAGCCCTCGCGCGCATCCCGCTCCTCGCACAGCCCCGCCCCTAGCGGGGAGGGCGGGGCTAGAGCTCACCCAATCCCCGGCCGTCTGACGCCTCCTCCCCATTGGCTGTCGGCGCCCCCTCATTTGCATCGCTCCCCCCTCCCCGCCGCAGCGCCCCGCCCCCGCCTCCTTGGCTCGGGCGCCCCGCCCTTCATTTGCATGCCGCCGTCCTATTGGGCTGCCCGAGGGGTGACGTCATGCCGAGGGGGCGTGGCAGGGAGCGGCGGGTGACGCGGCCGCCGGCGCGTGCGGGGCCCCGGGCACAGCGTGCCGGGCGCGTGCGGGGGGGGGGAGGGGGGGGCTGGCGCGTGCGGGGGGCTTTGCACGAGCTTTGCACGCCCACCAAGCCCTGCACGCGCACCGGGCCTTGCACGAGCACCGGGCCTTGCACGCGCAGCAAGGCTCGTACGAGCACCGAGCTTTGCCCGAGCACCGACACTGGCACACGAGCCCTCGAGCTTTGCACGTGCTCGAGCTTTGCACGCGCACCGGGCCTTGGCACGTCCACTGAGACTTGCATGAGCACTGAGCCTTGCACTAGCACCATCCTTTGCACATGCTTGGACTTCGCATGTGCACCGGGCCTTGCACGAGCACCGAGGTTTGCACAAGCACCGAGCTTTGCACACCCCTGCGCCTCGCATGCCCACCAAGCCTCGCACAGCGCCTCACCAACCCTGGGGCCACTTGTGAACCCCGCCCTGTGCACAAGCACGTGCCGAGTTTTGCACAAGCCCTCGAGCTTTGCACGAGCCCTGCTCTGCGCACAAACACCCCGAGCTCTGCACGCACCCCTGCTCTGTGCACGAGCACAAATCCTGAGCTTTGCACGCCCCAACCTTTGCACGCCCTGACATTTGCACACCCCCTTGCACAACTGCTGAGCCATTCACAACCCCCACCGCCCTGTGCAAAACCCACCAGCTCCAAGCACGACGCTGGGCTTTGCACACCCCCCCAAACCTTGCACGCCCCCCCAAACCTTGCACGCCCCCCCAAACCTTGCACGCCCTCGACTCACCTTCCACCGCAGGTTCTTCCTCTGGGGGTCCCGGGGACGGGCGAGCGAGGGGGGAAGAGGAGAGGCGTTAGTGACGGGCCCCTCGTGCCCCCCGTGTCCTCGAGCACAGCCCCGGTGACGCCAGCCCAACCCCGGGGGTCCCCGCGACCTTGGGTTGACCTTGGGAGGCCGGGGTGGGGGGGCACGAGGCTGGGCCTTGCACCACGATTGTGTTGCACGGAGGCATGTGGTGCATGGCCCGCAGGTGTGGGTTTGCACGCCCCATTGCACGCTCCAGCGGGATTTGCACACCCCATTGCACACCCCAGCGGGATTTGCACGCCCTGGTGCAATTTGCACGCCCCATTGCACGCCCCAGCGGGATTTGCACGCCCTGGTGCAATTTGCACGCCCCATTGCACGCCCCAGCGGGATTTGCAGGTCCTCCCAGGCTTTGCACGCCCTGTGCACAGCCCAGGGGGGTTTGCATGCCCCACAGCGTGTCCATGGGAACCGCCCGAGCCCCCCCCCACCGGGAATCCCCACAGCACCCCACAGAGCCCAGGCACCCCACGGTGCACCCCACAGGCACCCCATAACGCTCCTCACAGCACCCCATAGCGCACCCCCCAGGGACTCTGCACCCCATGGCACACCCCACAGCACCCCACAGGGACCCCCGCACCCCGTGGCACACCCCGCAGGGACCCTGCCTGCACCCTACCGGGACCCCACACGCTGTGGGGCACCCCACAGGGACCCCCGCACCCCGTGGCACACCCCGCAGGGACCCTGCCTGCACCCTACCGGGACCCCACACGCTGTGGGGCACCCCACAGGGACACCCGCACCCCGTGGCACACCCCATAGGGACCCTGCCTGCACCCTACCGGGACCCCACACGCTGTGGGGCACCCCACAGGGACACCCGCACCCCGTGGCACACCCCATAGGGACCCTGCCTGCACCCTACCGGGACCCCACACGCTGTGGGGCACCCCACAGGGACCCCCACACCCCGTGGCGCACCCCATAGGGACCCTGCCTGCACCCTACCGGGACCCCACACGCTGTGGGGCACCCCACAGGGACACCCGCACCCCATGGCACACCCCGTAGGGACCCTGCCTGCACCCTACCGGGACCCCACACGCTGTGGGGCACCCCACAGGGACACCCGCACCCCGTGGCACACCCCATAGGGACCCTGCCTGCACCCTACCGGGACCCCACACGCTGTGGGGCACCCCACAGGGACCCCCGCACCCCATGGCACACCCCGTAGGGACCCTGCCTGCACCCTACCGGGACCCCACACGCTGTGGGGCACCCCACAGGGACCCCCGCACCCCGTGGCACACCCCATAGGGACCCTGCCTGCACCCTACCGGGACCCCACACGCTGTGGGGCACCCCACAGGGACCCCGCACCCCGCAGCACCCCCCAGCACTCCAGAGGGCCCGTGCACCCCCAGCCCCCCCCCCGCCCCATCCCCGACCCCCCTCAAGGACACGGCGGGTGGAAAAACATCCCCGCGGCGCCGCGCCCCGGCAACCGTCGCCAGGGAGACAGGCAGCCCGGCCGTCGCCATGGCAACCGGCCTTGGCAACGGGTCAACCTCCCCGGCGTCGCCGTGGCAACCCATCCCCGGCGTCGCCATGGCAACCCATCCCGGGGGGGGGGGCGGGGGGGGTCCCCCGGCCCCAGCAACCGTCGTCCCGGCAACGGGCCTGGGAGGATGCCGTCGCCACAGCGACGCCTCCGGTTGTCACCGGATCCCCGGCGGGGACGTGTGCGAGGGGGTGTCTCGCACGAGGGGGTGTCTCGCACGAGGGACCCAGGCGTCCGGGGCGCCCCCCCCCCCCCCCCCCCGCCGCGCCGGGGGTCGCCCATGCCCCGGTGCCTCGCACGAGAGCGTGCAAGGGTGTGGGGGCGCGTGAGGGCACCGGGTGGTGCGATGACCCCGCTGGGCGGCCCCCAGACCCCCCGTCTCACACCCACCCACCCCCAAGCGGGGGGAACCCCAAGGGGACCCCGACCCACCCATGCCACCCACCCCTGCCCCCGTGCCGCACGAGGACGTGCAAGGGCACGAAGGCGTGCAAAGATGGGGGGTGGGGGGGGCACAGCGGGCTGGAGGGAGGGGGGGGCGTGCGAGGCTGCGAGGGCACGAGGACGTGGAGGGGCACGAGGACGCGCGACGCTGGGAGGAGATGGGGAGGTGGAGAAAACACGAGGGTGTGCAAAGACACGAGGGCGTGCAAAGACAAGAGGGTGTGCAAAGACACGAGGACGTGCAAAGACACAAGGGCGTGCGCAGACGTGAGCACGTGCAACACCAGGAGGACACGAGGACGTGGAGAAACCCAAGGGCGCAGCCGTGAAGACGCACAACGCCAGGAAGACGTGGAGACACGAGGACGTGCAACGCCATGAAGACATCCAACGCCAAGAGGACACGGAGAAGCACAAGAACGCACAGACGCGAGGACGTGCAACACCAGGAAGGCGCAAAGACACGGAGAAACACGAAGACGTGCAACACCAAGAGGACAGGAAGACATGGAGAAGCACAAGCCTGCAGCCACGAGGACGTGCAACACCGTGAAGATACAGAGGCACGGAGTGACGCAAGGATGCAGCGCCGTGAAGACACGAGGTCGTGCAACGCCACAAAGACACAAAGCCATGGAGAATCAGGAAGACGTCCAACGGCAAGAGGACACGATGACATGGAGAAGCACAAGGACACAAAGACACGAGGGCGTGCAACACCAGGAAGGCACAAAGCCACGAAGCAACACGAAGACGCAACGCCATGAAGTCGTCCAACGCCATGAAGACGTCCAACGCCATGAAGACGTCCAACGCCAAGAGGACACAAAGACACGAGGATGCGCAACGCCAGGAGGACACAAAGAGATGGAAGAAACACAAGGACGTGCACAGACACAAGGACGTGCAACACCAGGAGGACACACAACGCCAAGAGGACGCGAGGACGTGGAGAAACCCAAGGGCGCAAAGAGACGAGGCGGCGCCTTGCCGCCCCGCCCCGCCGCCGCGGTCCCCCCGCCCCCCCCGCCGCCCTCACCTTCGGCGCAGAAGGGCCCGCGGTAGCCGGTGCCGGCGCAGTCGCAGCGGGGCTCTCCGCGGCGCAGGGTGCAGCGGCCGCCGTGGGCGCAGGGCGGGTGACGGGCGCAACGTTCCTCCCCCTCGCCCCGCACCCCTTGGGCGCCCAACAGCGCCGCCGGCGCGTCCCCGACCTTCAGGTTGGCCAACCAACCCCGGAAGGGCGCCTCGTACTTGACGGTGCTGAGGGTCAACGCCGAGAGGCGGACGTCGGGCGGGATCCCACCTACGAAGAGGTCGCTGGCCACCGCCATCTCGGCCCGCTTGGAGCGGACGGCGGCCACCCGCGCCTCCCCGTCCACGGCCAAAGCGGTTTCGCGGGCGTTACGGGTGAGGAGCACCATGTGCCAACGGCCGTCGCTCACCGCCGCCGGCGGTTGGACCGTGGCGGGTTCGGCGCAGGCGATGGCAAAGCGAAGGCGAAGACGCCCCTCGGCCACCAGCAGCTCCAAGAAGTCACAGTTGCCACCGTCGTCCAGGTAGAGCAGCAACGCCCGGGAGATGTTGGTCTTCAGGCTGAAGCTCAGTTGGCCACCGGCGCCCGGCGCCCACCGCCCGTAGCGTGCCCATTGGCCCGGGGCGCCCCCAAACTCTAACGCCGCCCCCGAGGTCCCCGGTAGCAGCAGGGACCCCAAGGTCAGCAGCACCAATCCCAGGTGGGTGCCCAAGGGGACACAGGGACGCAGCTGGGATGGGGTGGCCCGGTTGGCCGCGAGGGTTTGATGGAACTTGGTCTCTAGATGGACCGTGGAGCCTCGGTTGGCCGTAGAGTCTTGGTGGACCTTCAAGTCTAGACAAGCCGTGGGGCCTTGGCTGACCTTGGTCTCTAAACGGGCCGTGGGGCTTTGTTTGACCTTGACCTCTAGGTGGTCCTTGGAGGCTTGGTAGGTCACAGAGTCTTGTGGGACCTTCAGAACCAGCCAGGCCACGGGGCCTTGGTTGACCTTGGTCTCTCGATAGGCCACGGAGCCCTGGTTGGCTGGGGGGCCTCGGTTGGCCAATGAGCTTTTGTGGACCTGCAGCTCTAAATGGGCCACGGGGCTTTGGTGGACCTTGGTGTCTAGATGGGTCTTAGAGGCTTGGTTGGCCATCGCACTCTCATGGCCCTTCAGGTCTAGGCAGGCTGTAGGGCCTTGGCCGACCTTGGTCTCTAGAGTGTCCTTGGAGCCTTGGTTGGCTGGTGGGCCTTGGTAGACCTTCAAGTCTAACCGGGCCATGGAGCCGTCATGGACGTTGGTCTCTAGGTGCTCCTGGGAGCCTCGGTTGGCCACAGAGACTTGGTGGGCCTTAGTCTCTAGATGGTCCTGGGAGCCTTGGTTGGCCATGGAGCCTTGGCGGGCCATGAAGACTTGGTTGGCCACGAAGACTTGGTTGGCCATGGAGCCCGGGTGGGCCTTAGTCTTTAGGTGGTCCTGGGAGCCCTGGTTGGCCGTGGAGCCTCGGTTGGCCACAAAGACTTGTTTGGCCATGAAGCCCTGGTTGGCCACGGAGCCCTGGTTGGCCATGAAGCCCTGGTTGGCCGTGGAGCCTCGGTTGGCCACGGAGCCCTGGTGGGCCTTAGTCTCTAGGTGGACCTTGGGACCTGGGTGGCCCTCGGTGTCCGGACAGGTCATGGCGCCTGGGGTGGCCGCGGAGCCTGGGCGGTTTGGGGGGCCCTGGGGGGGCCCTGGGGGGCCCGGCCACCCCCGTCCTCTCACAACCGCATGGGTGGCCCCGGGGGGGGGCTACAGCATGGCCAGGGTTCCGGTGGGCACCTGGGGGAGGGAGAGAGAACATCAGAGGGGACCCAGGCGTCCGGGGGACCCCCCCTCGCCCCCAGCCCTGGAGAGGACCCAGGCGTCTGGGCCTCGCGCCAACCTGCCCCCCCACCTCGTTATCAACCCCGTTAATTAACCCCAGTGATTGGGGGGGGGGGGTGATGATGCCGGTCACCGCGGCAACCCGGGATCTGGCATCATGCAAATGAGGCCCCAGGTTATTTATAACCCTGCCAGTGGCGCCCCCCCCCCCCCATTGGGTAATGGGGCTCATTAACATGCACCGCATAATTAGCCAATCACATTAACTGCTGCACCTGCGGGGGGGGGGGGAGCAGGATTGACAGCAATGACCCCACCACCCCATGACAGCCCCCCCCCCCCCAAGCCCAGGAGACCCAGGCATCCGGGGGGGACCCCCAGAGACCCCCCTGCCCCCCCAAGGGGACCCAGGCATCCAGGGGGGCTACCCCCACCATAGCCCCCCTGCCCCCCCCCCGGGGGGGACCCAGGCGTCCGGGTGCCCCCCAGCCCCCCAGGTGTCCTCGGTGCGCCCTCCCCCCCCCCCGAGTTAATTAATTAACTATTGATTCCTGCTGCCTGATAAGGGGGGGGGGGGAGGGGGGCACCCGGACGCCGGGGTCCCCCTGGGGGGGCTGGGGGGCACCCGGACGCCGGGGTCCCCTGTGACTCCCGTGGGCGCCTGAAGGTCACGGGGAGGAGAAGGCCTTTGGGGGGGGTCCAGGGGACCCAGGTGTCCCGGCACCCCCACGCCCCCCCCGGAGGGGACCCGGGCGTCCAGGGGCTCCACGCCCCCCCCCGAACACGGCCTCGCGCACACACGTGCACACGTGTGCACCCCGCTCCCGCCCCCCCCCCCCATGTGCGCGCGGGCACACGCACACGTGTGCGCAGAGCCTTGCACGCGCGTGTGCGCCCCCCCCCCCGCCGCACGCACACACCGATAAACACGTGCACGCGGGGCCTGCACACGCCTGCACACACGTGTGCGTGCGCGCACCCCCCCCCGTGCACGCCCCAATGCCCTGCACACCCCCGTGCACACCCCCCCCTATGCCTTACACCCCCCCCGTGCACCCCAGTTCTGCACGCACACGTGCACCCCACCTCGCACACCCACCCCCCCCCGGCCACACCCCCCCCCCCGAGTTTTGCATGTGCACGCTCACATGCACCCCCAGTTCGGCACACACACACACCCCCCCTGCACGCTCACGTGCACCCCCCGTTTGGCACCCCCCCCCCCAAACATGCACGCACACCCCTGCACCCCAGTTTTGCGTGCACACGCTGACGCCCCAGCGCAGCACGCGCACCCCCTGCACGCTCACGTGCACACACACCCCCCCCCCGTTTGGCACACGCGCGCGCCCTGCACACATACGTGCGCCCCGGCGTTGCACGCACGCCCCTTGCACACTCACGTGCACCCCAATGCAGCACGTGCCCCCCCCCCCCCCGCACACATGCACACCCCAATGCAGCGCGCACGCTCACGTGCACCCCGGTTTTGCACGCGCACACACGCGTGCACCCCGGTTTTGCACGCGCGCACCCCGCCTTTGCACACTCAGGCACACGCCTGCAGCTGCCCACACCCTGCAGGCACACGCGCCTGCACACCCAGGCGTGAGCGCGCGCCCTGCACACACGTGTGCACGCGCGCACGCCTGCACACGCGTGTGCGCCCTCCCGCCCCGGGTGACGCTGCGCCTGTGGGGGACCCAGGCGTCCGGGCCCAAGAGCCCCCGCGCACACGCGTGTGCGTCGCACGCCCGGCCCGGGCCCTGCACCCCGGGGGGGGCCCTGGCGAGGGTGGGGCTGGACGCGGCCCCCCCCAGACCCTGCAGTGGGTGGGGGGCGGGATGGGGCCCCCCCAAATCCATGCAATGGGGCAGGATGGACCCCCGTGATGGGGGGGGCGCGACCCCCCTCCCAGACCCCTGCAATGGAGGGGGGGCAGGTCGGGGCCCCCCAGACCCCTGCAATGGAGGGGGGGGGCTGGATGCGGCCCCCCCCAGCACGTAGAGGAGGATGCGTCGCCCAAAGCCCCGGGGAGGGGCAGGATGCGGCGCCCCCCCTCCCCCGGGATGGGGGGACCCCCCCCCCCCGCCTCTGCAGGGCCCCCCCCCCAGACCCCTCACGGCGATGGGGGGGAAGGATGTGACCCCCCCGGTACCCCCACTCCTGCCCCCCCCCCGCCCTGGGGCCTCATCCTGCACCCCCCAGCCCTGGGACCCGTCCTGCACCCCAATTCTGCCCCCCCCCCCCGCCCCGGCACCCCCCGGCACCCCCATCCTGCACCCCCCGTCCCCAAATCTGCATCCCCCGTCCTGGGCCCCCCCCATCCTGCACCCCCACCCCTGGATACCCCACTGCGCCCTCCAGCACCCCCACCCTGCACCCCCACCCCTCGCTGGTGCCCCCAGGCTCGCCTCCCCCCTCCGGGCACCTCCAACCTGCGCCCCCCATGCTGGTACCCCCACCCCGGGCACCCCAATCCTGCACCCCCATCCCGCACCCCCCCAGCACCCCAATCCTGCACCGCCCCCCAATATCCCCCCCTGCACCCCCCAGCACCCCAATCTTGCCCCCTCAGCACCCCAATCCTGCGCCACCCCCCAATGTCGCCCCTCTGCACCCGCAGCACCCCAATCCTGAACCCCCAGCACCCCAATCCTGCACCGCCCCCCAATATCCCCCACCCTGCCCCCCCCAGCACCCCAATCTTACCCCCTCAGCACCCCAATCCTGCGCCACCCCCCAATGTCGCCCCTCTGCACCCCCAGCACCCCAATCCTGAGCCCCCCCGCACCCCAATCCCGCACCGCCCCCCAATATCTCCCCTCTGCACCCCCCAGCACCCCAATCTTGCCCCCCCCGCGCCCCAATCCCGCACCGCCCCCCCATATCCCCCCCCCGCACCCCCATCCTGCACCCCCGGGCACCCCAGTCCCGCATCCCCGCTCCATCCCCGCCCCCCACGCGTGCCCGCGCCCCCCCCCCCGTGTCCCGGTACCTGCCCGGGGCGGTGGCGGCGTCCCCGGCCCCGGCCCCGCCGCTCCCGCAGTCCCGCAGCTCCCGCCCGCCGCGGGCACGCGCACGGCACCGGCCCCGCGCGCCCCCGCCCCACCCCCACCCCGCCCCACCCCCACCCCCCGCCCCGGCCGCGGCCCTTGCGGGGGAGGGGGCTGCACCGGCACGGCCAGCGCCCCACGGCTGCCCCACGGCTGCCCCATAGCGAGCCCCACAGACACCCCACGGCTGCCCCATAGGGAGCCCCCGGGGGCCTCACAGCTGCCCCACAGCTGCCCCATAGGGAGCCCCACAGACACCCCACGGCTGCCCCATAGGGAGCCCCCGGGGGCCTCACAGCTGCCCCACAGCTGCCCCATAGGGAGCCCCACAGACACCCCACGGCTGCCCCATAGGGAGCCCCACAGACACCCCACGGCTGCCCCACAGACACCCCATAGGGAGCCCCACAGACACCCCACGGCTGCCCCATAGGGAGCCCCCGGGGGCCTCACAGCTGCCCCACAGCTGCCCCATAGGGAGCCCCACAGACACCCCACGGCTGCCCCATAGGGAGCCCCCGGGGGCCTCACAGCTGCCCCACAGACACCCCACAGCTGCCCCATCGGGACCCCCACGGACCCCCCAGTATAACCAGTCCCAGAGCCCCCAGCCCCCCCCAGCTCCTGCAGCCTCCCCACGGGGGGGGGTCCGAGCGCCCCCCTCCCCAGGCGTCCGGGGCACCACGAGCAGACGGACAGACGGACACGGACTTTATTCCCACGGTACACACACTGCCCCCCCCCCCCAAGAGGACCCAGGCGTCCGAGTGCCCCCCACCCCCCCCATGCCGGGGGGGGGTCCAGGGGTCAAGCGGGGTCAAGGAGAGCCGGAGCCCCAGGGACCCTGGGTAAAGGGGGGGCCCCGGTGAACCCCGGCGTCCGGCCCCCCCCCCGAGGGGACCCCCGGCGTCCGGGCCCCCCGTTACCCGGCTATAGGTGGATGTCGAAGACGCCGTCCTCCACCTCCTGCAGCTCCGGGGGGGTCTCTGGGGGGGGGGGGCGGGGGGGCGTTAGGGGCCTGGACGCCTGGGTGCCCTGGGGGGGATTGGGGGGGTCCCAGACGTCTGGGTCCCCTGGGGGGGCGGGGTCTGGGGGTCCTGGGGGGTGGGAGGGGCGCCCAAATGCCTAGGACCCCTGGGGGGGGGCAGGGATTGGGGGTCTGGGGGAGGTCCTGGACACCTGGGACCCCGGGGGGGGATGGGGGGGGTGCTGGGGGGTGGGGCTCCCAGAGACTGGGGTCCCCAGGCGGGGGGGCGTCAGGGGGCCTGGGTGGGGGTCCCTGGGGGTGGTGGGGGTCCCCGGGGGGGGTCCCTGGTTTGTTCAGGGGTCCCGAATGCCTGGGTCCCCTGGGGGGGGATGGGGGGGGATAGGGGTCCCGGGGGTTTCGGGGTCCCACCTGGGGGGGGCAGGGAGGCCCGGCGGGGCCAGGGCAGGGAGAAGCTGAAGGAGCGGGTGGGGGGTCCCGGGGGTCCCGGGGGGGGGTCGGCGACGACGCTCTGGGTGCGACGGCGACACTCGACGCGCAGCTGCTCCCGGCAGCGGGTGTGACAGCGCAGGCCGCAGGCTGGGGGGGGGCACGTCACCCCGCGGCACCCCGACCCCCCCCGCACCGCTGACCCCCCCACTGCACCCTTATTGCACCCCTGACCCCCCCATAGCACCCATAAATACCCCCCCCGCACCACCAGGGCACCCATGACCCCCCCATTGCACCCATAAAGCCCCCCATTGCACCCCCATTGCACCTATGACCCCCCCCTGCGCCCCCAGGGCACCCATGACCCCCCCATAGCACCCATAAATACCCCCCCTGCACCCCCAGGGCACCCATGACCCCCCCATTGCACCCATAAAGCCCCCCATTGCACCCCCATTGCACCTATGACCCCCCCCGCACCCCCATTGCACCCATGACCCCCCCATTGCACCCATAAAGCCCCCCATTGCACCTATGACCCCCCCCCGCGCCCCAGGGCACCCCTGACCCCCCCATTGCACCCCTGACCCCCCCATTGCACCCATTGTGCCCCTCCATAGCACCCACGACCCCCCCCGCAGCCCCTCCCCCCGCAGCTGCACCCACGGAGCCCCCCCGCCCCTCCCCCCACTCACTGCGGGCACTTCAGCCCCTGTTTGTGGAGGCCCAAAATCTGGGGGGGGGGGCGGGGGGAGAGGGGTGAGGGGGGGCGCTCGTGCAAAGCCCCCCCCAGCCCCTCCCCGTGCAAAACGCACGTGCAAACCGCGCCGGGGGTGGGTGTGCGAGGGGCGACCCTCGTGCAAGCTGCACCCCGAGCTGCGCCCGACCCCCCCCCACCCCCGGGGCGCCTCGCACGAGGGGCGCTGGGTGTGCGGGGGCGGGGGCGTGCGAGGGCGTGCGAGGAGTGCAACGGTGTGCGAGGGGCGTGCAACAGTGTGCGAGGGTGTGCGAGGGGCATGCGAAGGTCGTGCAAAGAGTGCAAGAGGCGTGCAAGGGGCGTGCAAGGGTGTGTGACGGTGTGCGAGGGGCATGCAAGGGGCGTGCAAAGAGTGCAAGAGTGTGTGCAAGGGGTATGCGAGGGCGTGTGATGGTGTGCAAGGGGCGCACAAGGGTGTGCAAGGGGTGTTGTGAGGGCGTGCAAGGAGTGCAAGGGGCATGCAAAGGGCGTGCAAGGAGTGCAAGGGGCATGCGAGGGGCGTGCAAGAGACATGCAAGGGGCGTGCGAGGGGCATGCGAAGGGTGTGCAACGGTGCGCAAGGGCGTTGTGAGAGCTTGCGAGGGGCGTGTGAGGAGGTGCAAGAGGCGTGCAAGGGGCATGCAAGGGCGTGCGAGGGCGTGCAAGGGGCGTGCAAAGGTGTGTGAGGGCGTGCAAGGGGTGTGCAAGGAGTGTAGGGGGTGTGCAAAGGCATGTGGGGGCGTGCGAAGGCAGCGAGGGGCGTGCAAGGGGCGTGCAAAAGGGTGTGTGAGGGGCGTGCAAGGGGTGTGCGGGGCATGCGAGGGGCGTATGAGGCGTGCGAGGGGGTGTGTGACGGCACGTGAGGGGCGTGCGAGGGGCGTGCAAGGGCGTGTGATGGTGCGTGCGGGGGCGTGCAATGGCATGCAAGGGGCGTGCGAGGGGCGTGCGAGGCCGTGCGAGGGGCGTGCGAGGGGCGTGCGATGGCACGCGAGGGGTGCGTGCGAGGGGCGTGTGTGAGGGCATGCGAAAGCACGCGAGGGCGTGCGAGGGGCGTGCGAGGGGCGTGCGAGGGGGGCGTGTGTGAGGGGCTGTGCGAGGCCGTGCGAAAGCACGCGAGGGCGTGTGAGACCGTGCGAGGGGCGTGCAAGGGGCGTGCGAGGGTGTGTGCGACGGCACGCGAGGGGCGTGCGAGGGGGCGTGCGAGGGCGTGCGAGAAAGCACGCGAGGGCGTGCGAGGGTGTGTGAGGGGTGTGTGAGGGGCGTGCGAGGCCGTGCGAGGGGCGTGCGAGGGACACGCGAGGGGCGTGTGAGGGGGTGTGCGAGGCCGTGCGAGGGGAATGCGAGGGGCGTGCTGGCGGCACGCGAGGGGCATGCGAGGGGCGTGCAAGGGCCGTGTGAGGGCACACGAGGGGCGTGTGCGAGGGGCGTGCGAGGCCGTGCGAGGGCACGCAGGGGGCGTGCGAGGGTGTGTGAGGGGCGTGCGAGGGCACGTGGGGGGCGTGTGAGGGCCGTGCGAGGGGCGTGCGGCGGCACGCAAGGGGCGTGCGAGGGGCGTGTGAGGGGCGTGCGAGGGCACGCGAGGGGCGTGCGAGGCCGTGCGAGGGGCAAGCGAGGGGCGTGCGAGGGTGTGTGCGAGGGGGCGTGCGAGGGGCGTGCCAGGGCACGCGAGGGGCGTGTGAGGCCGTGCGAGGGCCGTGCGAGGGGCGTGCGGCGGCACGCGAGGGGCGTGCGAGGCCGTGCGAGGGGCATGCGAGGGGCGTGCGAGGGGTGTGCGAGGGGCGTGCGAGGGGTGTGCGAGGGGCGTGCGAGGGCACGCGAGGGGCGTGCGAGGCCGTGCGAGGGGGCGTGCGGTGGCACGCGAGGGGCGTGCGAGGGGCGTGTGAGGGGCGTGCGAGGGCACACGAGGGGGCGTGCGAGGCCGTGCGGCGGCACCGCGAGCGGCGTGCGAGGGGCGTGCGGGGCGGTGCGCGGGCCGGGCGCGGGGGTCTCACCAGGCGGCGGCAGTGGCGGCAGGCCGCGGGGCGCAGGGGGCTGCTCTCCTCGAAGCGGTGGGGGGGGCCTCCGAGCGGGGGGGCCCCGCCGCCGGGGGGGGCCCCTCGCTGCAGCGCAGGAAATAGGCCAGGACCTCCCCCCGGCTCAGGCTGCCGTCCCTGCCCCACACACGGGGGGTCTGCGGGGCCCGGACGCCTCGGCCCCCCCGGGGGGTCCCGGAGACTCGGGCCCCTGGGGGGGGTCAGGGGGGCTGGGGGGGGGGGGTCCCCTGGGGGCGTTGGGGGTCCCGGGGGGGTCCCTGGTTTTGGGGGGGTCCCCGGGGGGGGTTCCCTGGGGGGGGTCCTGGGGGGTGTTGGGGGTCCCGGGGGGTCCCTGGGGGGGTCCCTGGGGGTGTTGGGGGGTCCCTGGTTTGGGGGGGGTCCCGGGGGGGTCCCTGAGGGGGTCCCTGGGGGTGTTGGGGGTCCCAGGGGGTCCCTGGTTTGGGGGGGGTCCCGGAGACTCGGGCCCCTGGGGGGGGGTCAGGGGGGCTGGGGGTGGGTCCCCTGGGGGCGTTGGGCGGTCCCGGGGGGTCCCTGGTTTGGGGGGGTCCCGGGGGCTCCCTGGGGGGACGTTTGGGGGGTCCCGGGGGGTCCCTGGGGTGGTCCCTGGGGGGGGTCCCGGGGGGGGGGCGTTGGGGGGTCCCGGGGGGTCCCTGGTTTGGGGGGGTCCCGGGGGCTCCCTGGGGGGGTCCCTGGGGGCGTTGGGGGTCCGTGGGGTCCTTGGTTTGGGGGGGTCCCGGGGGGTCCCTGGTTTGGGGGGTCCCAGGGGCTCCCTGGGGGGGCGTTGGGGGTCCGGGGGGGTCCCTGGTTTGGGGGGTCCCGGGGGGGTCTCTGGGGGGGGTCCCTGGGGGCGTTGGGGGTCCGGGGGGGGGTCCCTGGTTTGGGGGGGTCCCGGGGGGGGTCCCTGGGGGGCCGTTGGGGGTCCCGGGGGGTCCCTGGTTTGGGGGGGTCCCGGGGGGTCCCGGGGGGGGGGGCGTTGGGGGTCCCGGGGGGTCCCTGGTTTGGGGGGTTCCCGGGGGGTCCCCACCGGTCGGTGTCCAGGTCCCCGAAGAGCTGCAGGTGCGGGAAGTTCCCCCGGACGATCCCGAATTCCTCCCGCGAGATCCGGCCGTCCCCGTCCACGTCGAAGTTACGGAAAATCGACTGCCCCCCCCCGGGCCCGTCACCCCCTGACCCCCCCCCCGACCCCCCCCGGCACCCCCTGACCCCCCCCCGGCACCCCCCCGGCACCCCCCCGGCACCCCCTGACCCCCCCCCGACCCCCCCCCCGGGCCCGTCACCCCCTGACCCCCCCCGGCACCCCTGTTCCCCCCCCAACACCACGGACCCCCCCCCGGCTCCCCCCACCCCACCCCATGGAGCCCCCAGACCCCCCCAAGACCCCCCCCAGCTCCCCAAAGACCCCCCCAGGGACCCCCAAAACTCCCCGATACCCCCCAGATGCCTCCCGGCCCCCCCCCCAGAGGCCCCCCCAGACCCCCCCCCCGAGACCCCCCCAGGTGCCCGCCGCCCCCCCCAGGGACCCCCAACCCCCAGGTGCCCCCCCCGCCCCCCACCTCCACCAGGCGCTCGATGTGGGGGCGCAGCAGGGCGGGGTCGGGCCGGGGGGGGTCGGGCAGGACCCACTCCTCCAGGGGGGCAGCTGGGGGGGGGCGCCGGGGGGGGCCCCGACTGGGGGGGCGGGGGGGGCGGGTTGGGGGTGCAACGCCCCCCCCAAGGTGTTGCACGCTCCCCCCCGTGTTGCACACGCACCCCGTTGCCCCCCCTGTTGCCCCCCCCCGCCCCAGTTGCCCACCCCCGCCTTTGCACACCCATTGCACACTCGCCCCCCCGCCCGCACCCCCTTTCGCGCCCCCCCATTGCACACATACAGCCCCTGTTGCACCCCCCCGTTGCACGCTTGCCCCCCCGTTGCACGCCCGTTGCACCCTCGCCCCCCTGTTGCACGCTCACCACCCCATTGCATGCCCGTTGCACACTCGCCCCTGTTGCACCCTCGCCCCCCCGTTGCACGCTCGACCCCCTGTTGCACACTCGCCCCCCTGTTGCACGCCTGTTGCACACCCGTTGCACCCTCGCCCCTGTTGCACACTCGCCCCCGTTGCACTCTTGCCCACCGTTGCACGCCTGTTGCACCGCTCACCCACCGTTGCACGCCCATTGCACACTCGCCCCGTTGCACGCTCGTCCCTGTTGCACACTCACCCCGTTGTACGCTCGCCCCACCGTTGCGCACACCCCCCATTGCACGCCCGTTGCACACATCGCCCACTGTTGCACACCCGTTGCACGCCCATTCCACACTCGCCCCGTTGCATGCCCCCCCATTGCACGCCCGTTGCACACTCGCCCCGTTGCACGCTCGCCCCCCATTGCACGCCCGTTGCACGCTCGCCCACTGCTGCACACCCGTTGCACGCCCGTTGCACACTCACGGGGCTCCGCGTGCGGGGCTCGCGCTGCAGCGAGAGCTGGTAGAGCTGGTCCTCGGTCTGCCCCAGCTCCAGGGAGACCTGGGGGGCCGGGGGGGGGTCAGGGGGGTTGGGGGAGGGTGGGGGTGCGGGGGTTGGGGGGGGTCAGAGGGGGCTGGAGGGTCCGGGGGGGGGGGGTTGGGGGGGGTCAGAGGGGGGGCTGGAGGGTCCGGGGGGGGGGTTGGGGGGGGTCAGAGGGGGCTGGAGGGTCCATGGGGGGTTGGGGGGGTCAGAGGGGGCTGGAGGTCCGGGGGGGGTGGTTGGGGGGGTCAGAGGGGGCTGGAGGGTCCGGGGGGGA
>JAVHSO010000363.1:0-158714 GCA_031468815.1 Morus bassanus
TGGGCGCTTTTGGGGGGGAGGTTGAGGGCCAATTTGGGGGGGGTCAGTTGTAAGGGTGTATTTTGGGGGGGGGTCACTTTTTCGAATCAGATTTTTGGGGGGAGGTTGGGGGGCACTTTGGGGGGGGGTCAGTTGTAAGGGGGTATTTTTTGGGGGGGGGTCAGTTCGGGGGGGGCAGGTTTAGGAGGGGGAAGATTTTGGGGGGGCAGTTTTCGGGGGGGTATTTCGAGGAGGGGGGGGGAGTTCCGGAGGGGGGGGTGTGTGTCAGTTTGAGGGGGGCAAATTTGGGGGGGGCATTTGGGGGAGAGCTTTAAGGGGGGCAGAATTGGGGGGGGAGTTGGGGGGTATTTAGGGGGGGGTCAGTTGGGGGGGCGTTTTAGAGTGGCTTTTTGAGGGGGGGCGTTTTTGGAGGGGGGGGGTCCATGGGGGCGGGGGGTGTGGCGCGGGGGCCCCCCCCGCTGCTGCTGGTTTTGCTGCTGGTGGCGGGAAAGGGGGTCCGGGGGGGACCATCCCCGGTTGGGGGGGGGTCCCGGGGGGAGGGGGGGGTCCCCCGGGGGGGCAGCGGCTGCCCGGGGGGGTGCGAATGCGACCGGGAGAGTGCCCTCTGCCGGGGGGGAGTGGGATTACCCCGGGGGCTGCCCCCCCGCCTGGCCACGCTGTGAGTGAGACCGACCCCCCCCCCCCCCGGGACCGGACCCCACCCCCAAAATACCCCCCCCGGGACCCCTCGCGACGCCCCCCTCCATGGATTTCCCCCCCCCCTTCGCCCTCTCCCCCCCCCCCCCGGAACTCCCGTGGGACACCCTCCAAGACACCCCCCCACCCCCAGGACTCCCCCCGGGACCCCCACCCTTCGGAACACCTCCCCCCCCAGGGGACCCCTCCCCGGGACCCCCCCTGGAACCCCCATGGGAGCTACTTCATGACCCCCCCCCCCCCGGGGAACCACCCCCTCTGGGACCCCCCCGGGACCCCCCCCTCGGAACCTCCATGGGACCCACTCCAAGACCCCTCCCACGGGACCCCCCCACTCTGGGACCCCCCCCCGGACCCCCTTCATCGGACCCCCCCCCCGGGGACCCCCCCACCCCCGGGGACCCCCCCCCAATGGAACCACCTCCCCCCCCCCCGGGACTCTCCCGGAACCACCATGGGACCCCCTCCAAGACCCCCCCCCCATGGGAACCCCACCCGGGACCCCCTAATCGGAACCACCCCCCCCCCCGGGACTCCCCCCCCCCGCTCTGGGACCCCCCCCCCCGGGACCCCCCTCCATGGTCCTCCCCCGCAACCCACCCATGGTTCCCCCCCCCGGGACACCCCCCCAGAACCCCCATGGGACCCCCTCCAAGACCCTGCCCCCCCACATGGGAACCCCCCCCCCCGGGACCCCCTAGGGACCACCCCGGAACACCCATGGGACCCCCTAAGACCCCCCCCCAATGGGAAACCCCCCCTCTGGGACCCCCCCCGGGATCCCCCCCTCTGGGACCCCCCCATGGGACCCCCTTAGTACCTCCCGGGACCCCCCCTCTTTGGGAACACCCCCCCCCCGAACCCCCCTTGAACCCCCCCCTTATGGAACACCCCCGTGGGCAGCCCATTACGTCATCCCAGGAAGCCCCGCCCCCTGCGAGGGAGGGGACTGGAACCAGTGCGATGTCGGGACTGGGATCAGTGGGGGCTGGGGGGGAGCATATGGGGCTGGTTTCTCCCAGTTTAGCCCAGTTCAGGACTGGCTTGGATCAGTTTCTCCCAGTTTGATACTGGTTTGGCCCTGGTTTCTCCCAGTTTAGCCCAGTTCAGGACTGGCTTGGACCAGTTTCTCCCAGTTTGATACCAGTTTGGCCTTGGTTTCTCCCAGTTTAGCTCAGTTCAGGACTGGCTTGGATCAGTTTCTCCCAGTTTGATACCAGTTTGGCCTTGGTTTCTCCCAGTTTAGCCAAGCTCAGGACTGGTTTGGACCAGCTTGGCCATGGTCCGGCCCAGTATGTCCCAGTCTGTCACTGGTTTGGCCCAGTTTGGTCCAATTTAGTCTTGTTTTCCCCCAGTTCAGCCCAGTTCAGGTCTGGTTTGGTCCAGTTTAGCCCAGTCTGGCACTGGTTTGGCCCAGTTCAGCCTAGTTTAGCTCTGGCTTCCCCCAGTTTAGCCCTGCTTTCTCCCAGTTTAGACCAGCGCAGGACTCTTTTATCCCAGTTTAGCCCAGTTTGACACCAGTTTGACACCAGTTTGCCCCCCTTTGCGCAGGTCCCTGGTGCGGTGGCACATCGATGTCCTGGGCGAGGGCAGCTTCCGTGACACCCCGGCCCTGCAGCTGCTGTAAGGTCCCCATGGTGTCCCCAAGGTGTCCCCAAGGTCCCCACAGTGTCCCCAATGTGTCCCCAAGGTCCACATGCTGCCCCAACATGTCCCCGAGGTCCCCACGGTGTCCTCAATGGTGTCCCCAATGTGTCCCCAAGGTCCACATGCTGCCCCAACATGTCCCTGAGGTCCCCATGGTGTCCCCAACGTGTCCCCAAGGTCCCCACACCATCCCCAATATGTCCCATGAGGTCCTCACGGTGGCCCCAAGGTCCCCATACTGTCCCCAAGATGCCCCTGAAGTCCCCACGGGTGTCCCCGAGGTCCCCATGGTGACCCCACATCCCATGCTGTGTCCCCGTTGTGTCCCCAGGGTCCCCGTGGTGTCCCCAAGGTCCCCACACCATCCCCAATATGTCCCCTGTGTGTCCCTGAGGTCCTCACGGTGGCCCCAAGGTCCCCATACTGTCCCCGAGATGTCCCTGATGCCTCCAAGATGTCCCCATGGTGACCCCAAGGCCCATGCTGTGTCCCCCTGGTGTCCCCAAGACCCCCATGGTGTCCCCGAGGTGGCTCCAAGGGTGCCCTTAAGGTCCCCAATGTCCTCTGAGTGTCCCCAGGGTGTCCCTGGGAGTGGCAGCAGGGCATCCCCAAGGTCCCGGGGCTGTCCCCAGGGTGACACCAAGGTCCCCAAAGTGTCCCCAGGGTGCCACAGGGAGTCCTCAGGATGTCCCCAGGGTATCCCCAAGGTCACCAGGTTGTCCCCAAAGTGTCCCCAAGGTCCACTGAGTGTCCCTTGGGTGTCCCTGGGAGTGGCAGCACAGTGTCCCCGAGGTCCCCAAGGTTGCTGAAGTGTTCCCAAAGACCCCCAAGCGTCCCCATGGTGTCCCCAGGGCCCCCCTGGGGTGTCCCCGGGGGTGGCAGTGGTGTGTCCCCACAGGTTGGTCACTGCCGGGCGCCTGGGGACCATCGGGGATGGGGCCTTTGCCGGGCTGGTGCTGCTGGAGTACTTGTGAGTAGTACTGGGAGGCACTGGGGAGGGACTGGGGAGAACTGGGGAGGGACGAGGAGGGACTGGGAGGGCACTGAGGATGGGGCTTGGAGGCACTTATGGGGACTGCAGAGGACATTGGGACCACTGGGATGTACTAGGAAGCACTGGGATGTACTGGGAGGGCCACTGGGATTTACTGGGGGGCACTGGGAGGTGGTGGAGGAAACTGAAAGGTGCTGGGGGACACTGGGAGAGACACAGCGGGGCACTGGGGTATACAGGAAGCCACTGGGGGAGACTGGGGAGGGTCAGGAGGGACATGGAGGGGGGCACAGAAGGCACTGGGGAGAACTGGGGAGGGACTGGGATGCACTGGGGGGACACTGGAGGTGTCAGCGGTGCTGGTGTCCCCAGGTTCATCGAGGACAATGATGTGGGGACGATCGCCCCCACGGCGCTGCGGGGTCTCCGGGGGCTGCTGTACCTGTGAGTGACATGGGGACACCTTGGGGACACCCCCAGAACAACCTGGGACACCCTGGGGACACCCTGGGGACACTGGGGACACCCCCAGAACACCTTGGAACACACTGGGACACACTGGGGACACTGGAGATGCCCTTGGGGACACCCTAGGGACACTGGGGACACCCGGGGGATGCCCCCAGAACACACTGGGGACACCCCTAGGGACACCTTGTCCCACTGGGGACACTGGGAACAGCCCTTGGACAAACTGGGGACACTGGGGATTCCCTTGGGGACACTGGGGACACCCCAGGGACATCCCTAGGGACACCTTGGGACACTGGGGACACCCTGGGGACACTCCTAGGGTCATCTTGGGACACACTGGGGACAACCTGGGCACATATTGGGGACACTGGGGACACCCTAGGGACACCATAGGGACACCCCTAGGACACCTTGTCCCACTGGGGACACTGGGAACAACCCAGGGACACCCCTGGGACATACTGGGGACACTGGGGATTCCCTTGGGGACACCCTAGGGACACCCTAGGGACACCCTTAGGGTCACCTTGGGACACCCTGGGGACACCTTGTCCCACTGGGGACACTGGGAACAGCCCAGGGACACCTTGGGACACCGGGCACACCGTGGGGACACCCCTAGGGAGACCCTGGGACACACTGGGGACACTGGGGACAGCTGGGGGGGCCACCCTGGGACCCCCCCTCCCCTGTGGCCAGGTATCCCCATGTCCCCTGTCCCCGTGTCCCCACAGGAGCCTGGCCAACAACCACCTGGAGACGCTGCCCCGGGGCCTCTTCCAGGGGCTGGAGACGCTGACCCAGCTGTGGGTGACATGGGGACATTGAGGGGGGACACATGGGGACACGGGGGGGTGTTGGGGGACATGGGGATGTGGGGGGTGAGGGGACATGGGGACATGGGATGTGGGATGTGGGGAGAGATGGGGGACATGGGACATGGGGGGGACATTGGGGGGGATGGGGGGACATGGGGACATTGGGGGCATGGGGGGACATTGGGACATGGGGACATTGAGGGCATGGGGGACATGGGGACATGGGGGGGCATGGGGGGACATGGGGACACAGGGGACATTGGGGGCATGGGGACACATGGGGACATAGGGGGGACATGGGGGCATGGGGGGACATGGGGGGGACATAGGGCATGGGGGGGGCATGGGGGGACATGGAGCCATGGGGGACATTGGGGGACATGGGGGGCATGGGGGACATTGGGGACATGGGGACATGGGGGGACATGGGGACATGGGGGACATGGGGACATTGAGGGCATGGGGGGACATGGGGGGGCATGGGGACACAGGGGACATTGGGGGCATGGGGGGACATGGGTACATGGGGGGGACATGGGGGGGCATGGGGACACATGGGGACATAGGGGGGACATGGGGACATGGGGGGGACATAGGGCATGGGGGGGGCATGGGGGGACATGGAGCCATGGGGGACATTGGGGGCATGGGGGGACATGGGGACATCGGGGGCATGGGGGGACAGGGGGACATGGGGGACTGCGGGTGACACCAGGGTGGGCACAGGGCTTCACTGGGAAGCACTAGGATGTACTGGGAGGGGCCTGAAAGGGACATGGGGACACATGGGGACACATGGGGACGTGGGGGTCCTGGGGGGACCCAGGCGTCGGGCTGAGGGGGTGGGGGGTGTGTGGGGGGGGGCAGGGACCTGCGGGGGAACCCCTTCCAGTGCGACTGCCGCCTGCGCTGGCTGGTGACCTGGTTGGGCAGCGCAACCCCCCCGGCCGAATCGGGGCGCTGCCGGGGACCCCCCCACCGTCAGGGCACCCCCCTGGCCCAGCTCCAGCCCCGGGACTTCCACTGCCTCGTCTCCGGTACGGCCCAGACGCCTGGGTCCCCCCATCCCGAATGCCTGGGTGCCCCCCCATCCCGAACGCCTGGGTGTCCCCCATCCCGGATGCCTGGGTCCCCCCACCCAGAACACCTGGGTGCCCGGCCATCCCGAACGCCTGGGTGTCCCCCATCCCGGATGCCTGGGTCCCCCCACCCAGAACACCTGGGTGCCCGGCCATCCCGGATGCCTGGGTCTCCCCATCCTGAACACCTGGGTGCCCCCCCCATCCCGGATGCCTGGGTGCCCCCCATCCCGGACGCCTGGGTCCCCCCATCCCGAACGCCTGGATGCCCCCCATCCCGGATGCCTGGGTCCCCCCATCCCGAACGCCTGGATGCCCCCCATCCCGGATGCCTGGGTCCCCCCATCCCGAACGCCTGGGTCCCCCCCATCCTGAACACCAGGGTGCCCCCCATCCTGAACACCTGGGTGCCCCCCATCCCGGATGCCTGGGTCCCCCCATCCCGAACACCTGGGTCCCCCCATCCTGAACACCTGGGTGCCCCCCATCCCGGATGCCTGGATGCCCCCCATCCTGAACACCTGGGTCCCCCCCCATCCCGAACGCCTGGGTCCCCCCATCCCGAATGCCTGGATGCCCCCCATCCCAGACGCCTGGGTCCCCCCATCCTGAACACCTGGGTGCCCCCCATCCCAGACGCCTGGGTCTCCCCATCCCGAACACTTGGGTGCCCCCCATCCCGGACGCCTGGGTGCCCCCCCCATCCTGGACGCCTGGGTCCCCCCATCCCGAACGCCTAGGTGCCCCCCATCCCGAACACTTGGGTGCCCCCCATCCCAGACGCCTGGGTCCCCCCATCCCGGATGCCTGGGTGCCCCCCATCCCGAACGCCTGGGTGCCCCCCCCATCCCGGACGCCTGGGTCCCCCCATCCTGAACACCTGGGTGCCCCCCATCCCGAACACTTGGGTGCCCCCCCATCCCAGACGCCTGGGTCCCCCCATCCTGAACACCTGGGTGCCCCCCATCCTGGACGCCTGGGTCCCCCCCATCCCAAACACTTGGGTGCCCCCCCATCCCAGACGCCTGGGTCCCCCCATCCCGAACACTTGGGTGCCCCCCATCCTGGACGCCTGGGTCCCCCCCATCCCGGACGCCTGGGTGCCCCCCATCCTGGATGCCTGTGTGCCCCCCATCCCAAACACTTGGGTGCCCCCCATCCCGGATGCCTGGGTCCCCCCATCCCAAACACCTGGCTCCCCCCCATCCCGAACGCCTGGGTCCCCTTCCCTGTGTGCATGTGTGGGGGTGGGATTGGGGGGGTGTCAGGGTGGGGACCCAAGCGTCCGGGGGCTGATAATTTGGGGTGGGGGGGTGTCCCCCCACAGAGCTGCGACCCTTCCAGTCGCTGCCCTTCTCCTCGCTGGCGGCCGAGCCCTTCGCCCTGGGGGGGCACCCAGGGGTGGCCCTGGCCCAGCCCTTCGCCGGTGCCTGCGCCCTCCTGGAGTGGGACCAGTTGGCCGGGCGCTTCCGAGCCCCCACCATCATCAACGGTGAGTCCCGACACCCCAAAACCTGCCGTGGTAAGGAGGAACCCCCAAAAGATCCAGGGAGACTCTAAAAACAGTCATGGAAGGGTCCAAAAATAGTCTGAGGGACCCCAAAAATGGTCTGAGGGATTTCAAACATGACATGAAGAACATCAAAAAATGCCCTGATGGACGCCAAAACTCATGGTAACACTCCAAAAATGGTCAAGGGACCCCAAAAAATGGTCTGAATGACCTCAAAAATGGTCAGGGGACCCCAAAAAATGGTCTGAATTACCTAAAAAATGGTTGGGGGGGTCCCTAAGATGGCTTGGAGGACACAAAAAAATAGCCTGAAGAACCTCAAAAACGGCCTGGAGGTCCTCAAAAACGCCATTGGGGAGCCCCAAACCCTGGTAACACATCAAATATTGTTGGGGAACCCCAGAAATGGCCTGAGGGACCCCAAAAATGTCCTAGAGGAGCTCAGAGATGCCCTGGGGACCCCAAAACCCATCCCAGTGCCCCAAAAATGAACTAGAGGGACCCCAAAATGCCCTTGTGGACAACAGCATCAGCCCTAAGATCTCCCCAATGTCCCCATGGGGTCATGCCCACCACCCCCTCCTTAATGTCCCCATGGGGTCATCACCATCACCCCAACCCCAACGTCCCCGGCGTCCCCATGGGGTCATCGCCATCACCCCAACCCCAATGTCCCCGACGTCCCCATAGGGTCGTTGCTATCAGCCGAACCCCAACGTCCCTGATGTCCCCATCAACCCCAACCCCAATGTCCCCGGTGTCCCCATCGGGTCATCGCCATCGCCCCAACCCCAACGTCCCCAGTGTCCCCATGGGGTCATCCCCATCACCCCAACCCCGATGTCCCTGACGTCCCCATAGAGTTGTCCCCATCACCCCAACCCCAATGTCCCTGATGTCCCCATGGGGTCATCGCCATCACCCCAACCCCAATGTTCCCGATGTCCCTATAGAGTCATTGCCATCAACCCAACCCCAACATCCCCAATGTCCCCATAGGGTCATCGCCATCACCCCAACCCCACTGTCCCCAATGTCCCCATCAACCCCAACCCCAATGTCCCCGATGTCCCCATCGAGTCATCGCCATCACCCCAACCCCAACGTCCCCAATATCCCCATCAACCCCAACTCCAACGTCCCCGGTGTCCCCATCGGGTCATCGCCATCACCCCAACCCCAACGTCCCCGGTGTCCCCATCGGGTCATCGCCATCACCCCAACCCCAACATCCCCGATGTCCCTATAGAATTGTCCCCATCGCCCCGCCCCCACAGGGCTGTCTCCATCACCCTGTCCCCAACATCCCCCCATGGCCATCTCCACCACCCCCTTCCTAACATCACCCACGTCCTTGTCCCCGCAGGCTCGTCACCGGTGGCCTGCCACCCCCTGCAGCTGGGGGGGGCCTTGGTGGTGGTGGTGGCCCAACTCGGTGGGGGCTCGGCCGTCTGGCGCCGGGCGGGTGGCCCCGGCAGCCGTTTTGTCCGGCTGCAGGCATTGGGGAGCGGGCGGTTACGGCGTCCCCACGCGGTGGCCAGCGCCCGTCTTGGGGGTCACTGGTACCTTGGGGTGGCCGATAGCTCCAAGGGGGGCACCAGCACCCTCTTCCGTTGGGGGGGACGGGGCTTCTACCCCCACCAAGCCCTACGGCCGTGGCACCGGGACACCCACCTGGAGTTCCTGGAGCTGGGAGGGCGGCCGGCCTTGGTGGTCTGCAGCGGCACACGGAGGCCTCTGGTCTACCGGTGGAGTGGGGCAGCCTTCGCCCCCCACACCGACATCCCCCACGTGCCTGATGTCTACGCCGCGAAGCACTTCCGCCTGCGGGGCCACGTCTTCCTCTGCCTGACCCGCTTCCTGGGGGACGCCAAGGTGAGGGCGGGACTGGGCGGGGCACGTCTAGCATTGTCACGTGATCCTGGGGGGGCCACCAGCATTGTGGGGCCATGGAGGGGGTCCATCACCATCACATGTCCATTAGGATCATTCACTAGCATGTGTTCATGGGGATCCACCAGCATCATGAGTCCATGGTGGTCATCACGTCTGTTGATGTCTACCACCATCATGTGTTCATGGGGGGCCACCAATGACATGAGTCCATGGGGGTCATCACACGTCTGTTGGGGGTCTACCACCATCATGTGTTCATGGGGGGCCACCAAGGACATGAGTCCATGGGGGTTATCACATGTATGTTGGGGTCTACCACCCAACCAAACCCTTCCCATGATGGCCGCCACCCAACCCAACCCAACCCTTCCTGTGATGCCTGCAGCCCAACCAAACCTTTCCAAGACACCCGCCACCCAACCCAACCTTCCCCATGATGGCCACCACCCAATCTTACCTTCCCATGTTGCCCACCACCCAACCCAAACCTTTCTCATGGTTCTTTGTGTCCAGGTGATGCGTTGGGAGGGCTCCATGTTCCGGGAGGTGCAGCAGGTGCCAGCGCGGGGCTCGTTGGTCTTCCAACCATTGGCGTTGGCCGGACAACGCTATGTCATCCTGGGCAATGACTACGCCCCCAGCCGTGTCTACCGCCTTGGACCTGGTGGACACCTGGAGCCCACCCAGGAGCTGATGGCCCCCACGCCCCGTGCCTTCGCCCCCCTCTCTCTGGGTCACCGTCACTTCCTGGTGGCCTCCAGCTTCAAAGGGGCCACCCAGATCTACCGGCATGTCACCGTGGACTTGGGGGCTTAAGAGGTGGCAAGCATGACATTGTGGTGGCTGAGGGACATGAGGGACATGAAGCCTCACGTCATCATGGAGGTGGGGACATGGGGACATCAAACATCGCAGCGTGGAGGTGAGTGCCTGAAGGACATGGGGACATCGGCCATTATGTCATTGTGGATCTGGGCACCTGAGGGACATCAAACATCCTGGAGCTGGCACCTGGGGGACGTGGGGACATTGGTCATCATGTCATTGTGGGCACCTGAGGGACATGGGGACATTGGTCATTGTGGATCTGGGCACCTGGAGGACATGGGGACATCAGTTGCTACATCACCACAGACCTGGGCACCTGCGGGACACAGAGATGTCACATCAACGTGAACCTGTGTCCCTGAAGGGCATGGGGACATGGAAACATCAACCGCTGTCACCGTGGACCTGGGTGTCTGAGGGACATGGGAGCATCGACCACCACATAATCATGGTCCTGGGCACCTGAGGGACATCAACCACCATGTCACTGGGACCTGGGTGCTTGAAGGACATGGGGACACGATGCCATCATAGACCTGGGTGCCTGATGGATGCAGGGATGTCATGTCATTGTGGGCCTGAACACCTGGGACATGGGGACATCAACCGGTACATCATTGTGGACCTGGACGCCTGAGGGACACGGCCATCAGCCATCACATCACCACAGACATGGCACCTGAGGGACACGAGGACATGGAGACATCAACCATAATGTCACCTCACCATGGACCTGGGTGCCTGAAGGATGGGGGGACATCAGTCACTAGGTCATCGTGTACCTGGGTGCCAAAGGGACACCGGGAGATGGGCCATCATGTCACCACAGAAGACCTGGGGACCTGGTCCCCATGTCCCCATGGATGTGGGCACCTGGGGACGCGGGGACATCAACCACCACATCACTGTGGACCTCTGTGCCTGAGGGACATGGGTTGTTGGTACCGTGGACCTGGGCACCCGAGGCACCATGTCACAGCTGCCATGTCACCTTGTCCCCTGCTGGTGTCACCATTTGCATGACATTGTCCCCAACCTCTCATGTCACTCCTGTCCCCTTCCAGTGTCCCCATCCACCCAACATTGTCCCCAGCATCACCATTAGCCCCATGCCACCCCTGTCCCCAGTGTCACCATTGGCCCCACATCACCTTGCCACCTCCTGGTGCCACCATCTAGCTGATGTCCCCAAGGCCACCATCAACCCACTGTCACCACTGGCCCCACATCACCTTGCCACCTCCTGGTGCCACCATCTAGCCGATGTCCCCAAGGCCACCATCAACCCACTGTCACCACTGGCCCCACCTCACCTTGTCACCTCCTGGTGCCACAACCCACCCAACCTCATCTCCAGTGCCACCATTTGCCCCTTGTCCCCCTGTCCCCTCCTTGTCCCCCTGATGCCACCACAGGGGACACTCCCCTTACCTACAAATAACCAAATTTACCTTTTTTAACATTTTTTTATTAATTTCCCCTTTTCTTGGATTTTTTTGGGGGCATTCACCCCAAAATAAACCTGCCTCTCCCCCCTCCCTGTCTCCGCATGTCACTGGGGCCACCCGGACGCCGGGGTCCCCCCTGGGGTTGGGGACAAGTGGGGACACCTCAGCACGTGCTGGCAACTCCTGCAGAGACACGGGGGTCAGGGGGTGCCCGGACGCCGGGGTCCCCTCCCGGACGCCGGGGTCCCCCCAACCCGGACACCTGGGGTCCCTCCCCAGACGCCGGGGTCCCCCCGACCCGGATGCCAGGGTCCCCTGGGGTGGCAGGGAGGGGACTTACCGGGGCCAACGAGGTGGGACATCTCTGGAGGGGGATGGCGGCGGCTGCGGAGGTGAGGGGTCAGGGGGCTGTGACACCCCAATGTCCCCCCATGACCCCCTCATGTCTCCTGTGTCCCCGATGTCCCCATATGTCCCAATGTCCCCATGTGTCCCCACATCCTTCATGAACCCCTGTGTCCCCATATGTCCCAATGTCCCCAAGTCCCCCCATGACCTCCATGACCCCTCATGTCTCCTGTGTCCCCGATGTCCCCATATGTCCCAATGTCCCCATGTGTCCCCATGTCCCCACATCCTTCATGAACCCCCGTGTCCCCATATGTCCCAATGTCCCCAAGTCCCCCCATGACCTCCATGACCCCTCATGTCTCCTGTGTCCCCGATGTCCCCATATGTCCCGATGTCCCCATGTGTCCCCATGTCCCCACATCCTTCATGAACCCCCGTGTCCCCATATGTCCCAATGTCCCCCCATCCTCGTGTCCCCGATGTCCCCCAATGTCCCCTCATGTCCCCCCATGTCCTCCTATCCTCATGTCCCCCTTGTCCCCCGATGTCCCACCTGGCTTTGCTCCGGCACTTGCACTTCCCACCTGGCAGGGGACACAAGAGGTCACGGGTGCTGGGGGGGGACACACATGTCGCCCCCCCTGGGGGACTCTGTGGGGACCACCCCAGTGACATGGGGACCCCCCAAGTGACACAGGGAGGCCCTGGTGACACAGGGACACTCCAAGTGACATGGGGCCCCTCCAGATGACATGGGGACCCTCCTAGTGACACAGGAACTGCTGCAGGTGACACAAGGACCCCCCCAGTGACACGTGGGGACCCCCAGGTGACACAAAGACACCCCCCCGGTGACATGGGAACCCCCCGGTGACACTCACTGAGGAGGACGATGATCCCGATGATGCAGAGGACGGCAGCCACCACCAGCCCTGCCACACGCAGGCGGTGCCAGTCTGGGGGGGGGGACACACACAGAGTGGGGACCTCCCTGTCACCCCCACCTTGGGGACACCCCTGTCACCCCCTTGGGGATCCCCCTGTCACCCCACGTTGGGGACACCCCTGTCAACCCCACCTTGGGGACACCCCCCGTCACCCCCACCTTGGGGACACCCCTGCCACCTCCTTGGGGACAACCTTGTCATCTCTTTGGGGACACCCCTGTCACCTCTTTGGGGTTCCAGCTGCCCCCCCTTGGGGACACCCCCGTCAACCCCACCTTGGGGACACCCCTGTCATCCCTTGGGGACCTCCCTGGGACCCCCACCTTGGGGACACCCCATCACCCCCCTTGGGGACCTCCCTGTCACCCCCCCTTGGGGACACCCCTGTCAATCCCCCCTTGGGGACATCCCCATCACCCCCCCTTGGGGACACCCCCCTGTCACCCCTGTCCCACTCACCATACTGGAAGGGACTGGTGGCATCTGGTGGGGAAGGGGAGGGGTCAGAGGGACCCGGACACCTGGGTCCCCCGGGGGGGGGCACCAGTATGGCCCCCCCCATATCCCAGTATCACCCACTCCCATTCCCAGTATGACCCCCTAGTACTCCCAGTACACCTCCTCACTCCCAGTATGAATCGCTCCCACTCCCAGTATGGCTCCTGCCCACACCCAGTATGACCCCCCCACTCCCAGTATGTCATCCCACCACTCCCAGTATTACTCTTCCTCACTCCCAGTATAACCCCCCCACTCGCAATATGACCCCCACCACCACTCCCAGTATCATCCCCCACCCAGTCCAACCCCCTCCCATTCCCAGTACTGCCCCTCTGCTCCTCCCAGTTTGTCCCAGTCACTCACCGGGTTGGAGGGGGTTTCCCCTTGCCAGGGACAAAACTGTGTGGGGCAGAAACCAGTTGGGGAAGCTCAACTGTCCCAGTGCCCCCCCAGTTGTGGCCAGTTACCTCCCAGTTGACCCTGTTCCTCCCAGTTCCCCAAAGTTCCACTCCAATTACCCCCAGTACCTCCCAGTTCCCCTCAATTACCCCCAGCTCCCTCCCAGCTTTCCCAGTTCCCTCCCAGTCCCCCGATCCACGCAGTTCTCCCCAGTTCTGCTTCCCAGTTTCCTCCCAGTTCCCTCCCAGTTTTCCCTACTTCCCCTCAATTCCCTCCCAGTTCCCCAAGTTCTGCTTCAGCTACACCCAGTTCCCTCCCACTTTCCCCACTTCCCCCCAGTTCCCTGTCAGTTCCCCCAGTTCTGCTTCAGTTACCCCCAATTCCCTCCCAGTTTCCCCAGTTCTGCCCCAACTACCCCCAGTTCCCTCCCAGTTCCCCCCAATTGCTCCCTGTTCCCTCCCAGTCCCCCCAGTTTCCACAGTTCTGCCCCAACTACCCCCAGTTCCCTCTCAGTTTCCCCACTTCCCCCCAATTCCCTCCCAGTTCCCCCAGTTCTGCCCCAACTACCCCCAGTTCCCTCCCAGTTTCCCCCAGTTTCCTAAGTTCCCTCAATTCCCTCCCAGTTTCCCCAGTTCTGCCCCAACTACCCCCAGTTCCCTCCCAGTTTCCCCACTTCCCCCCAATTCCCTCCCAGTTCTGCCCCAACTACCCCCAGTTCCCTCCCAGTTCCCTCCCAATTTCCCTGCTTCCCCCCAATTCCCTTCCAGTTCCCCCAGTTCTGCTTCAGTTTCCCCCAATTCCCTCCCAGTTCCCCCCCAATTGCTCCCAGTTCCCTCCCAGTCCCCCTCAGTTTCCCCACTTCCCCCCAGTTCTCTCCCAGTTCCCTCAGTTCAACTACCTCCAGTTCCCTCCCAGTTTCCCCAGTTTCCCCCAATTCCCTCCCAGTTTCCCTAATTCCCCCCAATTCCCTCCCAGTTCTGCTTCAGTTACCCCCAGTTCCCTCCCAGTTACCCCCCAATTACTCCCAGTTCCCTCCAGGTCCCACTCAGTTTCCCCACTTCCACCCAGTTCTCTCCCAGTTCCCCCAGTTCAACTACCCCCAGTTCCCTCCCAGTTTCCCCAGTTTTCCCACTTCCCCCCCAATTCCCTGTCAGTTTCCCTCAATTCCCTCCCAGTTCCCTCCCAGTTCTCCCCCAATTGCTCCCAGTTCCCTCCCAGTCCCCCTCAGTTTCCCCACTTCCCCCCAGTTCTCTCTCAGTTCCCTCAGTTCAACTACCCCCAATTCCCTCCCAGTTTCCCTATTTCCCCTGAATTCCCTCCCAGTTCCCTCCCAGTTCCCCCCCAATTGCTCCCAGTTCCCTCCCAGTCCCCCTCAGTTTCCCCACTTCCCCCCAGTTCTCTCCCAGTTCCCCCAGTTCAACTACCCCCAGTTCCCTCCCAGTTTCCCCACTTCCCCCCAATTCCCTCCCAGTTTCCCTAATTCCCCTCAATTCCCACCCAGTTCCCCCAGTTCTGCTTCAGTTACCCTCAGTTCCCTCCCAGTTCCCCCCCAATTGCTCCCAGTTCCCTCCCAGTCCCCCTCAGTTTCCCCACTTCCAGCCAGTTCTCTCCCAGTTCTCCCAGTTCAACTACCTCCAGTTCCCTCCCAGTTTCCCCAGTTTCCCCACTTCCCCCCAATTCCCTCCCAGTTTCCCTAATTCCCCTCAGCTCCCTCCCAGTTCCCACCCAGTTCCCCCAGTTCTGCTTCAGGTCCCACTCAGTTCCCTACCAGTTCCCACCCAATTGCTCCCAGTTCCCTCCCAGTCCCCCCCAGTTGCCCTCCCCAGTCCTTCCCAGTACCTGCCAGCAGCATCAAGACCCTCATGGTGCCCCATGCCATCTTGTGACCTTTGACCCCAGAGGCGGGGGGGAGGGGGGGGGAAGGCAATCCTGAGGACCCAGGCGTCCGGGGGGGGGGGGGTGGGGGTGCTCCCCCTCCCCCCACACTCCCAGTGGACCCAGGCGTCTGGGTGGGGGAGGGGAAGGTGAGTCACGGCGGATTCCTGAGTGGGGCGTTACTGGGAGGGCCCGGATGCCTCGGTCCCTTACTGGGAGGGGGAGGGGCACATCCCGGACACCTGGGTCCCCTATGGGCGGGTGGGGGGGGCAAGTCCCAGACACCTGGGTCCCCTATGGGTGCGGGGGGTGTCACGTCCCGGACGCCTGGGTCCCCTATGGGGCGGGGGGGGGGCACGTCCCGGACGCCTGGGTCCCCTATGGGTGCGGGGGGGGGGCACGTCCCAGACGCCTGGGTCCCCTATGGGGCGGGGGGGGGCACGTCCCGGACACCTGGGTCCCCTATGGGCGGGGGGGGGGCACGTCCCGGACGCCTGGGTCCCCTATGGGTGGGGGGGGGTGTCACGTCCCGGACGCCTGGGTCCCCTATGGGCGGGGGGGGGGCACATCCCGGACGCCTGGGTCCCCTATGGGTGGGGGGGGTGTCACGTCCCAGACGCCTGGGTCCCCTATGGGGCGGGGGGGGGGCACGTCCCGGACGCCTGGGTCCCCTATGGGTGCGGGGGGTGTCACGTCCCGGACGCCTGGGTCCCCTATGGGGCGGGGGGGGGCACGTCCCGGACACCTGGGTCCCCTATGGGCGGGGGGGGGGCACGTCCCGGACGCCTGGGTCCCCTATGGGTGGGGGGGGTGTCACGTCCCGGATGCCTGGGTCCCCTATGGGGCGGGGGGTGTCACGTCCCGGACGCCTGGGTCCCCTATGGGCGGGGGGGGGGCACGTCCCGGACACCTGGGTCCCCTGTGGGTGGGGGGGGGGTGTCACGTCCCAGACGCCTGGGTCCCCTATGGGCGGGGGGGGGCACGTCCCGGACACCTGGGTCCCCTATGGGGGCGGGGGGGGGCACGTCCCGGACGCCTGGGTCCCCTATGGGGGGGTGGGGGGTGTCACGTCCCGGACGCCTGGGTCCCCTATGGGTGGGGGGGGGTGTCACGTCCCAGACGCCTGGGTCCCCTATGGGCGGGGGGGGGGGCACGTCCCGGACGCCTGGGTCCCCTATGGGCGGGGGGGGGGGCACGTCCCGGACACCTGGGTCCCCTATGGGTGGGGGGGGGTGTCACGTCCCGGACGCCTGGGTCCCCTATGGGTGGGGGGGGGTGTCACGTCCCGGACGCCTGGGTCCCCTATGGGCGGGGGGGGGGGCACGTCCCGGACGCCTGGGTCCCCTATGGGCGGGGGGGGGGGCACGTCCCGGACACCTGGGTCCCCTATGGGTGGGGGGGGTGTCACGTCCCGGACGCCTGGGTCCCCTATGGGTGGGGGGGGGTGTCACGTCCCAGACGCCTGGGTCCCCTATGGGCGGGGGGGGGGGCACGTCCCGGACGCCTGGGTGCCCTATGGGCGGGGGGGGGGGCACGTCCCGGACGCCTGGGTCCCCTATGGGCGGGGGGGGGGGCACGTCCCGGACGCCTGGGTGCCCTATGGGGAGGCGTGTCATGTCTCGGACACCTGGGTCCCCTATGGGTGCGGGGGGGTGTCACGTCCCGGACTCCTGGGTGCCCTATGGGGGGGGGTGGGGTGGGGGGAAGGGGTGCAGCCCGGACGCCTGGGTCCTCTCCCAGCACAGCCTGGTCCCAGATAAGGCAGGCGGGAGCCTGGCGGTACCAGCGTCCCCTGGGACACCCGGCCACGTGGGTCCTCTACAGGGTGACACGGGGGTCCCGGACACGTGGGTCTGCTCTGGGTGACACGGGGGTCCCGGACACGTGGGTCCTCTACAGGGTGACACGGGGGTCCCAGACACGTGGGTCTGCTCCGGGTGACACGGGGGTCCCGGACACGTGGGTCCTCTACAGGGTGACACGGGGGTCCCAGACACGTGGGTCTGCTCCGGGTGACACGGGGGTCCCGGACACGTGGGTCCTCTACAGGGTGACACGGGGGTCCCGGACACCTGGGTCTGCTCCGGGTGACACGGGGGTCCTGGACACCTGGGTCCCTCCTACTCAATCCAAGGCCCCTGCCTTTGCAAGGAGGGACCCAGGCGTCTGAGGGGGACCCCCCACTCAGGGGACCCCCACCCAGGGGACCCAGGTGTCCGGGGGACCCCCCACCCAGGGGATCCCCCACGCAGGGGACCCCCACCCAGGGGACCCAGGCGTCCGGGGTGCTCGTACTCACCTTCCCACACCAGCAACAGCCAAAACAGGAATGGGGGGGGGGGAGGGGGGAACCACACCTAGGGGAGGGGGGGAGGACTACACCTGGGTGGGCGGGGTCACATCGAGGTGGGCGGAGCCACAGGTACCAGGAGCCACACCCACCCCGCCCGGACGCCTGGGTCCTTGGGGTGTTCCATGGGAGATGTCGGCTGCCACCCTGCCTGGGTCCCCCCCCACCCCCGGACACCTGGGTGTGTCCCCCCAGATGCCTGGGTACCCCCCCAAACCCCTGGGTCCCCCACCCCGACTCCTGGGTCCCCCTCCCAGACTCATGGGTCCCCCCCCCAGATGCCTGGGTCCCCCTCACAGATGTCTGGGTCCCCCCCCCGGACTCCTGGGTCCCCCCCCAGACACCTGGGTCCCCCTCCAGACACCTGGGTCCCCCTCCCAGACTCCTGGGTCCCCCCCAGATGCCTGGGTCCCCCCCCAGACACCTGGGTCCCCCCATCCCAAATGCCTGGGTCCCCCCCCCGCCGGACGCCTGGGTCCCCCCCCGGATGCCTGGGTCCCCCTCCCAGACGCCTGGGTCCCCCCCCAGATGCCTGGGTCCCCCCCCGGACGCCTGGGTCCCCCCCTGGATGCCTGGGTCCCCCTCCCAGACTCCTGGGTCCCCCCCCCCGGACGCCTGGGTACCCCCCCCGGACGCCTGGATCCCTCGGACAGTTCAATAGAGCGTTGTTCTCCCCCGCACACCCGGACGCCTGGGTCCCCTGCTCGGCCTTGACCCCGCTGACCCTGGCTGCCACCCCACAAAGGTCCCATTGAGGCCTTTCCCTGTCGCCCCCGCGGGGTCACGGTGGGGACACCCGGACGCCTGGGTCCCCTCTCAGGGTGGGGGTGGTGGTGACACATTCCTGACCGGCTGACGGGGAAGGGACCCAGGCGTCCGGCTGTTGGCTCTGCCCCTGACACCCCCACTGCACCCCCCACCCAGGGGACCCAGGCATCCAGCCCCCAGCGCCATGGGGTGTTCCTGGTGTGGGTGTCACCGGCTGTATCGTGGTGTGGGTGCTGGGTGTCAACTGGGTGTAGCACGGTGTGGGCGCTGGGTGTTCTCTGGTTGTAGCATGGTGTGGCAGTGTGCTGCTGGCTGTAGCGTGGTGTTCTCTGGGTGTAGTGTGGCATGGCGGCATGGCGGTGCGTGAGCCGCGTGTTCTTGGGGTGTAGCACGATGTGGGGGTGCACAAGCCAGGTGTTGTGTGGGTATAATGCAATGTGGTGGCGTGGCAGCACTGTTAACCGGGTGTAGTCAGGCGTGGTGGCACAGCGGTGTGTTAGCCGGGTGTAGCGCGATGTGGCAGCGTGCGAGCCAGGTGTTGCGTGGGTGTAATGTGATGTAGTGGTGTGCTGGTGCACCAGCTGGCTGTTAACCGGTTGTAGTGTGGCGCAGTGGCATGGCAGTGCATGAATAGGGTGTTCTCTGGGTGCAGCGCGATATGGCGGTGCGCGAGCTGGGTGTTGCACGGGTGTAATATGGTGTAGTGGTGTGCCAGTGCGCCAGCCGGCTGTTAACCAGGTGTAGTCTGGCATGGTGGCACCGCAGTGCCTGAGCTGGTTGTTGTCCGGGTGTAGTGTGGCGTGGTGGCACAGCAGTGCCTGAGCTGATTGTTGTCCGGGTGTAGTGCAGTGTAGGAGTGTGCGAGCCGGGTGTTAACCAGGTGCAGGAAGTAGGCAGAGTAGGTGTTATCCGGGTGTATATATGTCGCACTGGTGTGGAGACAGGTCTTGTCCAGGTGTAGCATGGTATGGTGGCAGGTGTTATCTGAGTGTAGCGCAGAGCGGCGGTGTGATGGCAAGCTGTGTGTCACCGTGTCAGTGCTGGGTGTCCCAGCGTGCATCGGGGGTGTGTGCGTGTGTGGGCACGCCTCCGCCTGTTGGCACTGGGCCCACGGTGGCATCAGTGTCAGGCGGTGTCACCCCACACTGGGACAGCAACACTGACAGCCGTTACCCCCTCCCTCCCATGTCCCCCCTTCACGGGGACAGGTGGGGATGAGGACACGTGTGACACGTGTGTCGCTGCCCGCACGCGTGTGTGCACACACACACGCACACACATGGTGCTTGGAGAGTCTTTATTGGTGTTTCCATGGTAACGTGTCCTCCGTGGTGGCGTGTCCTTCTGCAGGGGGACGGGGGGGGGCAGTTAGGGGACCCAGGCGTCCGGGTGTTCCCAGCTGGCACGTCCTACACCCTCACCCCAAACACTCGGACGACCCAGGCGTCCGGGTGACCCCCAAGAGGAGCCAGGCATCTGGGTCAGCCACTCACCACCCACAGATGTACACCTTCTCCTTGGTGGTCCTGCGTGGGGTGGGGGCCGGTTTGGGGGTGCTGGGGGTCAGTGAGGGGGTGCTGGGGGTCTCCACGGGGATGGGGGGCCCCTCGGTGACCGTGAACACATCCACGCGGAAGATCCAGCGCCCCGGCATCCCCACGTTGCTTTTGCGGCCAATGTACAGCACCGCTGGCGAGCGCGAGCCCGGGATGTTGTAGTAGTGAATGTCGTCCCCGCTGTTGAACCCGGCCTGGGGATGTGGGGGGACAGGACGGGTGACGGGGGGGTGGGATGGCGCCTCCCGGCGTGGGGGACAGGAGCCGTCGGGGCCTGAGGAACAGTGGTTCTGCCCCAATCCCCTTAATTCTGCCCAAAATAACCTTAACTCTGTCCAAATCCCCTTAATTCTGCCCAAACTACCTAATTCCACCCCAAATCCCCTTAATTTGACCCAAAATCCCTTAATTCCACCCCAAACCCCTTAACTCTGCCCAAGCCCCCTAATTCCATCCCAAATCCCCTTAATTCCACCCCAATCCCCTTAATTTCACCCAAAATCACTTAATTCCACCCCAATCCCCTTAACTCTGCCCAAGCCCCCTAATTCCAACCCAAATCCCCTTGATTTCATCCCAAACCCCCTTAATTCCACCCCAAATCCCCTTAATTCCACCCCAATCCCCTTAATTCAACCCCAATCCCCTTAACTCTGCCCAGGCCCCCTAATTCCACCCCAAATCCCCTTAATTTCATCCCAAATCCCCTTAATTCCACCCCAAATCCCCTTAATTTCACCCAAAATCCCTTAATTCCACCCCACATCCCCTTAATTCCACCCCAATCTCCTTAACTCTGCTCCAATCCCCTTAATTTCACCCCAAATTCCCTTAATTCAGCCCAAATCCCCTTAACTCTGCCCAGACGACCTAATTCCACCTTAAATCCCCTTAATTCCAACTCAAATCCCCTTAATTTCACTCGAAATCCCTTAATTCCAACCCAAATCCCCTTCATTCCAACCCAAATCTCCTTAATTTCACCCCAAATTCCCTTAATTCGGCCCAAATCCCCTGAATTATTCCCCAATCCCCTTAACTCTGCCCAATATTCCCTTAACTCTGCCCCAGTCCTCTGAACTCCTCCCATCGAGGCGGGTGGCCCTGGTCCCATGGGGGGGACCCCGGTGTCCCCTGTGTCCCCAACACCCACCTGGGCCGGGATGCCCCCCAAGCCGGTGTAGGCGTCCCCCTGGTTGGAGATGCCCGTGGTCCATTGGATGTCACCGTAGTTGAGGATGACGAAGGAGGTGACCCCATCGGTGGCCAGCACGGCCTGGAAGGTGTTCACCTGCAGAGGAGTGGGGTGGAACGTCACCGTGTCACCATGTCACCATGTCACCACGTCACTGTGTCACCACGTCACCGTGACCCCCCCAGCTCCGTGTCTCCATCCCTGTGGCCCTATGTCACCGATGACACCCCCTATGTCCCCATGTCCCTCCGACCCCCACAATGTGGCCACCTTCTGGACCCATCCCGACGTCTCCATGTCCTCCCCATGTCCCCCATGTCCCCACCCCCCGTCTCCATCCCTACATCGCTGTGACCCCCTCCATGTCCCTACATCTCCCTTCGTCCCCATGTCCTTGTGGCCCACCCCCATGTCCCCACGGCCCTCCACATCCCCATACCATGCCCCCACATGGGTAGGTGACACCGTGATTGGAGGCCACCACGATTGAAGGGGTCAAGATGGTTGACCACCTCCCTGTCCCCTGCGTCCCACCTTGTTGGAGGCAGCCCCGAAGAAGGAGACACGATCCCAGGTGGCCACGAAGGCCCAGGTGGGCTGAGGGGCTGGGTCAGGGGGGGTCACGGTGGGGGCCAGCTCACGGGCCAGGCGGGCCAGCAGCTCCGGGTTCCGGCTCTGCCGGTAGAAGACATCTCCTCCCAGTCTGGTGTCCACGTCGGCCCAGTATGGAGCCACGAAGGGACGGTGGCCGGGCAGCGGGAAGGGCTGGGGGGTGAACTCAGGGACCCCTGTCCCAAATGACAGCACCCCGTTGTTGTTCACCTGTAAGAGACAACCATCACCCCATGGTGACCCACCCATGGTGCGTGGCCCTCAACCATGGTGGCCCCCAACCATGGTGGCCCCAACCATGGTGGCCCCCCAGTGACATGTCTTCAACCATGGTGATCCCAGTCATGGCATCTCCAATCACGATGACCCCAACCACGTTAACCCCAAACTGTGGTGGCCCCAACCATGGTGGCACCCAACCATGATATCTCCAATCCCTGGTGGCCCCAACCATCTTGACCCCTAACCATGGTGGCACCCAACCATGATATCTCCAATCCAAGGTGGCCTCAACCATCTTGACCCCCAACCATGGTGGCACCCAACCATCTTGACCCCCAACCATGGTGGCACCCAACCATGATATCTCCAATCCATGGTGGCCTCAACCATCTTGACTCCCAACCATGGTGGCACCCAACCATCTTGACCCCCAACCATGGTGGCCTCCAATCATGGTGCCACCTACCCACAGAGCCCCAACTTTTGTGGCCCCCATCCATGGTGGCACCAACTATGGTGGCCTCCAACCATGGTGGCACCCAACCCACAGTGTCCCCAACCTGGGTATCTCCACCTGTAGTGGCTCCAACCCATGGTGTCTTCAACCATGGAGGCCCAAACTCATGGTGTCCCCCACCCATGGTGTCACCCAACCATGGTGTCTACACCCATGGTGTCTCCAACCCACGGTGTCCCAACCACAGTGTCACCCTACTCATGGTGTCCACAACCCATAGCACCCCGAGCACCCCAACCCACAGCACCTCCCTGCCCCTCCCTGCCGTGGGGCCTGGGACCCACATAGATGGAGTGGTGGGATTGTCCGTAGAAGGTGAAGGTCTCCCAGAGCGGGATCTCGGGGCTCATCCCGTCATCTTCATGGGGGGTGGCCTCGTCCCCAACCTCCGGCCCGAAGGGGTAGAGCAGCCCACCTGGGGGGCACCCAGCAGGGACCCCCGGTGAGGAGTGGGAACCCCCACACCGTGGGTCTGGGACCCCCACGGTGGCCCAGAAGTCCCCATGTCACTGTGGGACCTTCCAGTATGGATCTGGGACTTTCCAGTATGGACATGGGACCTCCCAAAAGGGGTATGGGAACACCTGCATTATGGGCCTGGGAGCCCCAGTGTCACGCTGGGACCTCCCAGTATGGATCTGGGACCCATTGGGGTGATCTAGGACCCCTGATGTCACCCTAGGACCTCCCAGTATGGGTCAGAGACCTCCTGGTGTGGGACTGGAACCTCCCAGTGTCACCTCAGAACCTCCCAGTATGGGTCTGGGACCTCCCAATATGGGCCTGGGACCCCAGTGTCACGCCAGAACCTCCCAGTATGGGCCTGGGATCTCCCAGTGTGGGTGTGGGCCTACCCAGTTTGAGCCTGGGACTCCAATATCGTCCCAGAACCTCCCAGTATGTACCAGGAACCTCCTGGTGTGGGAATGGGACTTCCCAGTGCCACCCCAGAACACACCAGTAAGGGCCTAGTAACCCCAGTATGGGTCTGGGACCCCATACTATGGGTCTGGGCCCCCCCTCCTCTTCCTCCAGCCCCCCCAAGCACCCTCTGCCCCCCAACTGATCCCTCTGATGATCCTTCCTGGGTGGAGGGCTGCTCTCTGGGTGCAGAGGGGACAGGGTGACACCCATGGGTGCCCCCCACATCCCCACGGTGTCCCCAAGTAACCCCAGGGGTCCCGTGGGTGCCCGCAACGTCCCCGTGGTGTCCCCAATCACCCAGGGGTCCCGTGGGTGCCCCCCACATCCCCGTGGTGTCCCCGAGTAACCCAGGGCTCCCATGGGTGCCCCCCACGTCCCCGTGGTGTCCCCAAGTAACCCCGGGGGCGCCCCCTACATCCTCATGGTGTCCCCAAGTAACCCCGGGGGCCCCGTGGGTGCTCCCCACGTCCCCATCGTGTCCCCACTCGCCCGGGGGTCCCGTGGGCACCCCCCCACGTCCCCGTGGTGTCCCCGAGTAACCCAGGGGTCCCATGGGTGCCCCCCACGTCCCTGTGGCGCCCCCACTCACCCGGGGGTCCCGTGGGTGCCCCCCACATCCCCATCGTGTCCCCACTCACCCGGGGGTCCCGTGGGTGCCCCCCACGTCCCCAGCGTGTCCCCGAGTAACCCAGGGGTCCCGTGGGTGCCCCCCACATCCCCATGGTGTCCCCACTCACCCGGGGGTCCCGTGGGTGCCCCCCACATCCCCATCGTGTCCTCACTCACCCGGGGGTCCCATGGGTGCCCCCCATGTCCCTGTGGTGTCCCCGAGTAACCCCAGGGGTCCCGTGGGTGCCCCCCACATCCCCATCGTGTCCCCACTCACCCGGGGGTCCCGTGGGTGCCCCCCATGTCCCCATCGTGTCCCCAAGTAACCCAGGGGTCCCGTGGGTGCCCCCCACATCCCCGTGGTGTCCCCGAGTAACCCAGGGGTCCCGTGGGTGCCCCCCACATCCCCATCGTGTCCCCACTCACCCGGGGGTCCCGTGGGTGCCCCCCACATCCCCATCATGTCCCCGAGTAACCCCAGGGGTCCCGTGGGTGCCCCCCACGTCCCCATGGTGTCCCCACTCACCCGGGGGTCCCATGGGTGCCCCCCATGTCCCCATGGTGTCCCCACTCACCCGGGGGTCCTGTGGGTGCCCCCCACATCCCCATCGTGTCCCCACTCACCCGGGGGTCCCGTGGGTGCCCCCCACGTCCCCATCATGTCCCCACTCACCCGGGGGTCTCATTGGTGTTCCCCATGTCCCCAGGGGTCCCCACTCATCCATGTGGCCGAGGAGGAGGAGGAGGAGAACAAGGCGAACCTTCATCTGCCCAGGCCTAGGGGAACCGGGGGGTGAAGGGCGCTCGTCCCTCCTTCACCCGTCCGTCCGTCTGTCCATCCTTTGTCTAGCTGTCCATCTGTCCTTCCTGCACCCATCCTGTCCTTCATCCCTCCATCTTCCCACTCGCTCTGTCCCTGTCCCCACGGGTGTCCCTGTCCCCATGTACGTGTCCCCTGCGTGTCCCTGTCCCCACGGGTGTCCCTGTCCCCAGGCACACGTCCCCTGCGTGTCCCTGTCCCCACGGGTGTCCCTGTCCCCATGTACGTGTCCCCTGCGTGTCCCTGTCCCCACGGGTGTCCCTGTCCCTGCAGGTGTCCCTGTCCCCATGTACGTGTCCCCTGCGTGTCCCTGTCCCCACGGGTGTCCCTGTCCCCATGCCCGTGTCCCTCCCACCAGTCCCTGTGCATGTCCCCTGCATGTCCCTGTCCACGTGTCCCCATGACCCCATGACCCCATGTCCCCATGTTCTCCATGCCCCACCATGTCCCTCAATGTCCATGTCCCCATATGTCCCCATGTCCCTCCATGACCCCGTCCCCATGTCCCCCCATATCCCCATGTCCCTTAATGTCCCCCATGCCCCCATATGTCCCCATGTCCCCCATGTCCCCATGTCCCTCAATGTCCCCCATGTCCCCATGTCCCCCCAGGTCCCCGTGTCCCCAATGTCCCCAATGTCCCTCAATGTCCCCCATGTCCCCATGTCCCCCCCATGTCCCCATGTCCTCATGTCCCCCCAGGTCCCCGTGTCCCCAATGTCCCCAATGTCCCTCAATGTCCCCCATGTCCCCATGTCCCCATGTCCCCCCATGTCCCCATGTCCTCATGTCCCCCCAGGTCCCCGTGTCCCCAATGTCCCTCAATGTCCCCCATGTCCCCATGTCCCCCCATGTCCCCATGTCCCCCATGTCCCCATGTCCCTCAATGTCCCCCATGTCCCCATGTCCCCCATGTCCTCATGTCCCCCCAGGTCCCCGTGTCCCCAATGTCCCCAATGTCCCTCAATGTCCCCCATGTCCCCATGTCCCCATGTCCCCCCATGTCCCCATGTCCTCATGTCCCCCCAGGTCCCCGTGTCCCCAATGTCCCTCAATGTCCCCCATGTCCCCATGTCCCCCCATGTCCCCATGTCCCCCATGTCCCCATGTCCCTCAATGTCCCCCATGTCCCCATGTCCCCCATGTCCTCATGTCCCCCATGTCCCCATGTCCTCATGTCCCCCATGTCCCCATGTCTCTATGTCCCTCCCTAACCCCTATGTTCCCATGTCCCCCCATGTCCCCATGTCCCCCCATGTCCCCATGTCCTCATGTCCCCCCAGGTCCCCGTGTCCCCAATGTCCCCAATGTCCCTCAATGTCCCCCATGTCCCCATGTCCCCCCATGTCCCCATGTCCTCATGTCCCCCCAGGTCCCCGTGTCCCCAATGTCCCCAAAGTCCCTCAATGTCCCCCATGTCCCCCCATGTCCCCATGTCCTCATGTCCCCCCAGGTCCCCGTGTCCCCAATGTCCCCAATGTCCCTCAATGTCCCCCATGTCCCCATGTCCCCATGTCCCCCCATGTCCCCATGTCCTCATGTCCCCCCAGGTCCCCGTGTCCCCAATGTCCCCAATGTCCCTCAATGTCCCCCATGTCCCCATGTCCCCATGTCCCCCCATGTCCCCATGTCCTCATGTCCCCCCAGGTCCCCGTGTCCCCAATGTCCCCAATGTCCCTCAATGTCCCCCATGTCCCCATGTCCTCCATGTCCCCATGTCTCTATGTCCCTCCCTAACCCCTATGTTCCCATGTCCCCCCGTGTCCCCATGTCCCCCCGTGTCCCCATGTCCCCATGCCCCCCCATGTCCCCGTGTCCCCCCATGTCCCCATGTCCTCATGTCCCCCCAGGTCCCCGTGTCCCCAATGTCCCCAATGTCCCCAAACTCACCAGGGTCCCACGGTGCCAGTCAGTGCCCACAGCGTGGCCGGAGTCACTTTATCCCCAGGGAGGGGACGGGGCTGGGGACAGGCCGGGGCGGGGGTGGGGGGGCCCAGGTGGCACCTCCCAGGGCCCCAGGCATTTCCGCCTCTGCCCACACCTGCGGACTGGGATGGACTGGGATGGACTGTGGGCTGTTGCAGGGGGACACTGGGGGAGACTGGGACATGCTGGGGGGGGACTATGGACACTGGGGGTTACACTGAGTAGGACTGGGATGTATTGGAAGGCACTGGGGAGGACTGGGATACACTGGGAAGAACTGGGAACACTAGGGGGCACACTGGGGGAGAATGGGGGACATACTGGGGAGAAATGGGGACATAGGGGGACACTAGGGGAGAACTGGGATGCACTGGGAGGGACTGGGAACACTATGGGGGAGACTGGGGGACACATTGGGGAGAGTGGGACATACTGGGGAGATATGGGGACATGGGAGAACACTAGCGGAGAACTGGGATGCACTGGGAGGGACTGGGAACACTGGGGGGCAAACTGGGGGAGACTGGGGGACATACTGGGGAGAAATGGGGACACTGGGGGACACTAGAGGAGCTGGGATATACTGGTAGGGACTGGGAACACTAGGGGGGAGACTGGGGGACACATTTGGGGAGAGTGGGACATACTGGGGAGATATATGGGACATGGGAGAACACTAGGGGAGGACTGGGATGCATTGGGAGGGACTGGGAACACTGAGGGGCACACTGGGGGAGACTGGAGAGGACCGGGGGACACATTTGGGGAGAGTGGGACATACTGGGGGGACATGGGGGGACACTAGGGGAGCTGGGATGCACTGGGAGGGATTGGGGACATGGGGGGAACATACTGGAGGGAACTGGGACAAACTGGAGGAGACTGGAAGGGACTGGGGAGGGGATTGGGATGTACTGGGAGGGACTAGGAAGAATGGGGAGAGGGGACCCAGACTTCTGGGAGCGTCCTCTGCTCCCTCTCCCCTCCCCCCCCCCCCCTCCCCCCCCCCCCCCGCCAGGGACCCAGGCATCCGGGTGTCCCCTCTCAGGGGACCCAGGCATCCTGGTATGTCGTCCCCCCCGGGGACCCAGGCATCCTGGTGTCCCCCCCCCCCCAGGCATCCGGGTGCCCCCCCCAGGGGACCCAGGCATCCGGGTGTCCCCCCCCCCAGGGGACCCAGGCATCCGGGCCAATGGGCAGGGCCGTGACGGGAAATATTGACTGAAACGGGTCAGGGGGGGCCAAGAACTGCCTCGGGCAGGGCAGGGCTGGCAGGGGACCCAGGTGTCCGGGGAACACCCCCCCCCCAGGGGAGCCAGGTGTCCGGGACCCCCCCCACCCCACCCCCACCCCCCCCTTCCCCCCAGCACCTTTCCACGCTCTTATTTCCCCTTAATTTTTGGTGAATTTTTTTTTTTTTTTTTGGGGGGGGGGATGTTTTTTTATTGCAAACCAAACCCAGCGGTGGCTTCTCCCAGTTTTTTAGGGAGAAAAAAACCACCTTCAAATTTGGGCAGGGGGAAATCATCCCCTTTTCATATAGTCTTCGTTTCGGCCACGATGACCTCAGCGATGAGGCGTGTCGGCCCGGTTCCCAGCATTAAATGTCATTTTACTGCATCACTGGATGTGAAAAAAAAAAAAAAAAGAAAAACGAGAAAACAGAGGGTTAATCGCCCACTTTGGGGCCGGTTTCCCCTTTTTTTTGGGGGGGTTTCTCCTCTTTTGAGGCTTTTCCCCCTCTTTTAAGGCTTTTCCCACAATTTTGAGGCTTTTTCCCCCCCTTTGAGGCTTTTTCCTCCTCTTTTGAGGTGTTTTCCTGCAATTTTGAGGCTTTTCCCCCTCTTTTGAGGCTTTTCACCCTCTTTTGAGGCTTTTTTCACCTCGTTTTAGGCGTTTTCTCTTTCGAGGCTTTTCCCCCTCTTTTGAGGTGTTTTCCCCTCTTTTGAGGTGTTTTCCCCTCTTTTGAGGCTTTTCCCACAATTTTGAGGCTTTTCACCCTCTTTTGAGGCTTTCCCCCCTCATTTTAGGCTTCTCCCCCTTTTTAAGGCTTTTTCCCGCTCTTTTGAGGCTTTTCCCTGCTCTTTTGAGGCTTTTCCCCCTCATTTCAGGCTTTTCCCCCTCTTTTGAGGCATTTTCCCCTCTTTTGAGGCTTTTTCCTCCTCTTTTGAGGTGTTTTTCTGCAATTTTGAGGCTTTTCCCCCTCTTTTGAGGCGTTTTCCTGCTCTTTTGAGGCTTTATTCCCTTTTTTAAGGCTTTTCCCCCTCTTTTGAGGTGTTTTCCCGCAATTTTGAGGCTTTCCCCCAGTCTTTTGAGGCTTTTCCTGCTCTTTTGAGGCTTTTTCCCCTCTTTTGAGGCGTTTCCCCCCTCTTTTCAGGATTGCCCCCCCTTTTTGGAGGATTTTCCCCCCCATTTTAGGCTTTTCCCCTCTTTTGAGGTGTTTTCCCACAATTTTGGGGCTTTTCCCCCTCTTTTGAGGCGTTTTCCCCATTTTTGAGGCTTCCCCCCCCTCTTTTGAGGCTTTTCCTGCCTCTTTTGAGGCGTTTTCCCACTCTTTTGAGGCTTCTTCCCGCTCTTTTGAGGCTTTTCCCCCTTTTTTGAGGCTTCCCCCCCCCCTTTTGAGGCTTCTCCCCCTCATTTTAGGCTTCCCCCCCCCTTTTTGAGTCTTTTCCCCCTCATTTTAGGCTTTTCCCCCTCTTTTGAGGCTTTTCCCCCTCTTTTGAGCCTTCCCCCCCTCTTTGAGGCTTTCCCCCCCTCTTTTGAGGTGTTTTCCTGCAATTTTGAGGCATTTCCCCCTCATTTTAGGCTTTCCCCCCTCTTTTGAGGCTTTCCCCCCTCATTTTAGGCTTTTCCTGCCTCTTTTAGGGCTCTTCCCCCCTCTTTCTCTGCACGCAATGATCGGGTCCAACAACGAACCCATCGGTTCCTCACAGGTGATTTCGCGCCTGATTTGAGGTGAGAAGGGACTATTTTGGTTAATATGAAGGATGGCACCTGCGGGGGCTTCTCACACGAAATCGGTGGAGAAAAAAAAAAGGTGATTTTGGTTGAAGATTGAGAAATGCGACAATTGGTGCAGAACTCTTGGTGCTGTTGGGGTGAAGACGGCACCCGTAGGGGCTTCCCTTGCATGAAATTGGCAGGAAAAAGGCGATTTTGGTTAAAATGAAGGGCGGGGCCAATAGATGGACATCTCATGATGATGGTGGGATGAAGGGTGGCACCTGCGGGGGCTTCCCTTGCATTGAAACAGTTGGAAAAAAGGCAATTTTGGTTAATCTGAAGGGATGGGCTGATGGATGATGCCTTGATGATGGTGGGATGAAGGGCAACACTCTCCTTGGATTAAATTGGGGGGGAAAAAGAGCGATTTTTGGTTAATACGAAGGGATGGGACCAATTGATGGACATTTCTTCATGGTGGTGGCACCAAGGCCCACAGGGACCCAGCCAAGACCGAGGTAGGACATGAAAGATGACGTCACCCAACCCAAGACCCATGTGGTCACCTCCTGGGGACACTCACGTGGGTGAAGTCGGGTGCTCTCCAGGCCTTCATCAGCGCCGCCACGTTCCCCACCAACTTCCCGTCGGGCCCTCGGAGGTCGTTGGCCGCATTCCCGTCGTAGTCACCGCAGATCCCGCAGAGCTGCTTGCTCAGGTTCTGGGTCACCGTCACCGTCACCTCCCCGGCGGGGCTGAGGCCGATGACCAATTCGGGTTTTTGGGTGATCCAGATGGTGCCCCGGGTCTCAGTGATGGTCAACGTGCTGGAGACCTCCACGGGGAGGGCGGCTGGCACCCCGTTGACCTGGAGAAGACACCAATAGGGAGAGCATGGCTCCGCGCAACGTGTTTATTTGAAATAAATTCAAATTGGGGGTGAAAAAAGCCGGGAAATAGGTCGTTTCTCCACCACCAACCTTCTCCACAGTGGTGGAGGCCAAAATGGGGTGAAATCTCTCCATTTTAGGGACGGAGAGAGGGCGTGAAGGGCCCTGGGGGGAGGCGTGGGGTGGAGGTGGGAGTGGGGTTGATCTCGTGGGGTTCGTTCATGCTTGGGAGGTGGGATGAGGACCTGGACACCTGGGTTCCCTCCATGGGGCGGGGAGAGGGGTCTGGGGTGATGGAGGGCACCCATGGGTGCTTCCTTTACATTAAATTCCTGAAAAAATAGGCAATTTTGGTCAATATAAAGGGCTGAGCAGACGCATGGGCATCTCTTGATGACGGTGGGATGGAGGACAACACCCACGGGTGCCTCACGTGCATGAAACCGCTGGAAAAAAAGGCTGTTTTGGTCAAAACGAAGGAATGGGTCAACGTGCGGACATCTCTTGATGTTGGCGGTACGGAGAGTGCCACACGTGGGTGAGTCCTTTGCAAGAAATTGGCGGGGAAAAAAGGCAATTTTGGTTAAAATGAAGGGATGGGCCAACGTGTGGGCATCTCATGATGATGGTGGGATGAAGGCCAGCCCGCGTAGGTGCTTCCCTCGCACGACACTGATGGACCTCGCAAGATGTTGGTGGAAAAACATGGATTTTGGTTACAATTAAGGGCAGGGGGACTTTTCGGGTGGCAGCAGGGTGGGGACGACCTACCCAGACCCTCTTGTCCCTCTTGACGGTGATGAAGGCCTGGGGGCCAAAGAGGTGAAGGGCAATCACGGCCGGCCGGTCCTGGTTCTCCCCAACATCAGCCAAGAGCCGGGACCAGGCGGGGTGGTGAGGGTCACACAGGGTGGTCACCACGTAGGTGCCGGTGGCCGTGGTGGTGCCGATGGTCCCATCGAAGGAGACGAAGCGGGTGTTGGGGGACAGGGTGCAGCGTCCCGGTTGCTCCACGCAGGTCCGGACACCGTCCTTGAGGCCACACGCTTGGCCGAAGGGGCAGCCGGCCGGTTGGCACTGCATGCCGCCCGCCGCCTGGCACGTGCAGCTCTCGCTGCAGTCGGACGAGAAGATGGTCTCGGCGATCTGCGGGGTGGGACAGCCAAGAAAAACTCTGCGTTCAACAGGATTCCCCTCGCAAAGATGGCAAAAATGGGGAAAATCCCTGCATGCCACTACTTTTTCCCCTTGCAAAGGTGCAGGAGGTAAAGAAACGCTGCGTGCAACCCGTGTCATCCTTGCAAAGATTGCAAACGTGCCCAGAAATGCTGCGTACAACCAGTTTTCCCCTTGCAAAAGATTGCAAAAGAAAAACACAGCTGCATGCAAGTGATTTCCCCTTGCAAAGGTTGCAAGAAGGAGAAAAGGCCGTGTGCAACCGGTGGCCTGCAGAGTTGCAAGTGACATGCAACACCGCGATGCTCCTTGCAAGGATGCAAGTACCTGTGGTGCATGCGAGGGCGCAACGCTCCCCTTGCAAGGATGCAAGCGCCTGTAGTGTGCGCAAGGGTGCAACGCTCCCCTTGCAAGGAAGCAAGCGCCCGTGGGGCGTGCAACGCTCCCCTTGCAAGGATGCAAGCGCCTGTAGTGTGTGCAAGGGTGCAACGCTCCCCTTGCAAGGATGCAGCGCCCGTGCGGCGTGCAACGCTCCCCTTGCAAGGATGCAAGCGCCTGTAGTGTGCGCAAGGGTGCAACGCCCCCCTTGCAAGGATGCAAGTGCCCGTGAGGTGTGTGAGGGAACAACGCTCCCCTTGCAAGGATGCAAGCGCCCGTGCGGCGTGCAACGCTCCCCTTGCAAGGATGCAAGCGCCTGTAGTGTGCGCAAGGGTGCAACGCTCCCCTTGCAAGGATGCAAGCGCCCGTGGGGCGTGCAACGCTCCCCTTGCAAGGATGCAAGCGCCTGTAGTGTGCGCAAGGGTGCAACGCTCCCCTTGCAAGGATGCAAGCGCCTGTAGTGTGCGCAAGGGTGCAACGCTCCCCTTGCAAGGATGCAAGCGCCTGTAGTGTGCGCAAGGGTGCAACGCTCCCCTTGCAAGGACGCAGCGCCCGTGGGGCGTGCAACGCTCCCCTTGCAAGGATGCAAACGCCTGTAGAGTGTGCAAGGGTGCAACGCTCCCCTTGCAAGGATGCAGCGCCCGTGGGGCGTGCAACGCTCCCCTTGCAAGGATGCAAGCGCCTGTAGTGTGCGCAAGGGTGCAACGCTCCCCTTGCAAGGATGCAAGCGCCTGTAGTGTGCGCAAGGGTGCAACGCTCCCCTTGCAAGGATGCAAGCGCCCGTGGGGCGTGCAACGCTCCCCTTGCAAGGATGCAAGCGCCTGTAGTGTGCGCAAGGGTGCAACGCCCCCCTTGCAAGGATGCAAGCGCCCGTGGGGCGTGCAACGCTCCTCTTGCAAGGATGCAAGCGCCCGTGAGGTGTGCGAGGGAACAACGCTCCCCTTGCAAGGATGCAAACGCCTGTAGAGTGTGCAAGGGTGCAACGCTCCCCTTGCAAGGATGCAAGCGCCTGTAGAGTGTGCAAGGGTGCAACGCTCCCCTTGCAAGGATGCAAGCGCCTGTAGTGTGCGCAAGGGTGCAACGCTCCCCTTGCAAGGATGCAAGCGCCCGTGGGGCGTGCAACGCTCCTCTTGCAAGGATGCAAGCGCCCGTGAGGTGTGCGAGGGAACAACGCTCCCCTTGCAAGGATGCAAACGCCTGTAGAGTGTGCAAGGGTGCAACGCTCCCCTTGCAAGGATGCAAGCCTCCCCAGCAGCACCCACCTCAAAGTAGCGGCCGTGGTGCAGGCACCCGCAGGAGTCCATGAGGACGCATTCCTCCCCATTGAAGAGGAAGCCCTCGTCGCACTGGCAGCCCTCGAAGCACTTGGTGGTGCACTGGGTGCTGGCAGAGAGGCTGGCGCAGGTGTGGTCGCAGGTGTGGGTGCAGAGCTCGTAGTGGCTGTTGGGAGGGCAGGAGAGGGCTGGCGGGCGAAAAGCAGAAAGAAAAGCAGCGACTTTACTATTTGCTCTTTATTTTCACCTTTTACGAGAGGGAAAAAAGCACTTTGCAGGTGTCGTCACAAGAGCAAATATTGCACAAAGGCGGATGCTGCACGCAAACCACTTCCTCCATCAAAAAAAATCCGCCCCGCACCGCCAAACTTGCGCAGGTGGCTTTCCCCTTGCAAGAAAATGCAAAGCAAACCCAAATTTTTCATGCAACCGCCTTCTTCCTTGCCAAAATTTGCAGAACTAAAGGACTGCTGTTTGCAGCTGTTTCCGCCTTGCTGAAATTTCCAGTCGCTGCGTGCAGCTCCTTTCCCCTTGCAAAATAAAGCCGCCGCCACATGATACCGCAGACTTTGTAAAACTAAAGAACAGCTGCGTGCAACCGCTCCCTCCCTTGCAGAAAAGCAAACCTGCTGCGTGCAACCGCTCCCTCCCTTGCAGAAACGCAAACCTGCTGCGTGCAACCGCTCCCTCCCTTGCAGAAAAGCAAACCTGCTGCGTGCAACCGCACCCTCCTTTGCAGAAACGCAAACCTGGTGCGTGCAACCGCTCGCTCCCTTGCAGAAAAGCAAACCTGCTGCGTGCAACCGCTCGCTCCCTTGCAGAAACGCAAACCTGCTGCGTGCAACCGCGCCCTCCCTTGCAGAAAAGCAAACCTGCTGCATGCAACCGCGCCCTCCCTTGCAGAAACGCAAACCTGCTGCGTGCAACCGCGCCCTCCCTTGCAGAAACGCAAACCTGCTGCGTGCAACCGCGCCCTCCCTTGCAGAAAAGCAAACCTGCTGCTTGCAACCGCTCCCTCCCTTGCAGAAACGCAAACCTGCTGCGTGCAACCGCGCCCTCCCTTGCAGAAACGCAAACCTGCTGCGTGCAACCGCTCCCTCCCTTGCAGAAAAGCAAACCTGCTGCGTGCAACCGCTCCCTCCCTTGCAGAAACGCAAACCTGCTGCGTGCAACCGCTCCCTCCCTTGCAGAAACGCAAACCTGCTGCGTGCAACCGCTCCCTCCCTTGCAGAAACGCAAACCTGCTGCGTGCAACAGCTCCCTCCCTTGCAGAAACGCAAACCTGCTGCGTGCAACCGCTCCCTCCCTTGCAGAAACGCAAACCTGCTGCGTGCAACCGCGCCCTCCCTTGCAGAAAAGCAAACCTGCTGCGTGCAACAGCTCCCTCCCTTGCAGAAACGCAAACCTGCTGCGTGCAACCGCTCCCTCCCTTGCAGAAACGCAAACCTGCTGCGTGCAACCGCTCCCTCCCTTGCAGAAACGCAAACCTGCTGCGTGCAACCGCTCCCTCCCTTGCAGAAACGCAAACCTGGTGCGTGCAACCGCTCCCTCCCTTGCAGAAACGCAAACCTGCTGCGTGCAACCGCTCCCTCCCTTGCAGAAATGCAAACCTGCTGCGTGCAACCGCGCCCTCCCTTGCAGAAACGCAAACCTGCTGCTTGCAACCGCTCCCTCCCTTGCAGAAAAGCAAACCTGCTGCGTGCAACAGCTCCCTCCCTTGCAGAAACGCAAACCTGCTGCGTGCAACCGCTCCCTCCCTTGCAGAAACGCAAACCTGCTGCGTGCAACCGCGCCCTCCCTTGCAGAAACGCAAACCTGCTGCGTGCAACAGCTCCCTCCCTTGCAGAAAAGCAAACCTGCTGCGTGCAACCGCGCCCTCCCTTGCAGAAACGCAAACCTGCTGCGTGCAACCGCTCCCTCCCTTGCAGAAACGCAAACCTGGTGCGTGCAACAGCTCCCTCCCTTGCAGAAAAGCAAACCTGCTGCGTGCAACCGCGCCCTCCCTTGCAGAAACGCAAACCTGCTGCGTGCAACCGCTCCCTCCCTTGCAGAAACGCAAACCTGCTGCGTGCAACAGCTCCCTCCCTTGCAGAAACGCAAACCTGGTGCGTGCAACCGCGCCCTCCCTTGCAGAAAAGCAAACCTGCTGCGTGCAACCGCTCCCTCCCTTGCAGAAACGCAAACCTGCTGCGTGCAACCGCTCCCTTCCTTGCAGAAAAGCAAACCTGCTGCGTGCAACCGCTCCCTCCCTAGCAGAAAAGCAAACCTGCTGCGTGCAACAGCTCCCTCCCTTGCAGAAACGCAAACCTGCTGCGTGCAACCGCTCCCTCCCTTGCAGAAAAGCAAACCTGCTGCGTGCAACAGCTCCCTCCCTTGCAGAAACGCAAACCTGCTGCTTGCAACCGCTCCCTCCCTTGCAGAAATGCAAACCTGCTGCTTGCAACCGCTCCCTCCCTTGCAGAAAAGCAAACCTGCTGCGTGCAACCGCGCCCTCCCTTGCAGAAAAGCAAACCTGCTGCGTGCAACAGCTCCCTCCCTTGCAGAAACGCAAACCTGCTGCGTGCAACCGCTCCCTCCCTTGCAGAAACGCAAACCTGCTGCGTGCAACCGCGCCCTCCCTTGCAGAAAAGCAAACCTGCTGCGTGCAACCGCTCCCTCCCTTGCAGAAACGCAAACCTGCTGCGTGCAACAGCTCCCTCCCTTGCAGAAAAGCAAACCTGCTGCGTGCAACCGCTCCCTCCCTTGCAGAAACGCAAACCTGCTGCGTGCAACCGCGCCCTCCCTTGCAGAAACGCAAACCTGCTGCGTGCAACCGCTCCCTCCTTTGCAGAAACGCAAACCTGCTGCGTGCAACCGCTCCCTCCCTTGCAGAAACGCAAACCTGCTGCGTGCAACCGCTCCCTCCCTTGCAGAAACGCAAACCTGCTGCGTGCAACAGCTCCCTCCCTTGCAGAAACGCAAACCTGCTGCGTGCAACCGCGCCCTCCCTTGCAGAAACGCAAACCTGCTGCGTGCAACCGCGCCCTCCCTTGCAGAAAAGCAAACCTGCTGCGTGCAACCGCTCCCTCCCTTGCAGAAACGCAAACCTGCTGCGTGCAACCGCTCCCTTCCTTGCAGAAAAGCAAACCTGCTGCGTGCAACCGCGCCCTCCCTTGCAGAAAAGCAAACCTGCTGCGTGCAACAGCTCCCTCCCTTGCAGAAAAGCAAACCTGCTGCGTGCAACCGCGCCCTCCCTTGCAGAAACGCAAACCTGCTGCGTGCAACCGCTCCCTCCCTTGCAGAAACGCAAACCTGGTGCGTGCAACCGCTCCCTCCCTTGCAGAAACGCAAACCTGCTGCGTGCAACCGCGCCCTCCCTTGCAGAAACGCAAACCTGCTGCGTGCAACCGCGCCCTCCCTTGCAGAAAAGCAAACCTGCTGCGTGCAACCGCTCCCTCCCTTGCAGAAAAGCAAACCTGCTGCGTGCAACCGCTCCCTCCCTTGCAGAAACGCAAACCTGCTGCGTGCAACCGCACCCTCCCTTGCAGAAAAGCAAACCTGCTGCGTGCAACCGCTCCCTCCCTTGCAGAAACGCAAACCTGCTGCGTGCAACCGCGCCCTCCCTTGCAGAAACGCAAACCTGCTGCGTGCAACCGCGCCCTCCCTTGCAGAAACGCAAACCTGCTGCGTGCAACCGCTCCCTCCCTTGCAGAAACGCAAACCTGCTGCGTGCAACCGCGCCCTCCCTTGCAGAAACGCAAACCTGCTGCGTGCAACCGCTCCCTCCCTTGCAGAAAAGCAAACCTGCTGCGTGCAACCGCACCCTCCTTTGCAGAAACGCAAACCTGCTGCGTGCAACCGCGCCCTCCCTTGCAGAAACGCAAACCTGCTGCGTGCAACAGCTCCCTCCCTTGCAGAAAAGCAAACCTGCTGCGTGCAACCGCGCCCTCCCTTGCAGAAACGCAAACCTGCTGCGTGCAACCGCGCCCTCCCTTGCAGAAAAGCAAACCTGCTGCGTGCAACCGCGCCCTCCCTTGCAGAAACGCAAACCTGCTGCGTGCAACCGCTCCCTCCCTTGCAGAAACGCAAACCTGCTGCGTGCAACCGCTCCCTCCCTTGCAGAAACGCAAACCTGCTGCGTGCAACCGCTCCCTCCCTTGCAGAAACGCAAACCTGCTGCGTGCAACCGCGCCCTCCCTTGCAGAAACGCAAACCTGCTGCGTGCAACCGCTCCCTCCCTTGCAGAAACGCAAACCTGCTGCGTGCAACCGCTCCCTCCCTTGCAGAAAAGCAAACCTGCTGCTTGCAACCGCTCCCTCCCTTGCAGAAACGCAAACCTGCTGCGTGCAACCGCTCCCTCCCTTGCAGAAAAGCAAACCTGCTGCTTGCAACCGCTCCCTCCCTTGCAGAAACGCAAACCTGCTGCGTGCAACCGCTCCCTCCCTTGCAGAAAAGCAAACCTGCTGCGTGCAACCGCTCCCTTCCTTGCAGAAACGCAAACCTGCTGCGTGCAACCGCTCCCTCCCTTGCAGAAACGCAAACCTGCTGCGTGCAACCGCGCCCTCCCTTGCAGAAACGCAAACCTGCTGCGTGCAACCGCTCCCTCCCTTGCAGAAAAGCAAACCTGCTGCGTGCAACCGCGCCCTCCCTTGCAGAAAAGCAAACCTGCTGCGTGCAACCGCTCCCTCCCTTGCAGAAACGCAAACCTGCTGCGTGCAACCGCACCCTCCTTTGCAGAAACGCAAACCTGCTGCGTGCAACCGCGCCCTCCCTTGCAGAAACGCAAACCTGCTGCGTGCAACAGCTCCCTCCCTTGCAGAAAAGCAAACCTGCTGCGTGCAACCGCGCCCTCCCTTGCAGAAACGCAAACCTGCTGCGTGCAACCGCGCCCTCCCTTGCAGAAAAGCAAACCTGCTGCGTGCAACCGCGCCCTCCCTTGCAGAAACGCAAACCTGCTGCGTGCAACCGCGCCCTCCCTTGCAGAAACGCAAACCTGCTGCGTGCAACCGCGCCCTCCCTTGCAGAAACGCAAACCTGCTGCGTGCAACCGCTCCCTCCCTTGCAGAAACGCAAACCTGCTGCGTGCAACCGCACCCTCCCTTGCAGAAACGCAAACCTGCTGCGTGCAACCGCACCCTCCTTTGCAGAAACGCAAACCTGCTGCGTGCAACCGCTCCCTCCCTTGCAGAAACGCAAACCTGCTGCGTGCAACTCCCCCCCGCCCCGATCCTCGGGTGACTCACGGCACTTGGCAGCTGCCCGCCACTCCTGGAGCTGCCCGCCGGCGGCCTGGCAAGCAGCGGCGTAGGCCTGCAAGCTGCGACACAACGCTTCGGCGCTCTGCTGGCCGCACCGCTCCTGCATGCAGCCAGCCACGTACTCCCGGGGTGCCACCACCCCGTGGCACCCAACAAAGGGTCCCGTCATGTCCGTCAGCACCCCGCAGGGCCCTGGGGCGGCCGAGGGGCAGGCGGGGGGGGGGGGGCCCATGGGTGCAGGTGGGTGTGAGGGTGCCCCAAGCGGCCCCCAGCTCCTCGGGGGTGGCGGGGTCATCGGCGGCGTCGCCGTTGAAGTCACCGCAGAGGCCGTTGGTGCGGCGGCGGTAGGTGGCGGGGAGGGTGAGCAGCACGTAGGCGTCGCCGTCGTAGAGGAGCTTGGGGCCACCCCGCACCTGCAGCACCCGGTAGGAGCCCTCCTGGGACACCACCGCGGCCCTCTCGGCCAGCGCCAGCGGCAGGAGCTGCTCCTCGCCGTCCACCTGCGGGGAAGAAAAAAAGAGGGGTTTGCAACTCCAAGTGGGGTTGCACCCCAAAGCGGGGCTTGCACTGCTTGCTGTGCACCCCAAAGCAAGGTCTGCACCCCAAAGCAGGGCTTGCACTGCCTGCTGGGCACCCCAAAGCAAGGCTTGCACCCCAAAGCAGGGCTTGCACTGCCTGCTGTGCAACCCAAAGCAAGGTTTGCACCCCAAAGCAAGGTTTGCACCCCAAAGCAGGGCTTGCACTGCCTGCTGTGCACCACAAAGCAAGGTTTGCACCCCAAAGCGGGGCTTGCACTGCTTGCTGTGCAACCCAAAGCAAGGTTTGCACCCCAAAGCAAGGTTTGCACCCCAAAGCAGGACTTGCGCTGCCTGCTGTGCACCCCAAAGCAAGGCTTGCACCCCAAAGCAGGGCTTGCACTGCTTGCTGTGCACCACAAAGCAAGGTTTGCACCCCAAAGCGGGGCTTGCACTACCTGCTGTGCACCACAAAGCAAGGTTTGCACCCCAAAGCGGGGCTTGCACTGCCTGCTGTGCACCACAAAGCAAGTCTTGCACCCCAAAGCAGGGCTTGCGCTGCTTGCTGTGCACCACAAAGCAAGGTTTGCACCCCAAAGCGGGGCTTGCACTGCCTGCTGGGCACCCCAAAGCAAGGTTTGCACCCCAAAGCAGGGCTTGCACTGCTTGCTGTGCACCCCAAAGCAAGGCTTGCACCCCAAAGCAGGGCTTGCACTGCCTGCTGTGCACCCCAAAGCAAGGCTTGCACCCCAAAGCAGGGCTTGCACTGCCTGCTGTGCACCCCAAAGCAAGGTTTGCACCCCAAAGCAGGGCTTGCATACTAAAGGAGAGTTTGCACACTGGGATTTGAAGCCCAAAGCTGGGCTTGCATCCCGGAGCAGGGTTTGCACATCCTATTGTGCACCACAAAGCAGTGTTTGCACCCCGAAACAGGGTCTGAACAGCCTGCTGTGCACCCCAGTGTCAGCTCTACACCTCAAAGTGGGCCTTGCACATCTGCTTTGCACCCGAAAGTCAGGTTTGCACCATGAAACGGGGTTTGCACATCCTGCTGTGCACCCCATGTCAGGTCTGCACCCCAAAGCAGGGCTTGCACTGTCTGTTTTTGCAGCCCAAGGCAAGGTTTACACCCCAAAACAGGGCTTGAACATCCTGCTGTGCACCTCAAAGTCAGGTTTGCACCCCACAGCAGGGCTTGCACAACCCGCTGTGCAACCCAAAGTCAGGTTTGCACCATGAAACGGGGTTTACACATCCTGCTTTGCACCCCAGAGCAAGGTTTGCAGCCCAAAGCAGGGCTTGCAAGCTAAAGGAGAGTTTGCGTGCTGGGATTTGCAGCCCAAAGCTGGGCTTGCATCCCGGAGCAGCGTTTGCACATCCTGTTCTGCACCACAAAGCGGGGTTTGCACCCCAAAGTGGGCCTTGCACTGCCTGCTTTGCAGCCCAAAGCAAGGTTTGCACCATGAATCGGTGTTTGCGCAACCTGCTGTGCACCCCAACATCAGGCTTCCACCCCAAAGTGGGGTTTGCACATCCTGCTTTGCACCCCAAAGCAAGGTTTGCACCCGAAAGCTGGACTTGCACAACCTGCTGTGCACCCCACCATCAGGTCTGCACCCCGAAGTTGGGCTTGCGCTGCCTGCTTTGCACCCCAAAGCAGCGAGTGCAAGCTAAAAGAGGGTTTGCCTGCTGGGATTTGCAGCCCAAAGCAGGGTTTGCATCCCGGAGCAGGGTTTGTACGTCCTGCTGCACACCCTGAAGCAGGGTTTGCTCCACAAAGTGAGCTACACGCCCCTTGCTGTGCACCCCAAAACGGCATTTGCAAGCTAAAGAGCAGTTTGCACGCTGGGCTTTGCATGCCAAAGCGGTTTTTGCACCCCAAAGCAGCCCCACTCACCGTCACCGTCCACTGGGTGCCCCTGGCCATGCCGACGGTGACTCCGTGCACAGTGACGAGCAGCCGGCGGATGACCGGTCCCACCTTGCCGCTCTCCTTCTCCACCTCCACCACGAAGGGCACCAACGGGTCCTCGGGGCTGGTGGCCTCGACCGCCGCCAGCGTGTAGGTGCAGGTGCCGGCGAAGTGCATCAAGCGCCCATCGAAGGTGCTGTAGGAAACCGCACCCAGCGCCTGGCAGAGCCCACACTCGCGGGGGTAGCAGCCTCGCACCCCGTCCTGCACCATGCATTCCTCGCCCGCCGCGCAACCCTCCGGCCGGCACTCCACCGCCCCGGCTCCTTTGCAAGTGCAACGCTCGCTGCAACGAGGGCAGGCGAAAAACTCCTCGCCCATCTTGTAGTAGCGACCCTCGTGCAAGCAGCCGCACTCGCTCAGGGGGACGCAGCGGTCGCCGCTCTGTAAGAAGCCCTCGTTGCAGAAACAGCCTTCGGTGCAGGGAGCGGCTTTGTCGCATGCCTCTACTTCTGCTTGGCCCCAGCACGTGGCTGGGCAGGCTGGGCCGCAGAGCTCGTAGTGCTGGTTCGGGGGGCAGACAGGGCCTGTGGGGTGAGGGGGGAAATCAGGAGGAGTGGTGTTTGCAGAGCTCCAAAACCTTTGTGCATGCAAGCCCTCAATCTCCCATGCAAGCCTCCGCGCATGCAAACTCCAAACCCTTTGTGCAAACCAGAGATCCTTCACGCATGCAAGCCCTAACCCCCCGCCATGCAAACCAGAAAGCCTCCGTGTACGCAAGCTGCAAAGAGTTTGTGCGTGCAAGCCCCAAACGCGCCGTGCAAATCAGGCAGCCTTTGTGCGTGCAAGCCCCACCACCTCTGTGCAAACTAGAAAGCCTTCGTGCATGCAAACGCTTCAGGCGTGCGAGCCCCAAACGCTTTGTGCATGCAAGCCCAGCAAACTAGAAAGCCTTCATGCGTGCAAGCCCTTCGTGCAAACAAAAAGCCCTCGTGCAGGCAAGCCCCAAATCCTTCGTGCAAGCAGAAAAGCATTTGGGCTTGCAAAAAATGCAAACCCAACCACTTTTGTGCGTGCAATCCCAGGAGATCCCCCCTGCCCCGAGCCCCACGTACTGCAGAAGGCGGCGGTGCGCCACTGCTGGATGCGGATGCCCTGGCTCTGGCAGGCGGTGACGTAGGCACTGATGGAGTGGCAGACGGTTTCCTGATGCCCCTCATAGAGGCAGGTGTCGAAGAGACAATCGTTGAAGTAGGGGTTCGGGTCGATGGCGCTGTGGCAGGCAGCGAAGGGTCCCTGCTTCTTCACCAGGAGCCCGCAGTGTTTGTCGCCCCGGTAGGCGCGTTTCTCCGCTTCGGTGCAAACTTGGCAACCCTCGGTGCAACCGGCCCAGCAACCGGGGACGTCGGCCACCTTCCAGGAGTCGGCAAATTGGATTTCGTCGGTAGCCAGCTGCCCGTCGGGCAAAGTCAAGTCGTTCTGGGGGTCGCCGTCAGCGTTGCCGCAGAGGCCGCAGACGGCCCGCGAGTAGGTCTCGGGGAGGATGACTCTCGCGTAGCTGTACCAGTCGAAGGTGACGATGACCTCAAAGTCGGTCTTGATGAAGCCGTGGACGCCGCTGATGTAGACCTGGAGTTTGTCAGCGTGGTTGAAGGGCAGATCCACCAGGATCCCGTTGACCTGGAAGGACATCATGGGGTGCATGAGGCCATGCAACGACTTTGAAGCCCACCAAGACACCACGCAACAAGCTTGCAACTCAACCGTATGCCGTACAACCTTGCAGCCCACCCAGTTGCCATGCAACGAGTTTGCAACCCAGCAGGACACCATGCAATGACCTTGCAACCCACCTAGACACCACACGAGGACCTTGCAGCCCACCAAGATGCCTTGCAAGAAGTTTGCAAATCAACCAGGCATCATGCAATGACCTTGCAGCCAAACCCAGTGTCATGCAATGACCTTGCAACCCACAAAAACACCACAGAAGGACCTTGCAACCCACCCAGAAGCCATGCAACGAGTTTGCAACCCAGCAGAACACCATGCAATGACCTTGCAACCCAACCCAATGCCATGCAATGATCTTGCAACCCACCAAAACACCACAGAAGGACCTTGCAGCCCACCCAGGTGCCACGCAATGAGTCTGCAAATCAGCCAGGCATCATACAATGACCTTGCAACCCACCTAGACACCACACAAGGACCTTGCAGCCCACCCAGATGCCATGCAATGACCTTGCAAATCAACCAGGCATCATGCAATGACCTTGCAACCCACCTAGACACCACACAAGGACCTTGCAGCCCACCAAGATGCCTTGCAATGAGTTTGCAAATCAACCAGGCATCATGCAATGACCTTGCAGCCAAACCCAATGCCATGCAACGAGTTTGCAACCCAGCAGGACACCATGCAATGACCTTGCAACCCACCTAGACACCACACGAGGACCTTGCAGCCCACCCAGATGCCATGCAATGACCTTGCAAATCAACCAGGCATCATGCAATGACCTTGCAACCCACCTAGACACCACACGACGACCTTGCAGCCCACCCAGATGCCTTGCAACGAGTTTGCAAATCAACCAGGCATCATGCAATGACCTTGCAGCCAAACCCAGGGTCATGCAATGACCTTGCATCCCAACCCGATGCCATGCAATGACCTTGCAACTCAACCGGCACCTCAATCTCCCCTACCTTGAGCTTCTGGGGGTGCTCCTGGCTGAGGCTGAGGGTCATGTTGTAGACTTTCAGGGTGACCTCTTTGGTGTAGGAGACCACACGGCTGCCCCGGTTGTTGTTCTCCACCGTGACACTGAAGGGGACGAGGGTGGGGTCGTCGGAGCAGAGGGCAGCCAACTGGTAGACACAGGTGCCCATGAAATCGTAGCGGCGCCCGTCGAAGGTGGTGTAATGGGGGTCGCCGGTGGCCACGCAGATGGAGCGGCTCTTGGCCACGCACCGCCGCACGCCGTTCACCATGGCGCACTTCTCACCCAGCTTGCAACCGGCTTCCTTGCACACCACCATGCCCAAATCCGGGTCACACCTGCACCGAGATCGGCAGGTCTCATCGGCCCAAAACTCCTCACTGGGCACGTAGTAGCGACCGTTGTGGGTGCAGCCGCAGCTGGCCGCTGCCACGCACTGGCCGCCGCTGAGGACGTAGCCCTCGTTGCAGGCGCAGGTCTCCACGCAGGGCTGGGTGCAAGTGGCGGGGGCATCCCGGTTGGTGCACGTCGCTGGGCAGGCGTTGCCACAGGCTTCGTAGTGGCTGTTTTTAGGGCAGGGTAACGCTGCGGGGAGGAAATGGGGTGATTAGAGAGGGAGGATGCAGCAGCATCACCTGGGTATTGCAGAGAGTTCATGTGACGAGCGCTTTGCATGCAACATCTCGGGGATGGATACTGCACCGTGCAAATGCACCGAGCGCTTTGCGTGCAGCGTCCTGGGGATGGATATTGCACCGTGCAAATATACCGAGTCCTTTGCATGCAACATCCTGGGGACAGATTCTACCCCATGCAAATGCACCAATTATTTTGCATGCAATGCCCCTGAGCTGGACATCCCCCCAGTGCAAATAACACTGAGTGTTTTGCATGCATCACCCCATGCTAGATATTCCCCTTCTTTGCAAAAACCACATAGACAGAGAAGGAAACCCGTTGCTTACGGCAGCCCGACGGTGTCCTCCAGTCATGCACGACAGCCCCGTGCTTCTTGCAGGTGGATGCGTAAGCCTCCAGCACCTGGCAGAGGATTTTCTTTGCCCCGTCGTTCACGCACACATCGTAGAGGCAGTGGCGGTAGAAATCACGGGGCTTGACGACGTCGTGGCAAGCCTTGAAGGGCCCCTGGAAGCTTTTTTTGATGAGACCGCAGTACTGGTTGCCCCCGTACAGCTCCCTTTTCTCCTCCTCGCACACCGGGCAGTTGCCTTTGCAATAATCCCAGCAAAACGGGTCATCGTCATCGGGGGATTTCCAGCCTTTGGCCCAGGCCACCACGGCGGCGACGTCGCTGCTGCTTTTGGGGATGTCATCCTCGGGCTTAAGGTTGAAATTGCCGCAGAGGCCGCAGGTGTGTTTGTAGTAGCTGCTGGGGAGGTCGATGACCAGATGCCAGTTCCAGTCGTACGTTACCCGGAGCCCAAAATCCGTCTCTAGCACGGCGCTGAGCCCGCTCTGGAAGACCTGCACCTTGTCATCCTCCAGACTCACTGGGAGCAGCGTCACCACCCCGTTCACCTGCGGGTGGGCAGCACCAGATGTGAGCCCGATGCACACGCACCGACGTGGGCTCGGGGCGTGCAGCCTCCTCACTGTGGCATGCAATTGCCCCACTGCGGCGTGCAATTGCTTCTGCAGCCATTGGTTGCCAAGAGGCAACCACCGTTTTGGCATGCAGCCACGTGCTGTGGCGTGCAACACCCCGCTGCAGTGATACTGCCGTATGTATCCACCTGCTGCAGCGATGCTATAGTGTGCAATTGTCCTTTGCAGCATGCAACCACCCGCTGCAGCAAGGCTGAGGCTGTGGAACGACTGCTTGAGGTGCAATCACTGCTGCGGTGACCCTGCAGCGTGCAATCACCCGCCGCAGAGTGCAATTGCCGCTACAGTGATGCTGTCACACGCCATCACCCGCTGCAGTGTGCAATATTTGCTGGGGCGATGCTACGGTGTACCAACATCTGCCACGGTGTGCAAGCGCTGCTGAGGAGCGCCGTTGCCTGCTGCAGCATGCAACTGCCCGCTGCAGTGATGCTGCGCCCTGCAATCACCCGCTGTAGCAATGCAAGGATACAGCGTGGCTCTGCAGCATGCAACCACCTGCTGCAGCGTGCAACCGCCTGCTGCAGCGTGCAACCGCCTGCTGTAGCGTGCAACCATTCACCGGGGTGTGCGATCAGTGTTGCAGCGCTCCTAGAGCATGCAATCACCCGCTGCAGTATGCAGTCACTGCTGCAGCGAGAAAACACCGTTAGAGGGTGCAACTACCCACCGCGAGCTCCGTGCCCTCCTGGCAAGATCCAAACTTGGAGCTAACCTTCATCAGGGACTGCTGAGATGCTCTGTGCATCAAAACCTCTCCAGTTTCATGACATCACTGCCTTCATCAGGCTTTACTTTTGCCTCACCTGACTCACGTGCGCTGGCTGCCACCGCAAACCTCCCAGGGGGTTGTCCCACCTGCTTTAAGGTTTCTTGGAGACCCGCTGCAGCTGCCTTTGGTGGTTTTGGCTTCCCCAGGGGGCAGAAAACAATCTCAGGTTGCCCCAGCATATCCCAACATTTAAAAAAAAAAATTCACATTCCAGTTTGACTGATTTAGCCAAAAAAATAACGGTGGCGCTGATGGAGCAGGAAGAGGTGTTGAACATGATGGAGGAGAGGAACGGAAAAGGAGGTGGGGAAGAGACGGATGAAAGAAGAGGTGGGGAAAGGCCAATTTTCCCTCCATTTCAAGCCAACTCACCCTGACTTTGCCCAATTCCTTCCGCCGGATGGCGATGTGTTGGCCGTAGACCTTGATGTTGGCCAAGCTCACATAGGAGACTGATTTCACCCCACCACGGATGTCGTTCTTGCCCTCCACCTTGAAGGGTACCAATCTGGTGTCGTTCCCGCAGGATTCGGCCATGGTGTAGGTGCAGGTGCCTTGGAAGTCGAAATCGAGGTTGTCGAAGGTGTGGTAGTGGGGGTCCCCCCAACCCCAGCAGGTGGCAACTAGGGATGGGACACACTTGGCTTGGCCGTCCTTCAGCTGGCAGTTCTCCTTGGGCCGGCACTGAAGGGCTTTGCAGGGGTCTGGAAGGAGAAGAAACCATGGGAGAAACCATGGGAGAAACCACGGGACGTGTCCTGGTGAGAGGGGCACATCCCATGTCACCATACAAACCAAGCGTCTTCACCAGTGTTGAGGTCTCACCAAGTGTCCTCTGCTCCCCCTTGGGCTTTGGCAGGAGATTAGCAGCTCTGAGATGTAAATCAGAGCACAACAATACATTGCCAAACCCAAATTTCCCCCTTTCAGCTGTCTTTCTCCACCCATTGCTTGGAAAAGTGATAAGATCGGGTTCATGGTTACCCAAGATTGCCCCTGTCCTTCAAGAAGGTGCCACCACGGTTAAAATAGGACACCTGGGTGGATGCAAAGTCAAGGGATGGCTTTTCTGAAGCACTTTGCCCCTCCAAAATCCTCCTACTACATCACTGACCCTCTTAGGGTTGGAGGTGGGATCTGTGGCTTCCATCTCCCCTTGCTGTAGGGTTTCCACCTCAGCCCAAACCTCTAAATCAAACGACCAGGCCGGCCCCAGGATCTGCTCTGGCTCCAAGATCCCTTTTATTTTCTTTATTCACCCAAGCAACCCCGTTTTTTCCTTACTTTGATTGATGCAACCCAAGACCCCGTCCTGGATTTCACAGGTTTCGTCATCGGTGCAGCTGTGGCTGCTGCAAGTCAAGCCCTTGCCGGGGACACACGTGCAACGCTGCTGGCAGTTGTCCTTCAAGACCGTCTCATGGGGCTGCAGGGCGAGAGATCGCAAAGCGTTGTGATGAGAAGAGCAAGCTGTGTTACACAGAAAAGCATAAAAATATGTAGAAGGGGGAAAAAAATCAAATATTGAGGTCTACTGGAGAGAATAAGCAGCTTTGCAAAATGCAAAATTGCTGAGGAATTTATTGCTTTTGTTGCAAGAAAAAAAAATATGCAGAAAAACCCATCCCTTTGCCCTCTTCTGCCTCCTCTGAAGGAAAAATATGTTATTATTTAGGACCTTCAGCTGTGGAAAGCATAGCTATTATCTGGGCATCCCCATCTGTGCTAGCACCTTTATGCCAAGTGATAAAAGAGACGGAAATGACCCAATTTTCTTCATATGAAACCACAGAATTGCTTGGCAAATGGAAGATTTTGAGTTGTTTTTTTTTCCCCTGCAAGGTGCTTTGGGCCGTGCACACGTCGCCTTTGGAGCAACATGCTGCAACGCAGGTGGGAGGAAAATGTTAAAAATAACCCCAGGTCCCCCCAAACTCAGGAGATTACTACCTTGTAATGTCTTCCATCCACAAAACATCCACATTTGTCCTTGGGAACGCAGCTGTGCCCATCAAAGAAGTACCCTTTATCGCACTGGCAGCCTTCAACACAGGTTTTGGGGCATTTGGAGGCATCTACAAGCCCTGTGCAGCTGTTGACGCAGAGGTTGGTGCAGAGGGAGTAGCTGCTCTTGGCCGGGCAGCTGAGGGCTGGAAGGAAAAGGGTGGTGATCCCAAGACCCAACGTTGGGTGGAAGAGCGGTGCCAGCCCAGGGTTGCACCCCAGGGAGATGGCAGAGCCTGAACGCTGAGGAAAACGCAACCCGTTGGCGCTTGGCGTTGGGGACAAGTGGGAAAAGCTAACACAAGCACCGACCAGGTGAATTTTTCTTGGTGTTGGCTTTTCCCATTTGCCCCCAGCATCAATGATATTTCACCCCGTTGGCGCTTGCGTTGGCTTTTCGCATTTGCACCCCGATACCAACAAAAATGCACCTGGTTGGTGCTTCTGTTGGCTTTTCCCACTTGCCCAAAACGCCAATGGAAATCCACCTGGTTGGCAATTGCATTGGCTTTTCTCACTTTATTCCCCAACGCCAATGAAAATGCAACCCCTTGCATTGGCTTTTCCCAGGTGCAATTGTTTTCATGCCATCATCATCCTCCCCACCCCGGGATCCCAACCTGACAGCACCATTTGCATCACCCCATGCATCAAGGGTGGTCAGCACAGACACCCAGCCCCAAGATCCCTTAGAAATAAATTGCAAAGCCCTGCCTATTTTTCAATGAATCCTGACGAGATGTGACTTCCCGGCCATGGAGGATGTTTCTCACCCGCGACCCCCACTTACAGCACAAGGATGGTCTTCTCCAAGCCTCAATGTTGACACCGGCGTCTTGGCAGGCAGTGGCGTAGCTCTGGATGCTCTGGCAGAGGACGTGGGTGTCCCCCTCCGCGAGGCAAACGTCATGGAGGCAGGCTTGGAAATAGAGGGCTGGGTTGATGAGGTGGTGGCAGGATTGAAAAGGGCCCTTTGGGAGCGTGAGGATGCCGCAGTAGTTGCGTTTCTGCAGGACCGCCGCCTTCTTCTCTGTGCAGATAGGGCAGTCATCCTTGGGGCAGTCATCAGTGCAGGACACGTCACGCGTTTTCCAAGCAGAACCAAAGGCTTTCATGTTGGGGGCCTGTTGGCCACTGAGGAGGAGGAAATCATCGTTGCGTTGCCCGTTGTAGTTGCCACAGAGCCCACAGAGTTGGCCGCGGTAGCTCTCCGGGACTGTGACTGTCACATGGTGAAGGAGGTCATAGTGTACAACGAGGCCGAAGTCGGTTTCAAGCAGGACGCCCATCCCATGTTTGTGCACCTGGACCCGTCCCTTGCTCAGGATGGCTGGGAGGTGGTGCGATACGGAGTCCACCTGGGACAGGAAGAGAGAAATCCTCCAGTGAGCCTCAAGGATGCTACAAGGAGAAGGCTATGGAGGTGGGAACAAAAAACATTGGGGGAAAAACCTTCCAACCAACGTTTTAATGAATTTGTGGCTCCCACTTTGAAACTGGAAGGCAAAGTGGGGATGAGCATGGCTTTGTCCTGGAGATAGGGGTGAGGTCTTCCCTCCATCAAGGAAAAACAACTTTTGGGCTCCCACATTCACACCTGAAAAGAGGTGGACCACAAAACATGGCCTTACTGTAACCACGCGGCTCTTGCTTCACACCAGAGTCAACGTGAGCCTGTAGACTTTGACACCACCATGCTTGCGACCAAAGAGAGGTACAGCTGTGCTTCGTGATCCACCATGACAGGTCCCTTGTTGCCTCACACCAAGGTCAACATGAGCCTGTAGATGTTGTCACCAGAACGTTTGGACTCAAAAAGAGGTGGACCACAAAGCACAGACTTACTGTGATGGTTCCCCTCTCACCTTGTGTCAAAGTCGAGATGAGCCCATAGACTTTGACGCCAGCATGTTTACACCCTAAAAGAGGTGGACCACCACACGTGGTGGACCACCACACGTGGACCTACCGCGACTGCGTCCCTCTCACCTCACGGCAAAGTCAACGTGAGCCCATAGACTTTGTCACCAACATGTTTGCGCGCAGAAAGAGGCGGACCATGGAGTACTGCCTTACCATGACATCTCCCCTCTTGCCTCGTGTCAAGGTCAACATGAGCCCGTAAACTTCAACGGACAATGCTCGGATGCCGGAGACCTTCCTCTTCTGCCGGGCGTCCTTCTCGATTTTCACAACAAATGGTTCGACATTGTCACTGGTACAGGTCTCCGTGAGGATGTAGGAGCAGGTGCCTGAGATGTTGAAAGCCGTTCCATCAAAGGACATATAGCTGCGGTCACCGGTGGCCACACAGGCCCCAAGCATGGCAGATGGGCATTGGAAGACACCACCGATGACTTCGCCTTCACTCTCTCCAGGGCAAGAATGTCTTTTGCAGGCCACTGATCTGCCAGCCTTGCAGCGACATTCCTCCTGCTTGCTGGGGAAGAAGGTCTCCTCCACCTTGTAGTAAAAGTCCTGATGGAGGCATCCGCACTGGGACACGGGGACGCACTCGTCGCCGCTGAGCACGAAGCCTTCATTGCACGTGCAGCCCTCCCTGCACCGCTCCGAGCATTTCAGCGGGGTGTAGAAGCCGCTGCAGGTCTGGTGGCAGCTCTGGGAGCAGACCTCGTAGTGGCTGTTTGCAGGACACGAAATACCTGCCACGAGACAAGGAGATTCGTTAGGAACAAGGAAATTACAGGCCAAATCCTGCAATTTTCCTGTAATTAAGGACACAGTTGTGCCTGGGGATGAGGTTCACCGGATGTAGATTTTTTTTTTTTACCCAATTGCTTCGTGGTTAAATCTCATCTTTTCCTCACTGTGGACGTGATGTGGGAAGGGGTGCCCATAAGGGACATTTCAACCCTTCTGAGGTGGGAGTTTTAGGCCCTGAATCACCTGGTTTTCCCCACTGTCATGGAGAAAACGAGGACGTTCCTTCAAGCAACAGAACTGCTCCTGCACTGGGTCCCCAATCAACTTTCAGGGCATGTCCCTCTCCCCTAATTTAAATATTTTTAGTGCATCTCATGTGTTTTGCCCTCTAAGCGATCCAGGCGATTAACACTCACTCTCGTTTTAGCCAAGGCAAAGAAATTGCTGCTTATTGGGGCTAAGTTATTTGACCCGTTGTAGCCAGATGACACATCTTGTTCCCTCGAAGGGTTTCTTTCTGGGCATTGGCTGTAAACAGACCAACCTAGACTTTGGGTGGGATAAAGCACCACTAAGTGAGATGATTCCCACCACTGGTTTGTCCCCACATGGGTTTGGCCCAGGACTGGGGTTCCCTTGGACGCTCCTGACCCCTCATAAATTAGAAAACCCTCCAATTAGCCCAACTTACTGCAGAAATCGTCCGTCCTCCATTTCCCGACGGTCACACCAGCAGCCTGGCATGAGGCGGAGTAGTGGGCAATGCTCTGGCATATCACATCGTTCTGGTCTGGGAAGAGGCAAAAATCATGCACGCAGTTTTGGAAGTATTGCGTGCTGTCCACATGAGCATGGCAAGCACTGAAGGGTCCATCCACTTGCTGGATGATTCCACAACCCATCTTCGAGAACTTCTGGTGTTGCAGAGCCGCCGTGATGGTAGGACATTCCATCTTCGACAGCTCCACGCAACCCGGGATGTCGGTCACCTTCCAGCTGTGCCCGAAGGTGTCTGCTTTTGATGTCACTTGGCCGTTCTTCATCATCATCTCATCGCCCGCGTTCCCATTGTAGTTCCCGCAGAGGCCACACAGGGCGTTTGCGTAAGTGCTGGGCACTGACACGGTGACTTGGCTTTGCCAGTCGTAGGTGACAGTGAGGCCAAAGTCTGTCTCTACCACCGCTTCCCGCCCACCTCTGTAGACGGAGATCTTCCTATCTCTGTGGCGATATGGTAGGTTGACCAACCAGTCATTGACCTGGGGACAAAAGCCAAAAAAAGAAAAAATTAAAAAAAAATCTGGTATCCAACAGTAAAGGCAAATGGTGTTTTCATGCCACCTGCAAGTTGGACTCCAGCCAAAGCACCCAAATTATGTAGATGAAGACTTTTCACATTTAATCATCTGCCCCAAATACAGATGCCCACCAGCTTTGAGGTGAACAGTGCCTGAGGCTCCATGGCTTGTACCACGCTCCGATCTCCTGCTTCAGGTAGAGATCCTTATATTTAGGCAATTAAATCTCATCTTCATTAACATGGGGCAAAGGGACCTGGTAGCTCTGGATCTCAGCGGTGTGGTTGGAGAAAAATATTCAGCGTTACCCAATGAAGGAAAAAAAAAAATAGAGGAGTGAGAGTGGAAGAGGAGAAATGGGACGAAGAGGTTTGGGTGAGGAGCTGAAAGTGAAGAATGCGGATTAGATAAAGAAAGATTTGCTAAACTCACCGTGATTTTGCCGGGGTGTTCCTGGCTGATCACGATGCTTTTGCCGTAGACTTTGACCATCACAAGAGCGATGGAGGACAAAAGTTTGGCGTCCTGGCGGCCATTCTGCACCAGCACTTGGAAGTCCACCAGGTCTTGGCTTTTCTTGCACAACCCAGCGAACTGGTACATGCACGTGCCCTGGAAGATGAACTTCCTGCCATCGAAGCTCTCGTAGTGGGTGGCACCGACCGCTGTGCAGGTCCCGTAGCTCTTGGGATAGCAATCCTGGATGCCATCCTCCACCCGGCATTCTTCCCCGGCACGGCAGCTGGCCCACTGGCATATGGCCTTCCCGGATGTCTCATCACAGACGCAGCGTTTGGTGCAGGTGCTGTCACCCCAAAACTCCTCGTGGAGACCGTGGAGGCGGCCCTCGAAGACGCAGCCACACTCGCCCTGGGGGATGCACTCGTTGGCATCGAACACAAAGCCCTCCTGGCACTTGCAGGTCTCCACGCAGGCTGAGGCATCGCAGTCAGCGGGCACTGCACCGTTGTTGCAGGTGGTGGGACAGGCGGTGCCGCATGCGGTGTAGTTGCTGTTCTTCGGGCAGGGGAGATCTGTCGAAAGGGGTGGGACACCGTGGTCATGGTGGGGATAATGCCGTTTGGCAGAGTGCTGAGGAAACCTGGGTGGGCTTTGTGGAGTTTTATAGGTGCTTTCTAGACTCTCCATGGACTTCGTGGACCTTCTGCATGGACTTTTGGGACTTGGACTTTCTGCACAGACTGGAGCCTGCACGGACTCGCTGGGCTTTCAGCAGAGTCTTTTTTGGAGTCTCAGAGGACTCTCTACCTTCTGAATGGACTTTCTGCACGGATTTTTTGGGACTTGGATTTTCTGGACTATCTACTGGGACTTTTGGGAGTCTCCATGACTCCCTGAACCTTCTGCATGGGTTTTTGGGAGTCTGCATGGACTCCCTGGACCTTCTGCATGGATTTTTTTAGGAGTCTCCATGGACCTTCTGCATGGTCATGCTTCTGGAGCCTGCATAGACTTTCTGAACTTTCATCAGAGACTTTTTGGAGTCTCAAAGGACTTTCTGGACCTTCTGAATGGACCTTTTGGACTTTCAGCAGAGACTTTTGGGAGTCTGCACAGACTTTTTGGACTTCCTGCTTGGACTTTTGGGACTTGGACTGGAAGTCCTGGAGTTTCTATATAGACTTTCTGCATGGACTTTCTATATAGACTTTCTAGATTTTCCATGGACTTCCTGTAGTCTGCATGGACTTTTTAGGGTTTCTGCTTGGACTTGCTTCAATAACCATTTCCAGCCCATGAATCTGCATGCTTGGGACCCACAGCCCTTTTCAGACCCAGCTTTGTGCAGACCTGGCTCCGCCTCGCTTGGGAGATCAAGAACGCTAAGGAGAGACGAACTTCCCCCCCCGCCCCCGTTGGTGCAATTTCCCTTTTATGGCTGTTTTCTGCTCATTCTCATTCCACCACACCTTAATTACACCCACCTTAATTAGTGTCACAACACCCTGCCCACCCAAGGGGAGGATTTTCTGTCAACCAGGAGCTACTCACAACAACGTGCCAGCGTCCTCCAGTCAGAAACAGTGATTCCCTCCTCCTGGCAGTTGTCTGCATAGGCTTCGAGGGCTTGGCACAGCACGGCGTGGAGCCCATCGTTCATGCAGAGGTTGTAGAGGCAGTTTTTCAGGTAGATCTCGGGGTTGACAGTGGCGTGGCAGCGCTCGAAGGGCCCCAGGCGTTGGGTGAGCAACCCACATGACGTCTCCCCCTTGTACTTCGCCTCCTCGTCCCATTGGCAACGTCTGCAATCCCCGCTGCAGCTGTCCTGGCAGTGACGGCTCTCACTGGCCACCTTCCAGCTCTGGCCCAGCTCCACGGCATCCTGCACCAGTTTGCCATCAGGAATGAGGAAATCATCCTCAGGGTTGCCGTTGCTGTTGCCACACATCCCGCACACTTTGCCAGAGAGCGTACTGGGGATCTTCACCACCACGTGGTCGTCCCAGTTGTAGAGGATCTTCAGCCTGAAGTCGGTTTTAATCAGCACGGACTTGCCCTTCTGCTGCAGCTGCAGTTTCCCCTGGGCAAGGGAGATGGGGAGGCGGGAACGATGGTTGTTCACCTGGAGGAGGGGAAAAAAAAAAAAGAAAAACAAACAAATAACATCAAACATGGGACACAAAATGGAGTTTGTTGAGCTTTGAGGTGTCTTCTTGCAAGAGAGGACCACGCAGTAGCGTCACCGACTCATGCATAGCAAATCATAGAGTCATTTAGGTTGGAAAAGACCCTTAAGATTATTGTTAAGTATGTTATTCCAGTGAATTACCATAATATTGCATTGGATTTGATAATTATTTTTCTTGCATACCCTCACGATCCCGTTCTCGGACCTGACCACAGTGATGGCAATGTTGTAGATGCGGACGGTCACGGAGCCAACATAGGAGACTTTCAGGTTACCCCTGTGTTCGTTTTTGGCCTCGACGCTGAAGATGGGCAGGGTTGGATCCGTATCACAGGTCTTGGTCAAGGTGTAGGTGCACGTGCCCATGAAATCAAAGGCTTTCCCATCAAAGGTTTGGTAGTGGAGACCAGCGGTGGCCCAGCAGGTTGAGATGGTTTCTTGGATGCACGTGGGTTCTCCATCCACCACCTCACAATTCTCTTTGCAGCCCAGGTCTTCACAGGAAAGTGGAGCAGAAGCTGCAGAAAAAGGGAAAAGAAACATGGATGGCAGCCATGGAGAAGACCCGGCTGTCGGCGAGACGCAACCGTGTGTCGGTCCTACTTACTTGTGGCGCAAAGACCAGTGAAACCGTAACCAGCATAATTCAGGAAGCCAAAGACCAGGAGCCCGAAGGGTGTCTGCTGGTGCTCAACACTCTGGATTTCTTGTGACTTGCTCATGGTGATGGAGGTCCAGGAGAAGTTTGTGGTGGGAATCGCTTGCCAGGTCATGGTCCTCTCCATATTCTGGTTGAGGATGATGGTGCTGGTGTCCATGTTTTGGGCAACGAGGACCACGTGGTTGTAGTAGCCATCCAGGCTGCTGACCCGGTAGGACGTGCAGTAGGTGGAGATGGGTGGGATGTTGATTAGGTAGGGGTCTCGCTTAAACGAGCCCGCCGAGGCACCAGTGAAGAAGAAAACCACCTGAATTGCAGCTGAAGAATTCACGTAAAGAGGCAAATCTTTGCTGACCTCCAACTTGCGGACCCCCCCGGCCGCCATGACCTCACTGACAACAAAATTACCCCCGCTGTAGATGATGGAGGTTTTCTCGGCTGCCACGATGTAGGCGAGGTCAGTCTTTGTCTGGAAGGGGTTGGGGGGGACAACGTAGGCCTTCCCCCACATGGCGACAGGCAGAAGCTGCTCAACCACGTAGTCGCAGGTTTGGGATATCTTCACGCAAGTGTGTCCGCTGAGGACCGCGACAGCGTTGTCCGATGTGATCTTGGTGCCGGACAAATCGTAGCTGCTTTGCAGATGCAAGCTGTGGTAGGGTCTCAAGAAGACGCGAAGGGTGGACCCAGGGGAGTACTTGCTCTCTCTGTAATAAATCTTTCCCGTGATGTTGATGGAAATGGTGGCCGGAGTCTTCCCGGCTGCCACAACGAACTCCTTCAAGCCGTTTTTGGTGGTGCCCCCCGGTGTCACCACGTAATATGCGTCGCCCAACATATCTACAGGTAATACAGTGGTGGCACCCACGGTGTGAGTTTTGTAGTTGACCCAGACCACAGAGATGTCCTTGGTGGACTGAATCAAGATGGCTTTATCCGAAATCCCGTTGCCGAAAAGCTCTAAGTTCCCGGGGATGCGAAGAGAAGCCGTCTCGTCTTTCCCGAGGGTGACGGTGTCGGTGAAGGTGCCACCGTTCATCGTCACCAGCACCTTGGTGGAGTTGAAGTAAGCCGTGAAGAGGAGGTCGATGTAGGCATAGGTGCCTTCCGCATCATTCTGCAGGAAGACGGTGAAGAATTCCTTGCCACGGAAAGTTGCGGTGGAAAGACCTGGGAAAAGCAGGGAAAAAGGGTTTTTTGGTTTCGGGGTTTTGTGGGGTTTTTTTGGCTGCAGAAATGAGAGTAGAAATTTCTGAAGAAATAAAAACCCCAAACAAAAAAAAAAAAAAAACAAATCAAGAAATAAGGCTGCTTTTTTCTTTTTTTTTTGGTGCAGAAACTTGCAGTAGGAAGTTCTGCAAAAAACAAGGAATGAGGGCTTTTGGGCTGAGAAAAACTGCCACAGAACGTTCTGAAAACAATAAAAAATAGGGAATAACTTTTTTTTTTGCTGCAGAAACACACGGTGGAAGGTTCTGAAGAAATGAGGAAATAAATTTTGCTCCAGAAATTGCAATAGAAATTTCTGAAAATTAGAAATGGGGGGATAAGGTTGGCTTTTTTTTTTTTTTCCCAGAAACGTACAGTTAGAAAGTCTTGAAAAATCAAAATGGGGAATAAAAGCGTTTTGCTGCAGAAATTGCAATAGAAAGTGGGGGGTTTGGGGTTTCGGTGGTTTTTTGTGTGCGGTTTTGTTTTTTTTTTTTTTTAAAGCACGTAATAAAAGGGTTTTATTGCAAAAATTGTAATACAAAGGCCTGAAAAATAAAAATCAGGAATAAGGGCATTTTGCGAAAGAAACCTGCAGAAAGTTTTGAGGGGAAAAAAAGGGCAAAAAGTTTTTATTGGATGCAGGAATTGCAGTAGAAAGTCCTGAAAAACTCCACTGGAAATAAATCTTTCTTTGCTGCAGAATCTTGCAGTAAGAAGTCTTAAAAAACAGGTATTAAGAGCTTTTGTTGCCGAGGGAAATAAAAATAAGAGTCTTTTGCCGGGAAAAAATGGAGAATATGGGTTTTTTCTGAAAAGAAAATGAGTAATAAGGGAATTTTGGTGAAAACAAAATAGGCTTTTTGATGAAGAATTCCTAGGCAGTAAGGGTTTTACCTTGAAAAAACAAAGGAAACCAATCAAAAACAGGTAATAAGGGCTTTTTTCCTTCTTTTTTCCTCCCCCCCCCTTTTTTACCTTTTCTCCACCCTTTCCCCCCCCATTTTTCCCCTTTTTCCCCATTTTCCCCCCCTTTTTTCCCCTTTTATTTAAGAAAAAACACACTCAGGTGTGTGGCTTTCCTAAAAAATAAATATTAAAAGTTTTTCCTTAAGAAATACAGATAATAACAGCTTTTTGTGAAAGCAAAAAAAAAAAAAAAAACCAGATAAGAATATTTTGGTGAGAAACAGGTGATAGGATTATTTTTTGGGGGGACACGGTTTAGGACGTGGTGGGGTTGGGTTGACGGTTGGACTTGATGATCTTAGAGGTCTTTTCCAACCTTAATTATTTGATGATTCTATGAAAAATTATAGGTGATAAGGGTTTTTTTTTTTCTTTTCTCTGAGAAAGCAGGTAATAAGGTGGTTCTGGGGTTGTTTGTTTTTTTTTTTGGGGGGGGGGAAATCTCAAATTCCACAAACCAAACCCCAGATATTACAGGCTTTTCAGTGCTATACAAACATGAGGGACTAAGGGCTTTTTCCTGAAAAAAAAACCTCTCGACCTAAAACAGGTTAAAAAGGGCCTTTTTTTCTTTTTCCCTCTTAAGGAAAAAAAAAACCACCACAAACCGAACAGGTAATATGGGCTTTTTGGTGAAAAAAAGCGGGAAATTAGGGTTTCTGCTGGAAAAAACCCCCGAAGAGGTGATAAGGGCTGTTTGTTAAAAAAAAAAACCACAATGAAACAAAAAACCAAGCCCCCCAAAACAACAAAAATCCCCAGGTGATAAGCGTTTTTTTTAAATGGAAAAACCAGGTAATAAGGGCTTTTTTTGGTAAAATCAGTAAATTTGGCTTCTTTTTTTTTTTTTTTTCCTTTAAAGAAAACAGGGAATAAGGGCACTTTGGTGAAAAACAGAGAATAATGAGGTTTGGCTGGAAATAAGAACAGGTAATAGGGGTTGGTTTGGTTTTTTTTCCTAAAAGAAAAAAATAAATGAGGGTTTTTTTTTCCTGAAAGACAAGTAGCTAATAAGGGTTTTTTTGCTGAAAAACAAGGTGGTGATAGTGGGGGTTAGTGAAAAACTAGGAATTTATTTCCTTAAAAAAAAAAAAAAAGAAGGTGATAAGGGCTTTTTGGTGAAAAAGAACTGGTAATAAAGACATTTGGGTGAAAGAAAACAGTTAATAATGACTTTTTTTTTGGGGAAAAAAATACAGATGGTAAGGGCTTTTTTTCCTGAAAGAAACAGGGAATAAAGACTTTTTTTCAGGGAAAACCCCAAACCAAATAAGGGCTTTTTTTCTGCGAAAAAAGCCAGACAAACAGGTGAATAAGGAATAAGGACTTTTTCTTAAAATAAAAACAAATATAAGGGCTTTTTCCTTAAAAAAGAAGGGAAAAAAGGCAATAAGGTCTTTTTTTTCCCCCTAAAAGAAAGCCCCAGGGTAGAAGGGCTTTTTTTTTTTTTTTTTGTGGAAAAAGAAAAAAAACCCTAAAGAGCTAATAAGAATTTTGGTTTTTTAACCTCAAAAAATTGCCAAATCCAAACAAACAGGGGAACAAGTGTGGTTTTTTTCCTTAAAAAAAGAGGAAATAAGGGCACTTTTTTTCCTGAAAAAAAAAAAAGGTGATAAGGGCTCTTTGCTAAAAAGAAAAAAAAAAAAGCAGGTGAGAAGGACTTTTTGGTGGGAAAAAAAATCAAAGGGTGAGACATTTTTGGTGAAAAGGCAAAGAAATAAAAATCTTTTTTGCTGGGGGAAATGAGGGAACAAGGGAAATTTTCTGAAAAACAAACAAACAGGGAATAAGGATTTTTTTGCTATGGAAACCTGCAGTACAAAACCCTAAAATAATCCCCAAAACAGGGAAATTAGGGGGTTTTTTTTGGGGGGAATAGGGTTGGGTTGTTGCTCACCACAGAAGAGAGCCAGCCAGGCTGGGAGCCGCCACGTCCTGCCCATCGCCATTGCTGGGGAAAAAAAATAAAGCCAAAAAATATGAAAATACACATTTTTTTGGGGAAAAAAAAAAAAATAGCCACGCGGGGATGAGAAGGAGCCTAGAGAGGACCCAGCCATCCCCAACATCCCCCTCTTCGCCCAAAATTGTCCCAAAAGACTTTTTCTACCCCTTGGAAACCTCTCGCAACTCTCTTTGGATCGGGGCTGAATTCCGCTCGACCCCCTCGGCCCGACGACACCCCAGTTGTCCCCTTTCCACCGCGTCCGACCCAACAATCCCCAAACCCTTCCTGATGCCACCTCGAAGACCCCATCCTTCCCCCCTCTTGCCATCACACCCTCCCGGTAACCTTCCACAAAGCCTCCCAAGGATGAAATCCTCCCCTCAAATTACCAAAATTCAGGTCAAAATGGGGCCAAATCGCTGGGACAACCCTCCCTCACACCTTCTGGAGGTTCTCAGAGCTGCCGGTCCCCTAGCGCCACTCAACATCTGTTGGGGTTTAACGCCCGGATTGTTGCACCCAGTGAGGATTTATGGCATGGGTTTCATTAAAAACTCAACCCGGGCTCGGGAGAGAGAAAAAAAACCCCTTTCTTATATCGTTTTCTAGGCAATTTAACTTACCCGGGACTCCTGCCTGGTGGGTGAAGGCATCACTGACACCTTCCTTTCCCTAGGTGGCACACACCTGGGCTCATGCCCGAAAGGACGAGGAAAAATGCAAGAAAAGAAGCAAAGTAAGACCCCAACCCCACACCACTTACCGGCAGGCTCCTTTCTGCCTCAGCGCCTCTCTTTGCTCTCCCTGAAGTCCATGGACGTCTGAGGACGGATGAAAAAAACCTGCAGAGTTGGTCCCCAAGCCTCCCTTTTTATAACCAAATGAGGCTTATCTCTTTTTTCCTGAGAATGTCATTGCAGAGCTCCTCCCTGGAACCAGCGAGAGAAGGAACTGGCTCCAAAAAGGGTGGATTTCAGCCAATTCAGCAAAAACTCGTGAAAGGGGATGGGGTAGGGGCCGAGGAGTCCTGGCACGGCCCAAGGAGGTCAAGTTGCAAAACTGCCTCCGGAGTTCCCGAGAATTGCAGTTTCTGGCACACGTGGTGGAGCCAGGATGTAAAAATATGCAGCTGGTTTCCTTCACCTGCAACGTTTTCCTTGCAAATTCTGCTGAAGACATTGTGATGGGAGCTGGGTCCACAGGGGGTGTTGTGATGGGTCTAGGACCAGTAGACGTAGCGATGGGTGTGGGATCCACGGGCAACATTGTGATGGGTGCAGGATCCACAGGAGATGTTGTGATGGGTGCTGGATCTGCAGGGGATGTTGTAATCAGTGCAAGATCCACAGTGAACATTGCAATGGGTGCAGGATCTGCAGGGGACGTTGTGGTGGGTGCTGGATCCATAGGAGATGTTGCAATGGGTCTACGATCAGTAGATGTAGCGATGGGTGTGGGATCCACAGGCGACATTGTGAGGGGTGCAGGATCCACAGGGGATGTTGTGATGGGTGCAGGACCCACAGGCGACATTGTAATGGGCGCAGGATCCACAGGGGATGTTGTGATGGGTGCTGGATCCATAGGAGATGTTGTGATGGGTCTACGATCAGTAGATGTAGCGATGGGTGTGGGATCCACAGGCGACATTGTGAGGGGTGCAGGATCCACAGGGGATGTTGTGATGGGTGCAGGACCCACAGGCGACATTGTAATGGGCGCAGGATCCACAGGGGATGTTGTGATGGGTGCTGGATCCATAGGAGATGTTGTGATGGGTCTACGATCAGTAGATGTAGCGATGGGTGTGGGATCCACAGGCGACATTGTGAGGGGTGCAGGATCCACAGGGGATGTTGTGAGGGGTGCAGGACCCACAGGCGACATTGTAATGGGCACAGGATCCACAGGGGACGTTGTGATGGGTGCTGGATCCATAGGAGATGTTGTGATGGGTCTACGATCAGTAGATGTAGCGATGGGTGTGGGATCCACAGGCGACATTGTGAGGGGTGCAGGATCCACAGGGGATGTTGTGATGGGTGCAGGATCTGCAGGGGACGTTGCAATGGGTGCTGGATCTGCAGGGGATGTTGCGATGGGTGCAGGATCCACAGATGTTCCAATGGGTGTAGGACCCACAGGCGAATTTGTGATGGGTGTAGGACCGACAGGGGACGTTGTGATGGGTGCGGGACCCACCGCCACCCCTGCTAATGTCATTTAACATTTCTTTGCTATTGCAAATGCCTTTGGGCGAATGAATCCCGCTGCATGCGCGGCGTCCCCAGCTGCACCCCAGCACCCTTCCGAGGCTTTCACTCTTCCCCCCACCACTGAGACCCCCCCCCAAAAATGTCACCAGATTGATGGAAACGCACTCACGGCACTTTTTGCCCAGTGATCATCCCCCCCCGCCCCCCGCCCCCATTCGCTGCCTCCGGGGTTGTTGCGGGGCGAATGGGTGTTTTGCTGAGATTAACTAGAAATCACTTCTGGGAATTCCTGAGAACTGCAAACCTACCCTGCATCTGCTGCGTGTCCTTGCCAAAACCTTATCTGAGATTCAGAAAAAAATCCGGAGGAGCCAGATATCTCCTGTGTCCTGAAATCCGCCTCTCCGGAGGCCCTGGGGGACTATAGATCCACACTGGGCAGAAACTTGGCAGATTCCACCACTTCTACGGGTTTTTTTTTTTCATGGTGAAGGGGGGTCGGGAGGGCTGCCTGTTAAAAGAAGGGGCAGTATGCAACAGAAAACCCATTTCTTGGTGGCCGAGCTTGTGTTAGTGCCTCTTTTCTCTTCTTCTCGCCTCTCCCTGGGGAAATCAGGAGGCAGCAAGATACCGAGGTAAGAGATTTTATTTCCATTGTAATCATCCATCGCCCCCTTAAACCCTCTCTCTTCAAATTGCTTCAAACTGCATGAATTCGAGCAGTCGCTCTCTCTTCAAAAGGCTTAAAACTGCAGAAAAGCTCCCGAAAAAGCACCCGATTTGGTGCAAAGGAGGATTGTGCGGCTCCGGATCTGGAGTTTGTTTTACAAAATGCACACGTGGGTGCTCATCAAATCGCCCCGCTCACATCGTGCATCCTCCATCCTGCCTCAGTTTCTCTTTTTCCAGCCGGAAAAGCAACTAGGTGGGGTGTTATTTTCACCAAAACCTCCTCTAATTTATGCCTAGCTTTGCTCCTGGGGTGGGGGGTCCCATAGGCAGGACCTCTGGGTTCTGTCCCCAGGCTGGGGCCAAATGGGCTAAAATACACTCAGGAAATCTCATTTTTCTCAACTCTTGGTCAGCAATAAAAAGAAAAACTGTCCTACTCATGCAATTCTTTAAAAAATAGTCAAAATAATTCATTCTCACTGCCATCGCTGGGCTGCTTCATCAGTTTGTTGGGTTTTTTTTTTAATTTTTACAGATTTTTTACGATTTTGCAGGAGCCGGGATGAAGCCCTCCTTCACTTTCCTGCTCCTGATGTTAGGTAGGTTAAAAAAAAAAAAAAGACAGTTTTCTTCTGAGGATGCTGCTAGATGGAAAAGCCACGGGGTGATGGTTGTTCCTGGGTTAATATTCCCCCCCTCCCGTCTCCTCTCCAGGAGCTGTGATGGACGTCCAACCGGTGCAAGAAAAAGGTGAGTATTCAGGTTGCAGGGTCTTGCATTAATAGACAGTATTTCCACCCAAAACGGGGTTGTTTCTGCTTTAGTTTGGGAAGCGGGAAGGGAGCAGAGCTTCCTCCCAGCTACATTGTGGGGATATGGAAATCAAATGCTCTATTTTTGCACTGTTTGTCCTCAAATCTGCTTATACCCCACGCAATTCCCATGGGGCAATTCCCTTCAGCCCCAGTTTCACCCCAACCATTGGACACCCAGGAGAAGTCAACCCCGTTTTTAGGTAACCTGGAGCACAGGCCCCGTTTAAAATCAGGAATCCCAAAGCTGGTGGGCTTCACCCCAAAATGCATGAGGTTGGGAGGGTTTGGGGGGTCCCCCAACACCTCAGCCTCTGCCTTCCTGCAGCATCCCTGCTCTACCCCTACGGTCTGGACCAGCAGGACCATAAGAACCCCAAACTTGATGATGGAACATCCAAGAAGATCTCCCTCACTGTGCCTTTCACCTTCTACGGCAAAGAGTACCAAACCCTTTACGTATGTGAATCAAATTTCCACGTCTTCCTTGCATGTCTCCCCATTTTCCGATTTCCCCTCTTTTTTTTTGCTCTTTTTTCCAGTCCATTTTGTCACTTGACCCCCAACAAAATCTACCTGTCCGTGGGTTTGACCTGGTTGCCTTAATATGAGGTTGTTTTTTTTTTGGTGCATCAAAGCATCTTCATATGGTTGGTGGGTCTCGGGAGGAGACCTACACCCTTCTGGAGCAGCGTTTGGGAGGTCTGTGGCCAAGTTTAGGGTGTTATATCCCACATCACCCTCTTTTTGATAAAGCTGTAGATGCAATAGTGACCTAAACACCCCCAATATGGTCGCAGAGATGCCTAAGTCAGTGGTAAGACCACGTCTGGATCCTGTGTCCATCTCCAGGGTGCCACAAGCAAGTCAAGGTGTTGACCCCATGATAGGGCTCCAGCATAGGTTGCCGCCACATCAGGGTTGACCTGTGGTGTCTTTTACAGGTGAACAACAACGGTGTGGTTTCCTTTGACAGCCGGGTCAAACAATACACCCCTGACCCCCTCCCCCTGGCTGATGGACGCTCCTTCGTGGCCCCGTACTGGGGGGACGTGAACAATGTGCTGGGAGGGGATGTCTTCTACCGAGAGACCACCGACCCAACGCTGTTGGCACGCATCACCAAGAACATCAACCAATACTTCCCCGAGATCCCCTACACCGCCAAATGGGCTTTTGTGGCCACCTGGGACCACGTGGCCTACTATGGCTCTACCAGCAATAAGGTAAGGTCCACAGTCATGACCTGAAGGCCAGGTAAGGTCACGGACGTGAAAATTAATTTATCCCACCCTGACTCGGTGCGGAGACAAGCACGTGGCCACAGGCAAATGCTTTCTGGAGAGCAAAACGAATCGTGGCCTCAGATCCATCAATTTGATGACTGAGGATCGAGACAAGCCAAAACCAGAGCTCTGCTGCAGGTGCTCGATTTGTTGGCCTTCGCAACCCATTCATTCGCTCTCGTAACCCATGTGTCAGCCTTGTGACCCATGTGTTGGCCTTATGACCCATTTGTTGGACCTGCAACACTTTTGTTGTCCTTACGTTCCATTCGTTGGCCTTCGTGACCCACTCATTGGCCTTCACAGCCCATTTGTTGGTATCATGACCCATTTGTTGGCCTCACAAGCTATTTGTTGGCCTTTGTGCCCTCTTTCTTAGCCTTCACATTCCGTTTGTGGCCTTCACGACCCATTTGTCGGCCTCCATGATCCTTCCATCGGTCTTTACCACCCATTCATTTGCCTTCAGGACATTTGAGGTGAGCATGTATCCTCCGGTCCCTCTGTCTTACCCGCCAGCCCTGGACAGGTACAAAAACCCCATGGAGCTCCTCAGCTATCCCTAGGTGCTGACATGCAGATGTCACATCCAAACTTTTACTCCCCAATTAATTTATGGGTTTTTTTCCTGTGTTGAAAAGCAGCTTTTCCACTGCACTGTTCCTCTGGCCACCTCGGGCAGAGGAAGAGGCTGTGGTAGAGCACCACAAGTACTCATCTGAAGGTAGACACCAAAAAACCAGCCTGGATGAGCCATGCTTGACCGAGATGGCTTCCTTGCACAGCCCTGGGCAAGGAGTCTACACCTGTGTGCAGCCCTCAGGGCTAAATCCCATCCATATCTGCTCATCCCACCACTGATGGTGTCATCTCCCCCTTCCTTTTTGCAGGGGAACACCTTCCAAGCCGCCCTGACAACCGACACCAAGACATCCTTCATCATCCTCAACTATTGGGATATCCAGTGGACTGCGGGAACAGCAAGCGGCAGTGACCCCGAAACAGGTCTCGGCGGCACCCCGGCCCAGGTACATGGGGCTGAATGAAAAGCAGAGGGAAACAGGATGAAGGGAGTTGAGGAATGGGGGAGGAGGTTGACCAGTAATGGTTTTTTGGGACAACACCAGGTTTGCCAAAGGTGGGACTTTGGCCCACAACATTTTTGGGGAAAACAACACTGAAGGTAGGACTTTGGCCCATCATTTTTTTTGTAGAAGGCAATGCTGAAGATAAGTTGGCCCATAATGATTTTTGGGGACAACACCAGGTTCACCCAAGACTGGAGGTTGTCCTCTACTGTTTTGGGGGGGACAACAATGCCAGTGGTAGGATGGTGGCCCACAACATTTTGGGGGGAAAACACCAGGTTCACTCATGATAGGAGGTTGTCCCATACCATCTTCTGGGGCCAACGACGCCAAAGGTCGGAGGTTGTCCCATAACGTTTTTGGGGGACAACACCAGGTTCACCAAAGACTGGAGACTGGCCCATAACAATTTTTGGGGACACCATCACCACCAGTACGTGGTTGTCCCGTGCCATTAATCCCTCTGAATCCTCCATTTTGGCCCTATTTCCAGGCTGGCTTCAACAGCGGAGATGAAACCAACTTCTACAACATCCCCGGCTCCCGGACCGAAGCTGTCATCAACATCACCAAGACCTCCAATGTCAACGTCCCAGGGCGTTGGGTCTTCCAGGTGGATAACTTTAAGGTGACGGGGGTCCCCACTGAGGTGCCCAAGGTCGCCAGCAACAACTGCTTTTTGTAAGTTGGGTTTTGGGGGGTGGAAACCTAGGAAAAAAGGGAGAATTGAGAATTCCTTGGAAAACCGTTTCCTCCTCTTGGCTTCTTGGTTCCTTCCCGCAGATAAATCGAGGCATCTGGGGCAGAGGGACCGTCCCCATTGTCCCCATCCCCATTGTCCCCCTGTCACGCGCGTAGGACGGGGTCGCACAGCAGGATGCATCAACCTCTACCAGAGCAATAAAATTGCAGCTGAGACATCACGGCTCCCATGTCGTCTTCATTTCTCACACGTGTCTGTGTGCTTTTAGGGGATTTTGGACTAGGTGTGCACGAATTCATCTTTTTTTTTTGCCTCTTTGTGCATTAATTTCTGGGGTTTTGCACTCTATGTGCATGAATTTACAAATTTTTGCGCTCTGCACACACAAATATATGGGGGGTTGTGTCTGTATACACGAATTTATGATTTGTTGCCCACTGTGTCCATGAATTTATGATTTTTTTAGTACCCCAGGCATGCATTTATGACTTTTTGCCTTCTGTGGGCATAACTTTGTGATTTTTTTTGCCTGCATGTTCAGGAATTGGTGGTTTTGTGCCTCTCTGTGTGCATTTATGATATTTTTTTTTGTGTCTGTGGGTGCAAATTTACGATTTATTGCACTCTGTGGATGAATTTATTATATTTTTCACTCTGTGCATATATTTATTAATTTTTTTGCCCCTGTGTGTGTGGATTTATTTTTTTTTTTACTCTGCACGAATTTATGAAGTTTTGCCTTCTGCACGCACAAATTTATGATTTTTTTTTTTTGCCTTCTTTTTGCACAAATTTGTGATGTTTTGCCCTCTCTCTGCACAAGTTTATTAATTTTTTTGTCTGGCTGCATGAATTTGAATTTGTTGCATTCTACATGCAAACATTTATGATGTTTTGTCCCATTTTTATAAATTTATGAGGTTTTGCCCTCCGTGTGGTATGACTTCCGGGTTTTTTTGCACAAATCGGTAGTTTTTGCCCTCTGTGTACATAAATTTATCATTTTTTTTGCCCTCTATGATTACAAATCTATTCTTTTTTGCACTCTATGTGCATGAATTTTTTTTTTTGCCTGTGTGCCTGATTTTTTTGCACTCCGTGATTTCTTGTACTCTATGTCATAGGTTTATGATTTTCTTCCCTTCTTTTGCAGAAATTTAGGATTTTTTTGCCCTCTGGGAGCATCAGAGGGAGAATTTCTGCTCTCAAGCTTTCCTTGCCTGCAAAAAAAATTCACAAGGATTTGTAAAAACTAAGAGTTCCAAATTTGGGAGCTCTGAGCAGGAGCTGTGGTGGAAAAAAAAAAAACAAACCTGAAATGCCAAAAAATTATTTCCAAATCCTCTGGCCTCATTTTATTCATGATAATCCTGGATTTTTCCCCTGTTTATGGGCATTTTCCTACAGTGACATGAGGTCTGCATTGTGCCAAGAGCCCAAGTGACTAATTTAGGGGAAACATACAAATTTTACGGGAAAAAAAAAAAAAATCACCAAAAAAAAACCCACAAAGTGGGAATTTTTTCACTAAAGAGGAATTTTTCGCCTAAGGAGAAAGTGGTTGTGCACGTGGAAATGAGCACAAACACGCCACGCACAACGTGCGACACGCAACGCAGAGCACACAACACGCTTGCAGATGACACACGTGCGCACGACAGACGTGGTACGCGCACAGCGGGCACGCACGCGACACGCCACACACGAACGTGCCCAAAGCGCTGAAGCGCGCAGCACACCTTCGCACACCGTGCAACGCAACACACGTGCGTACCAGGACACGCCACTCAACACACACTAGGTGCGCGCACAACACGCACAACACACGTGTGTGCAACACAACACGTCAACACAGACTAGGAGTGCACACGCAACACCCAACAGGCAAGGCGTGTGCACAACCCATGCCACGTTTGCACACACCACACGTACGCCACTCCAACAGACGCAACACACGCATGCGTGCGCACACACACGCCCCCGGGTGTGCGCGCAACACACGCTACTGTGCACGAACACGCGACACGCATGAGGTGTGTGCCCTAAACACACACCACGTGTGACGTTGCCCACAACTGTCACACCCGCAACACGCTCTGACGTCACACGCACAACACCCGACACACGCTCTGATGTCACACGCACAACACCCGACACACAACATGGCACAAACACCCCCAAAAACCCACAACGCGCTCTGACACGACACAACACGCACACACAAAACACGCAACACACAATTTAAGTACAGACATCCCCAAGACATTACACCCGCAACACGCTTTGACATGACCCAACACCTGCACAGCACCCACCTTGGCACAAATACCCCAAAACTTTGCACCCGCAACACGCTTTGACGTGACCCAACACCCGCACAGCACCCACCTTGGCACAAATACCCCAAAACTTTGCACCCACAACGCGCTTTGACATGACCCAACACCCACACAACACCCACCTTGGCACAGATACCCCCCCCCCCCCAAAAAACATTGTACCTGCGACACTGTCTGACATGAAACACACACACAACACAGAACTTGGCACAAACACCCCAAAATGTTGCCCCGACAACAGGCTCCGACATGACACAACACACACACACACACAACCCCCAACAGCTTTGCGCAACCCCCAACCACCCCCACAGCCCCTATTTGTCATCCCCTAAAAGGGAGTTTTTTGGGGGAAAAAAACCTCCCTCCCCTCCTTTTTCCTTTTTTTTTTTGCTTTTTTTGGCCCATTAACCACCCCATTTCTGCACAAAAAAAAAAAAAACCAAACCCACCCACTTTGGACCCCTCACCCCCACCTGTAATTTTGGGGAAATTTCAACCTCCCTGGCCAAAAAAAAAAAAAAAATCTCTATTTAATAATTCAGACTTTTTTTTGCCATTTGCATCAACCCCCGGCCTGACTTTAATCAAAACAATGTTTTCCTCCCCGTTTTCACCTTTTTTCTCGCCAAAAATGATGTCAAAGCTCTGGGTGGGTCAGTCCCCTGGGGTCGTCTGTATTTGTCATTTTTTTTTTTTTCCCCTGTTTCTGCAAAAAATAATAAAGGGAGGAGCAGGAGCCGGCTGCCCCAAGGTTGCTCTCGGCATTTGCATCAAAGATTGAAGGACAAAACAGAGCTTTTTGGGGCTGGATAAAAACCAGAGGCAGGTAAGGTTAAATATATATATTTTTTATATATAAATATATGTATTATTTTAAATACAAAAATTCATTTAAAAATATAAATGAATATATTTTTTTTGTGGCAAAGGGCCCAAAGTGTGAAAGAACATCTGGAAGTTCCTCAAATATCCCCCCAGCTCTGGGTTTGTTCCCAGTAGCAGCTGAATTTGACCATTTCTGGGGGGATTTTGGGGGGAAAAAGAGGGAAAAGGGGGGAGGAAAGGGGAAAAGGAGGGGTAAGAAGGGGAAAAAGGAGGGGATTTGGGGAGGGGGAGAAGGGAAAAATTGAGCAAAATAAACAAGGGAAATAGGGAAAAGAAAAAAGGGGGGAAGGGGAAAAAAGGAGAGGAAATGGTAAAAAGGAAAAAAGAGGAAAAGGGGGGGGCGGTCCTTGGATGGGGGGAGGGCATGTGTAAGTGTCAAAAACAAGCAGATTTTGGGGTTAGGTGCAAGTGCAAGTGCAATAAAATGTAGATTTTTTTTTTTTGCATGGGTGTAAATGCAATAGAATAGCGACTTTTGGGATGAGTATGAGTGAAAAAACAGATTTTTGGGGCATGTGTGATTGGAAAAAACAGACTTTAGGGGCGAATGCAATAAAACACTTATTTTGTGGATGAGTGCAAGGGCATAAACCACAGATTTTTGGGGTTGCCTGTGAGTCTGAGTGTAATAAAATGTTGAATTTTGGGACATGTAGAAGCGCAATAAACCTCAGAATTTTGGGCCATGGGCACACACAAGTGCAATTTAAAAAAAAAAAAAAAAAAATCAGAGAATTTGATCGTTTTCCTACCTTCTGCAGCCAAAGCACCATGGATGGCAGCCCGGGCCGGGGAAAAGCTGATGTGCTGCTGCGGGTCTGGACCGTCGTGTTATGGGGTGAGTTCAAACAGGGTGGAGAAATGTATCATTACCTGTAAAATTCCCCCCCAAAAATGTGAATCATCTCAAAATAAGATTTTTCCAGTCCAAGAGGCGACATTTCACACCCCCGTACTGTGAAATGATTGAGAAGAGACAAAATTCTCCCCCGCCCCGTGACATGCAGAGGGGTAACTAAGAGGCAAAGACCTCAACCAAGACATGTTTTGGGGCAATTGGTTGAAAATAGGGCAATTTTCCCCCTGGTTGCAACCCAGCACCGATCATGGTCCTTCAGCATCATCTGAGCGTGGCTGTCCACATTGCCACCCCCGTGGCCTTTTGGAAGTGAAAGGGGACACCTTAAAAATCCCAGTTGCTCCCTTCAAATTCCTCTGTCGGCACAAACCCACCCAAAAAGCTCATCTTTTTCTCAGGGAGTTAATTGTTATTTCTTCAAATTGCTATTTCTTCAAATCGCTGGTTGTCTCGATATTCCTTCAAAGCAATTTCTTTAATTCAGTATTTGTTCAAATCAACAGACCTTGTTTCTCCAACTTGATAACCCATCAAATCAATAGTCCGTCAAATCAATAGTCCATCAAATCAAAAGTCCATCAAATCAATAATATGTCAAATCAAAAGTCCAACAAATCAATAATTCATGAAATCAATAATTCATCAAATTGAAAGTCCATCAAATCAATAATTCGTCAAATCAAAAGTCCATCAAATTGCTATTCCTTATCCACCAAGATTAAATCAGGTGCCACCTTAAGCCCAACTTAGGTCTTGGTCTCCAGCTAGGGCTGCCAAATCTGACCTTATGGATGATGAAGGCACTGATGGCAAATTCTCCTCTTCCTTGGGTTTTTCTAGGTGTTCTTTACTTGCTCCGTGTCACCGCATCAGCTCCGCATCACCTGGGGGAAGACTTTGTGGTGGCCTTCATGCAAAACGGTTTGCAGCAGACCCTCAACAGCGACTTCAAGCTGCTCATCACAGGTTATTCGCCCTTCACGTCCGTAACCATCTCCATGAAGAAGCCAGGCTTGAGGATGACAGTGCAGGCAACCACGGGCCAAACCATCCTCGTGAAGATCCCGCCCCAAGCAGAAATGGTGGGGACCAAACTCTTTGACAACACTGTGGTGGTGAGGGCCAACAACGCCATCTCCTTGGTGATGGTCAACGAGAAACCCACCTCGGTTGACTCAGCCGTGGTATACCCAGTGCACAGTTGGGGCACGGAATACCACATAGTGACGCCCAACGTGGGCACTGACCACTATGGCGAGTTCGTGGTGGCCGCTTGGGATGAGCCTACCACGGTCGACGTGCACCTCAAAGCCACGGTGACCTACCAAGGCCGGACTTACCCTCGGGGCTCAGTGCTCCCCATCAGGCTAGAGCCCTTCCAAGCAGCCCAGCTCCAAAGCCCATCTGATATGTCTGGCACAAGAATCGTGGCGCAAAAACCTGTGGCCGTCTTCACCGGCCACACGTGCTTGGCCAGGTTCACCCACTGCGACCATTTGGTGGAGCAGCTCCAGCCCGTTTCCAGCTGGGGCACCACCTTCATCGTGCCGCCGTTGCCTTTCGAGACTCAGTCTGATATCGTCTACGTCTCCACCTCTCAGCCAACGCGCGTGGAGTCTCAACACGGGGTGACCAAGACCGTTCGGGAGCTACGGCCCAGCCGGTCGACGCTCTATGGACTCCAGGCCTTAAATACTTTGTACTTCTCTGCCAACGCTGGCATCCAGGTTATTTTTTTTGCCGATGGAGGTAATAAAGATGCCATCTCTTATGACCCATTTTTTATGACCATCCCAGATATCTCCAGCTACTGCCACTCCTACAACATCTTTGCGCTGGAGGGTTACGATAATTACGCCCTGCTGATAGCCAAGACCTCGGAAACATCTGGAATGATGATCAACAAAATGCCGTTGAGAAACGTCGTGTGGAAAACTGTCCTGGGCACCGATTACTCCTGGACCGGGCAGAGTTTGGGCAGTCAATTCGCAGTCCATACAGTGGAGCACAAGACGTCCCCCTTCGGGTTGCTCAGCGTGGGGATCCGGGAGCAAAAAGCCTATGGGTCGGCAGCTGTTTGCGACAGCGGTGAGTGCCCCATGGCCACCTCCAGCTCCTTCCACCCCCTTTTTGCATCCCTCCTGCAAATATAATTTAGTCCTCCAAGTCAGGTGTCTATAACATCCCCTTTCCATGCCCATAGCTGATAAACGCCGAGCTTGCATCTAGAAAAGTATCTAAAATAGCTAAAATAGCTATTTTGAGCTGAAACTCAGCTTTTCTCTTGTACTACAAGGATAGGCAGGTCTAAAAGGGAATAATTCATCCAACATGGCCTTGGAGGGGATATTTCTTCTATAAAAATATAATCTGTAAGTAATCTATAAATAAATCATCTATAATTAAACAATCAATGGAAGGAGCCTCAAGCGATCAACCCGGGTGTTCAAGTCTAAGCTTAAGGTGGCTAAACCTACCTGGGATAAGCTTTGATTTATAAATAATCTATAAATAAATCATCTACAATTAAACAGTCAATGGAAGGAGCCTCAAGCAATCCACCCAGGTGTTCAAGTCTAAGCTTAAGGTGGCTAAACCTACCCGGGATAAATCCCTGTTTTAATATAGTAGAGATCTGGAGGTGCTGGTTGACCGTCTGCGGGGACAATGATGCTTGCACTGTCCTCGAGGCCAAATCACCCCCACAAATAATTGTGTGTGATTTCTTCCAGACCCCTGCCGGCTCGTGAAGTGCCGCGCGAAGGAGACATGCAAGATGGAGAAGGGGGAGGCCGTGTGCGTGCACGACTACATGGGAACCTGCATGGGGTCACCGTCCCTGCAATACCACACCTTTGATGGGATGACTGTGGACATCCGGGGCGGCTGCACCTACACCATTGCCAAGTATTGCGGCAACGATCCCACCCTGGTGCCTTTCATCGTGGAGGAGAAGAAGAGCGAAGGCAATTTAAAGGAGTGGGTGACCAACGTCTACGTGTACACCTACAACATCTCCATCCACAAAGGAGAGGGAGGCAAAATTCAGGTGGGTTTTTCCAGGCTCTTCCGGACAAAGCCTTTTGTACTAAGTGGAAGAGGATAAAACATCGTGGCGGGAGACGTTGAAATTAAAAAATTAGGAGAGCCACCAAAACCACGGAGTATTGGGAAATTTTGCATTACAAATCAAGACGTGGCAAAGGAGAGGGGGTTTTGTACCTGACTCGAGATGTCCTCAGAAGTATCTCCCATTAAACCATGCTCACTTTTTGGTTAGTATCAAGAAAAAGGCAATTTTAAGGATGCAGTTCTACCATGAGGTTGGCTTTATCCGTGGGATCCACCACCCATGGAGATCTACCACAAAAAGGGAGTCTAGGTGAGATGCAAGTTTATTTTGCAAGGTTAGATGAGGTTTTTCCCAGATGTCCGGTTTGATGGCCTTAACAGAAATGAGATTTTAAGCTCAGAAGTCGAAGGAGATGATTCTCCTATGACACACTGGGGTTTTGACCTTTTCCCGCTAAAGCATATCTACAGGACGTGTGGCAAAATTTATGATTTATGCTGATAATCGCTTCTTCCTGAAAGAAATTTCTCCTTCTGATTGTATTTATATGCTTTTTTTTTGGGGTTGTGAACTCTTAGCAAAGCCACCAGCCGATGAGATTTAATCCTTCTTCTTCTCCTTTCCTCCAAGGTCAACAACAAACTCACCAGCCTACCAGCCACCCTGGAAGCGGGGAAGATCCAGATCTCCCAAAACGAGGGTCGGACCATCCTGCAAACGGATTTTGGGCTGCAGGTGACCTACGATGAAGACTGGGCCATAATGGTGGCGGTACCCAGCAGCTATTTTGGGGCCACCTGTGGACTCTGCGGCAACTTCAACGAGGAAACGGAGGATGAGATGACACTTGCCAATGGAACTCAGGCTTCCAGTGTGGAGGATTGGGCCGAGAGCTGGCGAGATCCCTCCTGCCAGGCTGATTGTGGAGACCAGGAGATGCTGCAGGACACAGAAGGCTGTGGTGAGCTCAGATGGGGGGGTCCCCAAGCATTCTGGGGGGAAAGAAGGGGATCCGCATGGGGATCTGGCTGTGGGGTACCTGGGAGTTGCTGCCCAGCCCACCAAGCTGATGCTTGTAAGCATCAACTTAGTCAACATCTCCAGCATCAGGGAAGGGTTGTGTTGCTCTTTTCATGCCAAACCACCCCAAAAGCCACGTCATCTGACTTCAGATGTCCATAACGCACAGAATTATGTAGGGGTTTTCTTGAGGGCTTTCCCCATGGGGTGTCTCATGGACTCTGAATCACTTGTAGGCATCAGCTGAGCCAACGTCTCCAGCGTAGGGACCCAATGTCCCTCTAAGGAAAGTAAGCTCATCCCTTGTGTTGTCCCTTTTTTTTTTTTGAGATCTTCTTCTCAAATATCATCCCCACAGCTCAGAGATGCCCCAAAAACAGCCACTTCGAGGCCTGTGGGACGGCGTGCCCTGCCACCTGTGCCGACCCCAAAGCCCCCACGTCCTGCAGCGAGCCGTGCACGGCGAGCTGCCAGTGCAACGAGGGCTTCATCCTCCACGATGGCACATGCGTCCCGGTGGAGACCTGCAGTTGTTTCCACAACGGCCGCTCCTACAAGGTCCGGGAGGAGTTTTGGGAGGACGGGAGCTGCCAGAGCCGGTGCCGATGCGAGGTTGGGGGCAAGGTGGCTTGCAAGAAGGCTGGGTGCAAGGCCCATGAGAAATGCGTCACAGTCGACGGTGTCCCCAGCTGCCAGGCGAACAAGTACTTTACCTGCATCGGGACGGGCGATCCTCACTACACCACCTTCGACGGGTTGAGATATGATTTCCAAGGGACGTGCATCTACCAGTTCACAGCCCTCTGCACCCAGGACCCCAAACTGGTCCCCTTCACCGTCAAGGTGGAGAACAACAACCGGGGCAGCAAAGCCGTGTCCTTCACCAAAACCGTCACGTTGGAGGTCTACGGCAACCTCATCAGCATGAGCCAGGAGCATCCGCGCAAGGTCAAGGTAGGTGTCTGCCAAGGAGCTCATGAAACCTGCATCTAAACTACTTATTTGCTATGTTTTCCCCCCCAAATCTCCATTTTTCCCTCACACACGCCTCTGTAGGAGCATCAATTTCCCTCTGCCGTCTCCAGAGGGAGCCCTGAGCAGCTAGTTTGGATTTAAACACCTTACTTTTAAACACTTAAAGAAGTTCATGTAAAAAAAAAGAAGAAAAAAAAAACCCCTACAACTTGTTTAGGGCGTGCTGGAAACAGCCCATTTTCACTCTGGCAAACTAAGCGAGTGAAAAATATCCATGAAAAATAACAAAAATACTTCCACATTGAAAAGCATCTACTTTGCTTGACGTCTTCAGCTTCCTTTTTTTGCTCCCATGAGGAGTCCTGAGTTTATGTTTCCTTTCTCCCTGACAGCTGCAAACTGACTCAATTAATTTGGGAATGGTTCAATTCCCACCTTGTTTTAGCCAGTGTTGCTCAAACGGCTTAGCTACAACTTCTCCTTTATTTTTCTCTCTGAACAATAATATTTTCCACCTAATATAGAACCCTATGCCTAAAAATCCTCCTCATGCAAAAGGTTTTTACAGAAACACTCAAATCTCAAGCGATTTGCATTTTGTCTGGAAATTCTTCCCATGCAAATTGTTTGCCAGAAACGTCCCAAACTTGGCTGATTTGAATTTGCCTGGAAATCCTCCCCGTGCAAAAGATTTTGCAAAAACACTCGAATTTCACCTGATTTGCATTTGCACAAAAATCCTCCCCGTGCAAAAGGCTTTTGCAAAACCGCCCAGATCTCGAGCGGGTTGCATGAGCCGTTGGCACCCGGTGCCACCACCAACCCACCACACCACCTTCCCCAGGTCAACGGCGCCTTCGTGGAGCTCCCGTTCACCCAGAAGGGCCAGTTCGAGCTCTACCACAGCGGCGTCCACGGCTTTGCCCGCACCGCCTTCGGCTTGCGGGTGAGCTTCGACTGGTACAGCTACGCCCGCGTCATCCTCCCCGACGCCTACGCCGGCGCCGTCTGCGGCCTCTGCGGCAACGCCAACCGCAACGCTGACGATGACTTCATCACTCGCGACGGCAAACAGGCCGCGGATGAAATCCAGCTGGCCGATAGCTGGAAGGTGGGGGACGTCCCCGGCTGCTCGTCCGGTTGCGTGGGGGATTGCCCGGTGTGTAACGAGGAGCAGAAAAAGCCCTACCGTGGTGACGGCTATTGCGGGGTGATCGCCAGAGCTGGGGGGCCCTTCCGGGCTTGCCATCCCGCTGTCAACCCCGCACCCTTCCTCGAGGATTGCGCCTTTGACGCCTGCCACTACAAAGGCCACCGGGACACCTTGTGCAAAGCCATCGCCGCCTACGTGACGGAGTGCCAGAGCCAGGGCATCGGTGTGGAGCAGTGGAGGACGCCGTCCTTCTGCGGTGAGCAGGGCCAGAAGGGGATTCTCCCGCTATGCTTGGCCATAAAAATAAGGTTTTGAGCCCAACCACCCACTCTTGCCTTTTTAGAGCCAACGGAAACACAAAACGCCTCCAAAATTGGGTTTATTTGCCCTGTTTCCAACATCTTGCAATGCAATTACTTCATCCTCTCCCTCCACAGCCCCAAGGCCAAACGATGAGTTTAGACACAAATATGGATGTGGGGAAATTCCCCCAACTCGTTTCCAAAGCAAAATTTATCCCTTCCTTCATGCAACGGTGCAAAATAAACCCCCGTTGCCCTCCAGATTCTTCCCTGATGCAAGGAAGGGGAATGCAAAATCAGTCCCTGTTGCTCTCCAGAGCGATACTGATGCTCAGCCATTCAAGATTTGCTTGGATTTGCACCCTAGGCTTTGGGCTGATGAAAGAATAGGATTCACCTGCCCCATTTCCAACCACTCCTTCCAGAAAAATTATTTTATTCTCTCCTTCCACACCCCCGAGGCCAAATGATGAGTTTAGATGCAAATATGGATGCAGGAAAATTCCCTCCAACTCGTTTCTGAAGCAAAACTTGTTCCTCCTTCATGCAACAGAGCAAAATAAATCCGTATCGCCCTCCACGTTCCTCCTTCATGCAAGGAAGAGGAACGCAAAATAAATCCCCATCGCACTCCACATGTTTCATTAATGCAAGGAAGGGGAATGCAAAATAAATCCCCTTTGCCCTCCAGAGCGATATTGATGCTTCGCCACCGAAGACTTGCTTGCATTTGCCCCCCAAGCTTCGGTGCGATGATGGAAATACTCGTCCTGATGCTTTCGGCCGCAAATCCAAGCGGGGCTTCACATTTTCTCTCCTCCTTCTTGCAGGCCCGTCCTGTCCCCGTCATTCACACTATGAGCTCTGCGGGAGCAGCTGCCCGGCCACGTGTCGGGGCCGAGCTGTCCCCGAGGGCTGCGCGTCGGTGCTGTGCACCGAAGGCTGCTTCTGCGACGAGGGCTTTGTCCTCAGCGGCGACGAGTGCGTGCCGGCAGGCGAGTGTGGCTGCGAGCACCGAGGCCGCTACTACAAGAAGGGTGAAGATTTCTATGCCTCGTGCCAGGAGAGATGCCATTGCAAAGCCAACGGGGTGGTGGAGTGCGAGGAGGCCTTCTGCAGCGCCCACGAGGAGTGTCGAGTAGAGGACGGGGCGCTGGGGTGCTACCCCACCAGCTACGGGCGGCTGGTGGTGTCAGGCGACCCACACTACGTGACGTTCGATGGACGAGCCTTTGACCTCCGGGGTTCCTGCACCTACATCCTGGCGCGGCTCTGCAAGCCGGAGCCGCGGTTGACGAACTTCTCGGTGCTGCTGGAGCATGATGTGGGCGGTCGGGGCAACGTGGCCCTGGTGAAGAAGGTGGTCATCTCCATCCACCGGTACACAGTCATCATGGAGAGGGGACGGAAGTGGGAGGTGATGGTAAGTCAGGAGGGTCCCATGCCTTGGTGCACGTGGGCGTGCAAAATCTGTGGTGCACATGTGCACGCAAAAATCCCTCGGTGCACGCGTGCATGCAAAACGCCTCGGTGCAGACACCTGTGCAAAATCCCCTGTGCGCACACACATGCAAAAGCTCCTGGTGCATGCAAAATCCCTCCACTGGTAAGTCAGGCTGTCTCCGTCCCTCGGTGCAATATCCCCTGGTGCATGTGTGCATGCCAAATCCCTCGGTGCACACGCATGTGCAAAAGCCGCTGCTGCACAAGTGTGTGCAAAACGCCCCCGGTGCATGCGAAACCTCGTGCAGGAAGAAATCCATCGGTGAGTGCACGCATGCAAAATTCCCTGGTGCACACATGCGTGCAAACCCCTCCCCACCCTATGTGCACATCCCAGGTGGATGGGGAGCGCTACACGCTGCCGCTCGTGACAGAGGACAAGAAGCTACGGATTGGCCAAGAAGGGAACAACATCGTTCTCCAGACTGCCGCTGGCCTCCGGCTCCTCTACAACGTGGCCACCTACCTCCTCATCACCATCCCCGACTCCTACCGAGGCCGCATGTGTGGACTGGGTGGCAACTACAACGGGGACCCCAGTGACGACTTCCGGCTGCCCGGCGGGTCCCTGGCACAGAGCACCGAGGAATTTGTCACCTCCTGGAAGATGCCGATGGAGAACGGAGCGTGCACCGATGGCTGCGACGGCAAGGCCTGCCCCATGTGCGATGCCACCGATGCTGCTCCCTATGGCGCGAGCGACTCCTGCGGGCTCATCCGGGACCCGGCGGGACCTTTCGGGCCGTGTCACCCACGGGTGAGCCCAGTGGAGTATTTCAACCACTGCCTCCATGATGTCTGCGCTGCCAACGGTGCCCGTGAAGTCCTGTGCCACAGCCTCCAAGCCTACGCCGCCGCTTGCCAAGCTGCTGAGGCCAGGATCGGCAGGTGGAGAACGACCGCTTTTTGCCGTAAGTGTCCAGAATACCTCCACAGAGCCACTTCAACTCCTGTTTTCCTCCAAAGCCACATTTTCCCCCAGCAAAACCCTCCAATTTTGCAGGCATAGCTTTTTTTTACTGCTGTCGAGGCAAATGCGCCTTCACTATCCAGACCAAGAAGACGCACGAATGTCCTGTGTAGTATCATGCAAGGGTGCCTTTTGCTTAACTCCCCCCAAAATCTATCAAATAGGCCAGAAATTATTTTTAAACCTCCCCAAAAACCTCATTTTGGGGCTTCAATCAGCTATTTCCCACCAAAAACACCCCAGAAGAAAGAAATTCCAGCTCACCACCTCCCAAATGTCAATATTTGTCTCGAATGAGTTCGAAACGGGCACCCCTCTACTGATTAGTGATATGCAAATGCTTTAACTGGGATGTTAAAAGCAAGATTTGGTTGGTGTAGCATCTCTTGGAGCCCTCAGAGATGCCCAAGATCGTTGGTGGATGCCCCATTGGGTCCAGGAAAAATGGTCATGATTTTTTGGGGGGTAATAATGGTATTTCTCTCTTTTTTTCCAGCCCTCTCCTGCCCACCCCACAGCCACTATGAGCTCTGCACCCGAACCTGCGACTTCACCTGCGCCAGCCTCTCCGTGTCGGCCCCGTGCAGCTGGACGTGCTTCGAGGGCTGCCAGTGCGACGATGGGTACCTCTTCGACGGAGAAGCCTGCGTGTCCCTGGAGCAGTGTGGCTGCATTCACCAGGGACGGTATTTCAAGGTGAGGTCGACCGACAAGGCTTGGCATTGGTGGTTTTGGTGGAAACCAGGTTGAGGAGGGATCGTGGGGTGGGTTGTCCCATCTGGATGACGCAACTGGTTTGGGGATTCAGTCTTTGATGGGATAGGTTGTCCCATCTCATCGATGCAACTGGTTTGTGGCCTCAGTCTCGGATGAGTTGGGTTGTCCCATTGAGTCGATGCAACTAACTTGGGGTCTCAATCTGCAGTGAGGTAGGTTGTCCCATCTAGATGATGCAACAGGTTTGGGGACTCATTTGGGGAGGTGGGTTGTCCCGTCTAGATGATGCAATGGATTTGGGAATTCCAACTTTGATGAGGTCGGTTGTCCCACTTAGTCAATGCAACTGGTTTTGGGACTCAGTCTTCAGTGAGGTGGGTTACCACTTCATTTTAAGGACGTATATCCAAAATAATGAAATTAATAACATCCTAAAATGCATATTTTGCTCCGCTGGACCAGGGGGAGAAAGGAGGATTAATTTGTTGACTTGCACAAACTCCACCAAATCAACCTCATGGTTTTTCTTTCTCTCTCTGGGATTTCTTCCCACCTTGAAGGTGGGAAATTCCCCCAAAATTTGGAGATGGTGTCCATGTGGATGAACCTCTGAGCCTTTCCTTTCTAGGTGGGTGAGACCATCATCTCCAGCAACTGCTCCACAAAATGCAATTGCCACCCGTCCCAGGGACTTGTCTGTGAGGACATACAGTGTTCCCCGGACGAGGTCTGCGCCACGCGGGACGGGGCGCAGCAGTGCGTCAAGCGGGAAGGCCAGTGCCGGATCTCGCCGGGGGCCTCTTTGACCACGTTTGATGGCGCCGGGGGAAGGCTCCTCGCCAGCGGCACGTACAAAGTGGCTGCCCTTTGCAACGAGAAGTCACCCAACTGGTTCAAGGTGGTGGTGGAGGTCAGCGAGTGCCGGGACGACAGCATCCCGGCTGCCGTGGCCGTCTTCATCTTCTTCCGTGAAGCTTTTATCACCGTGAATAACAACATGGAGGTGTGGGTAAGCTGGGGCAGGGCATGGCCAACCCTTGCAGACGAGCAGGATGAGTGATTAAATCAAGATGGAATTTGGGTGGGATTTATCTCCTCTTCCTTTAGACGCCTGTAGGTGTTCAACCCTAGTGATATCTTTGTGCTGTACTATTTTTATAGGGCACTCTGGGATTTTTTTTAACCCATTTCTGGCATTTTGCCTTGCTGCAGGTGAACGGTCTCTTCACCCGCCTTCCAGCTGTGGTGTCCAAAGCCATTTCCTTGAGCGCGGTGGTGGGGAACATCACCATCTCCCATACGTCGGGGATGGATGTGCTCTTCAGCCCCAGCGGGGAGGTGACAGTGACCGTAGGGGCCGCCTTGATCAACCGCCTCTGCGCTCCCTGTGGCAACTTCAACGGTGACCCCAGCGATGACCTGAAGCTGCCTGATGGCCGGACTGTGAAGAGCATCGCAGATGTTGTTGATGCCTGGAAAGCCAGGGATTTTGCAGGATGGTGAGTGACCCCAAAAGACCCCCCCCCCGCCGCCCAAACCATGGGTTGATATTTTTTTAAGCCTGGGCAAGCAAGAGGGTAGGGAACAACCTCCGTGGGGCATCAAGGGGTTGGGCTAGGCAGCATCCGGGAAGGACTTCTCCATCTTCTTTGGTTTCATCCACAGTGACTGACACACAAAACCAAGGAAATTATTCTGGTAAGTGACTCTTCTCATCCTTTGTTGTCACATCTTACGCTACAAATGCCTCTGCAGCCCCATGATTGGATGAGGCTTAGTTTGGTCGACCCTTCCCCAATTAATTACCTGAATAATTGGGGGTTTCTGGTGCCTCAGCGTGGACCAGCCTTAGAGAGACATGTATGAAGAGTAGACACCCAATGCCTTAGCTTTGATGTAGGACATCCTGTACAAAATCAACCAAAATCACGACGCCCAGGGAAGTTTTCTTTGCAGAAAGAAAAATTGAGCCAAGATCAAGCTGAAAATTGGTTCTTCGGTGTCTCGTGGGATGTATTCTGCTCCGCTACGCTGCTCGGGTTTGTCCCTATGAGAAGCAGAAAGAGGCAAATATAGGATTATTTTGTTGACTATAGATAGATTTCACTGAGTATAGAACGTTCTTGCTGAATACAGAGTAATTTTGCCCAATATAGAATGATCTTGCTGAGCATAGGGCCTTCTTGCAAAACACAGAGTGATTCTGCCAAATATAGGGCGACTTTGCCAAATATAGGGTGGTCTTGCCTAATACAGAGCAATATTGCCAAATATAGGGCGATCCAGCTGAATACAGGGCCATCTTGCCAAATACAGAGCGATCTTGCCTCGTATAGAGTGATCTTGCTGAATATAAGGTGATCTTGTTGAATATAAGTTGCTCCTCTTGAATATATAGTGATTTTGCCAACACTTGCCTAATATAGAGCCCTTTTGCCATATATAGAGCTATTTTCCCCAATATAGCGCTGTTTTGCCCAAAATAGAGCCATTTTACTGAACATAGACGAATCCAAATCCACAGGGCAATGAAGATCCCTCCAAGGGCCATCCCATCTCCACCTTCTGCTTGCTTGCCCGCACACCTCGCCCTTGTGCCCCCACCAGCCTGCCCTCACTCTGCCGCCTTTCCTGGCCCCCCCCTCCAACGCTGCCTGTCCTGCACGGCACCTCCACACCAACTCCTAACACCCCAAAGCGCCCTAACGTGACCATTTAACCCCTTCTTCCCCTCTGCTGCTGGCTACAGGGTTGCTCCTGAGGGAGACCAGGTTGCAACAACGGGGTGGTGGGTGGGGAGGGAACTGCAATTTTTTGGCGACATCCGTGACATGGAAGATGAAGCCAACAATGCCATAAGGCAGTAGCCAGGCTTGGAAATTCTTTTTGAGCGTAATCCCACGCATGGGGACAGGATCTACCCCATAAAAACATGGTCGCGTTGAGCAAAACTCACCTTTTGGAAAGGGGAAGACGCAACTTTCTGCCTCCCCACGGGGATGCGATGACGAGGGTGAGGAAGGGCTGTTGATTCCTCTTCGAAGGAGGACCCTGATGGCTGCTCGCGTTTCATCTCTTTCAGCCGTGCTTCCAACCTTGTGCGGACGGAAGTGGAAGCCCCCATTTACCCTATGCAGTAGGCGAAACCACGAGGGGACCGATGCGAGAGGACAGTTTCCGCACGCGCACGCGCACTAGTTCATGCACTTCTTGTAAATACTCCTGCGGAGGTTTTCACGCCTCTAGAGGCACCAACCGGCATCTCAAGTTGAGTTTCTGCAAGCGCAGAAGGAAAACAGGCACTGAGCTATGACGGATGTCCGCAGCAGCAGGTCGTGCGGCCTCAAATACCTGCAAAAAAAGGGCAAACGCTTGATTTGGCCTCAAAGCGGTGAGAAAAAAAAAATGTATTTTAAAGACCTGATCTACTTCAGGTAGAGCCCAAAGCTGAGATGATCCATCTGCACCGGAGTGGCCTGAAGGAAAGCGAGAGAAATGCCTCAAGCCAAAATAACCGTAAAATTGAGATCAACAGACTGAAATCCCAGCCATTTTTCCCCAGAAATGCACTATTGCCATTGACTGTTTTCAGTATAATGCTGCCTGCTGTTGGGTAAATCAATAAACCCTTTATACAAAGTTTTTTCTTGTGGGTTTGTGGGGTTTGGGTTTTTTTTTTTTTTTTTTTTTAATTTGTAAATTCTGGGGCGGGGGAAAGATGGGAATCGTCTTCTCTGTTTCTGCTGTTGATAGAGAAACACCCCAACATTTTTCCTGTGGGGAAACACCTCAATGCGGTTTCCCATAGTGAAAATATCCATGTATTTCCCATGATGAAACAACCCAACGTGTCTCCCACAGTCAAACAATGTCTCCCATGGGCAAACAACCCATCTAACACGTCTCCTGTGGTCAAACAACCCAACACGTCTTCCTATGGTGAAACAACCCACCCAACATGTCTCCTGTGCTCAAACAATCCAACATGTCTTCCCATGGTGAAACAACCACCCAACACATCTCCCATGGTGAAAAAAACACCCAACATGTCTTCTCATGGTGAAAGAACCACCCAACACGTCTCCTGTGGTCAAACAACCCAACACGTCTTCCCATGGTGAAACAACCCACCATGTCTCCCACGGGGAAACAACTGACCCAACATGTCTTCTCGTGGTGAAACAACCACCCAACACGTCTGCCATGGTGAAACAACCACCCAACATGTCTTCTCGTGGTGAAACAACCACACAACACGTCTCCCATGGTGAAACAACCACCCAACATGTCTTCTCGTGGTGAAACAACCACACAACGTGTCTTCCCATGGTGAAACAACCACCCAACACGTGTCCTGTGGTCAAACAACCCAACATGTCTTCCCATGGTCAAACAACCCACCCAACATGTCTCCCATGGTGAAACACCCCAACATGTCTCCTGTGGTCAAACAACCCAACACGTCTTCCCATGGTGAAACAACCCACCATGTCTCCCATGGTGAAACAACCACCAAACACATCTCCCATGGTGAAAAAACCACCCAACATGTCTTCCCGTGGTGAAACAACTCACCCAACATGTCTTCCCGTGGTGAAACAACTCACCCAACATGTCTTCTCATGGTGAAACAACCACCCAACACATTTCCCATGGTGAAGCAACCACCCAACATGTCTTCTCATGGTGAAACCACCACACAACGTGTCTTCCCATGGTCAAACAAACCTCCCACGGTCAAACAACCCACCCAACACGTCTCCCATGGTGAAACACCCCAACACATCTCCCACATTGAAACGACATGTCTTCCCACGGTCAAACAACCCACCCAACACATCTCCCACGGTGCAACTCCGTGATTTTCCATGGAGAAACACCCCAACGTATTTCCCGTGGCAAAACACCCCAAATTATTTCCAACTTCAGACTACGGCGGGCTTACTGTGGGAGCGAGACCTTTTTGGAGGCGACATACACACAACCTCAGCTTTTGTGTTACTTCACAAGGGGAGGTAACAACAGGCCGAGTAATTAAAAGCAAATAAAGAAGCGTGAACAACTTGGGGGGAAAAAAGAAACGTGGCTGCTCGATAAGTAAATTCTTGGGCTCGTTGAAGCCAGAAACTTGCTTGCGTTGACAGCAGCCACGTACACACGTCCCTGTCCATCCACTGTCCCTCCCTCTGGGAGGTTTTTTTAAGATAATATTTCAATATCCCCACTTTGAAACATTAAAAAAAAGGAAAAAAAAAAAACCCCAAAACCCAAATTTTCCCGCGGAGGCCATGCAAGGTCACTTTATTTCCACCAAAACCTTTCCTGCCGTCGAGCCAGCAGGAAAACGTTGCCACCAGCAGCTGCTCGACTACTGGAGCGTTTCACTGGAAGCGAGAAACCCACAATAATTATGGGGCTTGTGCAATCCCACACGAGCAGAGCGAGCCGGGGAATATCCCGAAGGGATTAACAGCAAAGAATCTAATCTAGTAGATTAGAACAAATCCCAGAGCAATTATAAAAGTCCTGGAGTATTTATAAGAAACCCTGAAGTATTTATACCATCTCGAAGCAATTATAAAATAACTCCAAAGAAGTTAGAAGTTATCTCAAAGCATTTAGGACGCATCCCAAAGCGATAATGGAAAACCCCCGAAGTCTTTCCAAATTATCCCAAAGGAATTCTAGCAAGTCCCTGAGCAATTAAAGCAAATCCCAAAGCAATTAAATGAAATCCCATAGCAATTAAAGCGAAATCCCCAAGCAATTAAAGCAAATCCCAAAGCAATTAAATAAAATCCCTGCGCAATTAAAGCAAATCCCAAAGCAATTAAAAAAAAATCCCCGAGCGATTAAAGCAAATCCCAAAGCAATTAAAGCAAATCCCAAAGCAATTAAATAAAATCTCACTGTATTTAGAAATTATCCCCAAAGAATTCAAGAAACCCCAAAATGATAACAAAAAAAAAAACGTTATCAATCATTTAATTTTGGCCTCTCACAACCTGCCACGGAAACATCCAGCACCGATGAACTTCCCCAGAAGAGCAAATTCACCAGAAGTCACGCAAAACCCATCCTAAATTAAAGGGAATTAATCACTTGTGGGTTTTGGCCACCTTCCCCAGGCACAGGACTTAACTTGCTGTCTCGGAGCCCAAATATTTGCAAGGAGACAGAGTTCGATGATTTCCCTGGAAAAATGTTTTCTCCGAGGTTGCTCAGAAACCAGGTGGTCTCTGCTCCAGGATTGGGCGTTTTCCTGGGGAATGAATCCCCGGGGCTTAAGAAATTGCCTTTTCCCCCTCAAAAAATGGGTGGAGGTGACCCCGAGAGATCAGGCCTTTCCAAGCTGGGTCGTGCAATGACAAAGAAACTTAACGCGGTGCATGAAAACAGGGGATCGGACCCAGATCGGGTGGAGGAATTGCATTTTATCCCCCCAAAACGTCAACCCTAAAATGATGCATGTAAAAAATTCATGCGTAATTTTATTACCAGTTGGATGGGGGGATTTGTGCAACTCTCTGGCCGAGGGGTTCAAGGTCATCTAGGGATGGTTGAAATCCAAAGCAAGGCCCACTGCAATGTGAAGCAAGGCCGGCTGCAATCATAAACGAGGTGCGTTGCAACCCAAAACACGGTGCATTGCAACGACCAACGTGGTGCATTGCAACCTGCACCGTGCTGCATTGCAACCTGCACCGTGCTGCATTGCAACCTGCACCGTGCTGCATTGCAAGCCAAAGTGTGATGCATTGCAACCCGCAGCACGGTGCATTGCAACCCCAAACGTGCTGCATTGCAACCTGCAGCGTGGTGCATTGCAGCCCGAAGCAATAGGCTTTGCAATCTGAAGAGAGGTGCATTGCAATCCAAAACAATGTGCATTGCAATCCAAAATCAGTGGCACGGCAATCCAGAACAAGGCCTGTTGCAACCCAAAGCAAGGGGCACTGCAATCCATAGCAAGGCACGTTGCAAACTAAAGCAACGGGTGTTGCAAAGCAAATCAAGGCCTGTTGCAACCCAAAGCAGCGGGGTTTGCAATCCTCAGAGAGGGGCACTGCAATCCACAGCGAGGGGCACTGCAATCCTCAGAGAGGGGCACTGCAATCCACAGCGAGGGGCACTGCAATCCGCAGAGGGGGGCACTGCAATCCGCAGCGGGGGGCTCTGCAATCCACAGAGGGGGGCACTGCAATCCGCAGCGAGGGGCACTGCAATCCGCAGAGGGGGGCATTGCAATCCGCAGCGAGGGGCACTGCAATCCGCAGAGGGGGGCACTGCAATCCGCAGGGAGGGGCACTGCAGTCCGCAGAAGGGGGCACTGCAATCCGCAGGGAGGGGCATTGCAATCCGCAGCGGGGGGCACTGCAATCCGCAGAGGGGGGCACTGCAATCCGCAGGGAGGGGCACTGCAATCTGCAGCGAGGGGCACTGCAGTCCGCAGCGGGGGGCACTGCAATCCGCAGCGAGGGGCACTGCAATCCGCAGGGAGGGGCACTGCAATCCGCAGAAGGGGGCACTGCAATCCGCAGCGAGGGGCACTGCAATCTGCAGAGGAGGGCATTGCAATCCGCAGCGAGGGGCACTGCAATCTGCAGAGGAGGGCATTGCGATCCGCAGTGGGGGGCACTGCAATCCGCAGAGGGGGGCACTGCAATCTGCAGAGGGGGGCACTGCAATCTGCAGCGAGGGGCATTGCAATCCGCAGAGGGGGGCACTGCAATCCGCAGCGGGGGGGCACTGCAATCTGCAGAGGGGGGCACTGCAATCCGCAGCGAGGGGCACTGCGATCCGCAGAGGGGGGCACTGCAATCCGCAGCGGGGGGCACTGCAATCCGCAGCGGGGGGCACTGCAATCCAAAGCGATGAACACGGCAAACCCCAGCAAGGCCTCTCGCAACCCAAAGCCGCTCACCAGCAACCCGAACCCACGGGCGCTGAAATCGCAAGCCGGAGGCGGTCACGCCGCCCGGGCTTTCCACCTTCCCAACCCTTTCAGCCCCAATTATGCAAGGCCCCCCCCCCCACCCCCCCCCACCCCCCCCCCCCGCGGGTGGCAGAACCCTTAATTGCTTTTTTATTTACCTCCGGGGGGAGCAGAACTACCAGGTGCCTCTGCCCCCCCCCGGGGGTGGCCACATCTCAGCTGTCCTCGTTGCGGAAAAAAAAAACAAACCCCAAAACCAACCCCAAGACTAAAACAAAGGCGCAAGCGGGAAGCGAAGGATCGGGAGGGCGGTAGGAGCAACCGCCTTTGGCAGCCGGAGGCCTGAATTTCCCAGAAACCCGAGAGGAGCTGGCGGGATGCCCGGTTGCTTTTGCAACCTGAGCTGCCGTGGTTGGCCAGGCCACGGCTGCGAGCGAGAACAGAGCCGGGATGCTGCAGGAAAAGCGATGCGAAGGCTTGGTGGTGTTTTTTTTTTTTTTGCAAGGTTTTGCAAAAATCCCAGCGCTGCACGGCTGGCAGATGCGGTTTTCGGGCGAGGGGGGAAAAGCCGCAGCGTGCAAACACCGAGGGGTTCGGTTTCCCCGTGCAACGCGCAATTTGCTCTGCAAAAAGCAAAGCTTTGCAAGGAGCAAAAGGCCTCCCCAGGGGTTAATCCCCTCCTGACCTTTTGCAATCCTGCGGCTGCCTTGCCTGGGAAAAGCAAAGTCTTCGGTTGTTTAAATGTTTCTCTTCTTTTTCCCCCAAAATGAACCCGGATCTGGGCAGGTTTTGGTGGGGCTCGTTTGAAATTCAGCTGGATGAAGTGATGGAGGTGGAGGAAAAGGAGAGGCGGGGAGGGAGGTTGATGCCATGAGTCAGAGCAGGGATGCAAAAAGGGGGAGGAATAACCGAGTCCGGGTGCAAATGCAAATAGTGCAATGCTTAATCTCGGTGCAAATGCAAAAAGGGGGAGGAATAACCCAGTCCGGGTGCAAATGCAAGCGGTGCAAATGCAAAAAAATTGAGAGAAATACTCAGACCTGAGGCAAAGAGTGCAATAATTAAAACTGAGGTAGATGCAAAAGGAGGGAAGGATAACAGGGCCCAAGCGCAGGAGCAAACGGTGCGATGATTTAACCCGGTGCGAATCCAAAAAAGAAGGAGAAATAATCCAGCCTGGGTGCAAATGCAAACGGTGCAATGATTTAACGCGATGCAAATGCAAAAAAAAAAAAAAAAAGAGATAGAGAAATAATTAGATGTGACGCAAATGGAAATAGTGCAACGCTTAATCTCGGTGCAAATGCAGAAACAGGGAGGAATAATCCAGTCTGGGTGCAAACACAAACAGTGCAATTATTTAACCTAGTGCAAACGCAAAAGAAGGGAGGAATAATCCGGCTCGGGCGCAAACGCAAACAGCGAAACGATTAGAAATGACGCAGGTGCAAAAGGAGGGAGAAATAACCAGGCCCAAGCGCAGAAGGAAACGGTGCGATGACTTAACCCGATGCGAATGCAAAAAAATTGAGGGGCAAAAAAGTTAAACTCGATGCAAATGCAAATGGGGCAACGGTTAAACCTGGTGCAAGCGCAAAAAAAAAAAAAAGGGGGGGGAGGAATAATCCAGCCTGGGTGCAAACGCAAACAGTTGTACCCCCCGCATAGACGCCTGGGTCCCCCCCGGACGCCCGGGTCCCCTGGAGCCGGTGACAATCAGCTCCAGTATCTCCCATCAGTTCCCAGCCGTGGGGGACGCTGGCACTGGGCCGGGCTCTGATGAAATCACCATCAGTGGCAGCACCCATGGGTGCTCTCAGTCCTGCCAGGCACCCGCTGGGGCACCTGCTGCTGCGGAGACACTGCGCGGTAACGCACCCGTGGGGGGGGACCCAGGATTCCGGGGGGGTCCCAGGATTCCGGGGGGGTCCCAGGTATCGGGGGCACCCAGGCATGTGGGGAGACCCTCCATGGAAGAGGACGTGGGTGTCATGGGTGTCCAAGTGGGACCCAGGCATCTGGGGGGACCCAGGTGTTGGGGAGACCCCCTCCATGGAAGGGCATCCAGGGTCCAAGGTGGCACCCGGGTGTCCAGGGGGGACCTGGGTGTCCAGAGGGGCCCCAGGCACCTGGGGTGGGACTCAGGTGTTGGGGAGACCCTCCATGAAAGGGGACTTGGGTGTCATGGGTGGGACCCAGGTGTCTGGGGGGACCGAGACATCTGGGGAGACCCTCCCTGAAAGGGGGCCTGGGGTCGTGGGTGTCCAGGTGGGACCCAGATGTTGGGGAGACCCCCTCCATGGAAGGGGATCCAGGGTCCAAGGTGGCACCCGGGTGTCCAGGGGGGACTGGGGTGTCTGGAGGGGTCCCAGGCACCTGGGTTGGGACTCAGACGTCTGGGGATCCCCTCCATGAAAGGGTACTTGGGTGTCACGGGTGTCCAGGAGGGACCCCGGCTTCTCGGGAGACCCCCTCCATGCAAAGGGTCCCAGGCATCTGGGGGCACCCAGGTGTTGGGGGGACCCCCTCCATGGAAGGGGATCCAGGGTCCAAGGTGGCACCCGGGTGTCCAGGGGCGTCCGGGTGTCTGGAGGGGTCCCAGGCATTTGGGGAGACCCTCCATGAAAGGGGACTTGGGTGTCATGGGTGGGACCCAGGTGTCCGGGGGGCCCCAGACATCTGGGGAGACCCTCCCTGAAAGGGGGCCTGGGGTCGTGGGTGTGCAGGTGGGACTCAGATGTTGGGGAGACCCCCTCCTTGAAAGGGGATCCAGGGTCCAAGGTGGCACCCGGGTGTCCAGGGGGGACCTGGGTGTCCAGAGGGGCCCCAGGCACCTGGGGTGGGACTCAGGTGTTGGGGAGACCCTCCATGAAAGGGGACCTGGGTGTCATGGGTGTCCAAATGGGACCCCAGCATCTGAGGTGGGACCCAAGTGTCCTGGAGGCACCCAGGTCCCCGAGGAGACCCCCTCCATGGAAGGGGACCCAGGTGTCCCGGGGGACCCAGGTGTTGGGGAGACCCCTCCATGGAAGGGCATCCAGGGTCCAAGGTGGCACCCGGGTGTCCAGGGGGGACTGGGGTGTCTGGAGGGGTCCCAGGCATCTGGGGAGACCCTCCATGAAAGGGGACTTGGGTGTCATGGGTGGGACCCAGGTGTCTGGGGGGACCGAGACATCTGGGGAGACCCACCCTGAAAGGGGGCCTGGGGTCGTGGGTGTCCAGGTGGGACCCAGATGTTGGGGAGACCCCCTCCATGGAAGGGGATCCAGGGTCCAAGGTGGCACCCGGGAGTCCAGGGGGGACTGGGGTGTCTGGAGGGGTCCCAGGCACCTGGGTTGGGACTCAGACGTCTGGGGATCCCCTCCATGAAAGGGTACTTGGGTGTCACGGGTGTCCAGGAGGGACCCCGGCTTCTCGGGAGACCCCCTCCATGCAAAGGGTCCCAGGCATCTGGGGGCACCCAGGTGTTGGGGGGACCCCCTCCATGGAAGGGGATCCAGGGTCCAAGGCGGCACCCGGGTGTCCAGGGGCGTCCGGGTGTCTGGAGGGGTCCCAGGCATTTGGGGAGACCCTCCATGAAAGGGGACTTGGGTGTCATGGGTGGGACCCAGGTGTCTGGGGGGCCCCAGACATCTGGGGAGACCCACCCTGAAAGGGGGCCTGGGGTCGTGGGTGTGCAGGTGGGACTCAGATGTTGGGGAGACCCCCTCCTTGAAAGGGGATCCAGGGTCCAAGGTGGCACCCGGGTGTCCAGGGGGGACCTGGGTGTCCAGAGGGGCCCCAGGCACCTGGGGTGGGACTCAGGTGTTGGGGAGACCCTCCATGAAAGGGGACCTGGGTGTCATGGGTGTCCAGGAGGGACCCTGGCATCTGAGGTGGGACCCAAGTGTCCTGGAGGCACCCAGGTCCCCGAGGAGACCCCCTCCATGGAAGGGGACCCAGGTGTCCCGGGGGACCCAGGTGTTGGGGAGACCCCCTCCATGGAAGGGCATCCAGGGTCCAAGGTGGCACCCGGGTGTCCAGGGGGGACTGGGGTGTCTGGAGGGGTCCCAGGCATCTGGGGAGACCCTGCATGAAAGGGGACATGGGTGTCCAAGTGGGACCCAGGCATCTGGGGGCACCCAGGTGTTGGGGGGACCCCCTCCATGGAAGGGGATCCAGGTGTCCTGGGGGACCCAGGTGTTGGGGAGACCCCTCCATGGAAGGGCATCCAGGGTCCAAGGTGGCACCCGGGTGTCCAGGGGGGACTGGGGTGTCTGGAGGGGTCCCAGGCATCTGGGGAGACCCTCCATGAAAGGAGACTTGGGTGTCATGGGTGGGACCCAGGTGTCTGGGGTGACCCAGGTGTTGGGGGGACCCCCTCCATGGAAGGGGATCCAGGGTCCAAGGGGGCACCCAGGATTCCTGTGGGGACCCGGGTGTTGGGGAGACCCTCCCTGAAAGGAGACCTGGGGGTCATGGGTGCCAAGGTGGGACCCAGGTGCCCGAGGGGTCCCCAGGCATCCGGGTGCCAACAACACCCCCTCTCCTCCCCCCAGCTCCCGGGGGGACCCCCCAGACATCCGGGACCCCCCCTGACACCCCCCACCTTGTTTTACAGCCGTGATGGGGACGGCCATGAAGGTGCTGGTGGGGGTCGCACTGGTCTTACTGGGAGGTAAGTGTTGGTGGGGTTGGGGGGGGGGGGGGGGGGGGGCCGGCCGCCTGCGTCGTCTTGCACCCGTGTTCGCGCTGTCGTGTCGCTGCTGCCATCTGCTGCCCTGCCTCAGACACGCAGATGCATGCAAACGCGTGCCAACGTGCGTGGATGCGCGCTGACGCCCCCTCGTGCACGTGGCTGCACCCCCTTTGGCATCACGGTTTTGCACCCCGTTCTTGCACCCACTTTTGCACCTGCTTTCGGCACCCCCATTTTTTTAATCGCCTTCTTGCACCCTGTTCGTGCATCCCCCGTTTTGCACTGCATTTTGGCACGCTCCTCTTGCGCTGCCTTTTGCATCTCCTTTTGCATCCCCTTCTTGCGTCCCCTTTGCACCCCCTTTTGCACCCCCTTTTGCATCCCCTTCTTGCGTCCCCTTTTGCATCCCCTTCTTGCGTCCCCTTCTTGCATCCCCTTTTGCATCCCCTTCTTGCATCCCCTTCTTGCGTCCCCTTTTGCATCCCCTTCTTGCGTCCCCTTTTGCATCCCCTTCTTGCGTCCCCTTTTGCATCCCCTTCTTGCATCCCCTTCTTGCGTCCCCTTTTGCATCCCCTTCTTGCATCCCCTTTTGCATCCCCTTCTTCATCCCCTTCTTGCATCCCCTTTTGCATCCCCTTCTTGCATCCCCTTCTTGCGTCCCTTTTGCATCCCCTTCTTGCGTCCCCTTCTTGCATCCCCTTCTTGCATCCCCTTCTTGCATCCCCTTTTGCATCCCCTTTTGCATCCCCTTCTTGCATCCCCTTTTGCATCCCCTTTGCATCCCCTTTTGCATCCCCTTCTTGCATCCCCTTTTGCGTCCCCTTCTTGCATCCCCTTCTTGCATCCCCTTTTTACACCCGCTTCTCGCGTCGCCTTTGCCTCCCCTTTTTGCACGCTCCTCTTGATCATCTCTTGCACCCCCTTCTTGCACGCCCTCCTTGCATCCCCTTTTGCAAACCCTTTTGCTTTGCCTTCCACACCTCCTTCGTGCAAGGGGTGCAACCCCTTCTTGCACCCTTTTCTTGCACCCTCTTTTCCATCTCATTTTTGCACCCTCTTCTTGCATCACCTTTGCATCACCCTTTGCATTGCCTTTTGCAACCCCATTTGCACCCCGTTTTGTACCCCCTCCTTGCATCACCTTTTGCACCACCTCTTGCATCACCTTTTGCACCGCACGTTTGCACAACCTTTTGCACTACCTTTTGCATCACCTCTTCCACCACATTTTGCATCACCTTTTGCACGAGCTTTTGCACCACCTTTTGCACCACCTTTGGATGACCTTTTGCATGAGCTTTTGCATCACCTTTTGCACCACCTTTTGCACCAGCTTTGCACCACCTTTTGCACGAGCTTTTGCACCACCTTTTGCATCGCACTTCTGCACCACCCTTTGCACAACCTTTTGCACGAGCTTTTGCACCACCTTTTGCATCACACTTTTGCACCACCTTTGCACCACCTTTTGCACGAGCTTTTGCACCACCCTTTGCACAACCTTTTGCACCACCCTTTGCACCACCTTTTGCATCGCACTTTTGCACACTCCTCTCGCCTTGCCCTCTGCACCCCGTCCTTGCACCGCCATTTTGCACCCGCTTTTGCACCCTGTTTTGCACCCCTCTCCCCGCCACCCCTTTCCACCGGACCCCACGGCCACCTTCTCGCCCCTCGCAGCCTCCGCCGCCTCCCCCTCCGTGGGCCACCGTTCCCTCGCCGTCCTCAACACCAGCAGCAGCCGGACGCGCCTCCGTTTCCACCGTCCCGGCCCCTTCCGGAGCACCCACGACCTCGGCGCCAGGCGGGTGCTGCCCTCCTGGCTCAACGTCACCGCCGCTGACCCCGTGGCCAAGCAGCCCCCGCCACGCTGGGGACGGCAGTTCGTGGTGGCCCCCAGGGGCGCCAAGCGAACCTGCGCCGACGTCGCCTACGTCCTCGCGGCGCGGAGCACCCGTCTCCGCTACGCCACCGGTGCCGCCACCGCTTGGGCCACGTTGCGAGCCGGTGACGTCCTGCCCATCGCCCTGCGGCCGCTGCAAGCCGTGGCCGTGGTTGCAAGCTCCGCCGTGGCCGTCTACTACTTCCACGCCGGTACCAAACCTTTCGTGGCGGCCGTGGCACCCCTGGGCGAGTTTTGCAGCTCCTACAGCCTGCACGCCCCGCCCGGCGCCACCGTCGTGCTGGTGGCAGCGGGTGGCGGAGCCGAGGTCACGCTCGACGGGCGACCGCTGGGTGCCGGTGGTTGGCAGCGGGTGCCCGGCGGGGATTTTTGGTGGCGGGAAGTGACGTTGGATGACGGCGGCGGCAGCAGCCACCGTTTGCAACGACCCAACGGCACCTTTGGGGTGTTGAGCTCCGGCGTCGGGCAGGACGAGGCGGCCTCCACGAGCCGGGTGGTGTGCGAGTGCGGTGAGTGGTGGTGTTGCACGCTGCTTCGGGTGCAGTGGTGGTGTTGCATGCTCCTCGGGGTGCAGTGGTGGTGTTGCATGCTCCTCGGGGTGCGATGGTAGTGTTGCATGCTCCTTGGGGTGTAGTGGTGGTATTGCACGCTGCTTCAGGTGCAATGGTGGTGTTGCATGCTCCTCGGGGTGCAGTGGCGTTGTTGCACGCTGCTTCGGGTGCAGTGGTGGTGTTGCATGCTCCGTGGGGTGCAGTGGTGGTGTTGCATGCTCCTCGGGGTGCAATGGTAGTGTTGCATGCTCCTTGGGGTGTAGTGGTGGTATTGCACGCTGCTTCGGGTGCAGTGGTGGTGTTGCATGCTCCTCGGGGTGCAGTGGCGTTGTTGCACGCTGCTTCAGGTGCAGTGGTGGTGTTGCATGCTCCTCGGGGTGCAGTGGTTGTGTTGCACGCTGCTTCGGGTGCAGTGGTGGTGTTGCATGCTCCGTGGGGTGCAGTGGTGGTGTTGCACACTCCTCGGGGTACAGTGGTGGTGTTGCACGCTGCTTCAGGTGCAATGGTGGTGTTGCATGCTCCTCGGGGTGCAGTGGCGTTGTTGCACGCTGCTTCGGGTGCAGTGGTGGTGTTGCATGCTCCGTGGGGTGCAGTGGTGGTGTTGCATGCTCCTCGGGGTGCAATGGTAGTGTTGCATGCTCCGTGGGGTGCAGTGGTGGTGTTGCACGCTGCTTCGGGTGCAGTGGTGGTGTTGCATGCTCCTTGGGGTGCAGTGGTGGTGTTGCATGCTCCTCGGGGTGCAGTGGTAGTGTTGCATGGTCCTCGGGGTGTAGTGGTGGTGTTGCACGCTGCTTCGGGTGCACTGGTGGTGTTGCATGCTCTGTGGGGTGCACTGGTGGTGTTGCATGCTCCCTGGGGCGCAGTGGTGGTGTTGCATGCTCCTCAGGGTGCAATGGCGGTGTTGCACGCTCCCCAGGGTGCAGTGGTGGTGTTCCACGCTGCTCAGAGTGCAAAGAAAGTCTTGCACACTCCTTGGGGTGCAACCTCCTCATTGCATGCTCCTCGGGGCGCAGTGGTGGTGTTGCATGCTCCTCAGGGTGCAATGGCGGTGTTGCACGCTCCTTGGGGTGCCACGCTGATGTGGCACGCTCCTCGGGGTGCAGTGCCAATGCTGCATGCTCCTTGGGGTGCAGTGGTGGTGTTGCATGCTTCTCAGGGTGCAGATACAGTGTTGCACGCTGCTGGGGCTGCAATGCTGGTGTTGCACGCTCCTATGGGGTGCAATCTCAGTATTGCACGCTGCGTGGGGTGCAATCCTTCTGTTGCACGCTCCCCAGGGTGCAGTGGTGGTGTTCCACGCTGCTCAGAGTGCAGAGGAGGTCTTGCACACTCCTTGGGGTGCAACCTCCTCATTGCATGCTCCTCGGGGTGCAGTGCCGATGCTGTATGCTCCTCGGGGTGCAATGCCGGTGTTGCACGCTCCTTGGGGTGCCACGCTGATGTGGCACGCTCCTCGGGGTGCAGTGCCAATGCTGCATGCTCCTTGGGGTGCAGTGGTGGTGTTGCATGCTTCTCAGGGTGCAGATACAGTGTTGCACGCTGCTGGGGCTGCAATGCTGGTGTTGCACGCTCCTATGGGGTGCAATCTCAGTATTGCACGCTGCGTGGGGTGCAATCCTTCTGTTGCACGCTCCCCAGGGTGCAGTGGTGGTGTTCCACGCTGCTCAGAGTGCAGAGGAGGTCTTGCACACTCCTTGGGGTGCAACCTCCTCATTGCATGCTCCTCGGGGTGCAGTGCCGATGCTGTATGCTCCTCGGGGTGCAACGCCGGTGTGGCACGCTCCTCGGGGTGCAGTGGTGGTGTTGCGTGCTCCTCGAGGTGCAAAGGTGGTGTTGCATGCTTTGGGGTGCAGTGCTGATGCAGCACGGTCCCAGGGCTGCAGCCCCTCCTGGTTGCACCCGTTTTCAATGCCACCTCCCCTCCTTCCCCCCCGGCCCAGACGACCCGGACCCATGCCACGGCATCCTCTGCCGCCCCGGCGAGCGCTGCCACGTCTCCTCCTGCCGCCCCAGCTGCGAGGCCGTGCCCGATGCCACGTGCCAGCTGCACGCCAGCGCCCGCACCTTCGACGGTGCCGCCTTCACCCTGCCCAGCCCGTGCCGCTACGTCATGGCCCGGAGCTGCAGCGCTGACACCTCCCTGCCTGCGTTCAGCGTGGAGGCCGCGGTGCTCGGCGCTGGCGTCACCTCCCTTCTCGTGCGGGTCTACAACGTCACCGTGGCCACCGGTCAGGGCGAGGAGGGATTCGTCCGGGTGAGGGGCACGGCGGATGGATTTGGGGGTGCGGGTGGGGCTGATGCATGCTCTTGCACGCTAATGCAGGCTCTTGCAAGCCTGTGCATGCTCTTGCAAATTGCTGCACGCTCTTGCATGTGGCTGTGTATTTGCACACGTGGCTGCATGCTCTTGCACGTGGCTGCATGCTCTTGCACATACGTGCACGCTCTCTGTGCAATTTATTGCTTTTGCACCTGACTGCACGCTCGTGCATGCTTGTACTTGCTCTTGCACGCTCTTGCACGCTGACGCACACTCTTGCATGCGATCGCATGCTTTTGCGTGTGACTGAACCCTCTTGTACGCTAACCCAGGCTCTTGCACGCTTGGGCATGTTCTTGCATGTCACTGTGTGCTCTTGCACACGTGTGCACACTCTTGCATGCAATTAATCGCTGCTGCGCACGACTGCACACTCTCACACACCAATGAATGCCCCCACGCTGTGGTCTCTTGCGTGTGCGTGCATGTTCTTGCATGCTGATGCACACTTTTGCATGCAATTGCATGCTGTTCAACGTACTGCAAGCTTGTGCACACTCATGCAGGCTCTTGCCTGCTCATGCAGGTTCTTGAACACGTGTCCATGCTCTTGCAGGCAATTTATTGCTGTTGCACCTGACTGCATGCTCTTGCGTGCCAGTGCATGCTCCTGAACGCGTTTGCATGCTCTTGCAAGCACGTGCACGCTCCTGAACACATTTGCATGCTCTTGCCAGCACGTGCGCGCTCCTGAACATGTTTGCATGCTCTTGCAAGCACGTGCATGCTCTTGCACACCTGTGCATGCTCTTGCACGCCCTCGTGCGCAACAGCCCCTTGCAAAACCCCAAGCCTCCGTCCTCCATCTCCCCCCCCCGGCCAGGTGAACAACCAGAGCTTCCCGCTGCCGGTGGCGTTGCACGGGGCACGTGTCCGGGTGTCACGGCATGGCACGGGGCTGCTGCTGGACACCGACTTCTCCCTGCGCGTGGCCTACGATTGGCGAGGTGCCACCAACATCACCGTCCCCGGCACCCTCACCGAGAGCATCTGCGGCATCTGCAGCGACGCCGGCGGCGATGCCGGCGCCTCCAACGGCACCGAAGCCTTCTGCGGGCGCCTGGCCCGGGGGGAGCTTTTTGGGGTGTGCCAGGGGGTGGTAGATCCCTGGGGTTACCTGCAGGGGTGCATGGAGGAGCCTTGCAGCAGCAGCAGCGCTTGCCGGGCCCTGGAGAACTACGCAGCGGCGTGCAAGGATCGGGGGGTGCAACTGCCCGACTGGCGGAGGGCGGAGGGGTGCGGTGAGTGGGAGCAGGGGGTTTGCAAAGCTCTGGGGTTCGGGGCGTGCACTGGGAGTGCAGGGGTTGCAATGCAGACATTGCCCTGGGGTTGGGGTTTGCATTTGCCCTGGGACTGGGATTTGCTTTGGGATTAGGGTTTGCAATGCACACATTGCCCTGGGATTGGGGTTTGCATTTGCCCTGGGACTGGGATTTGCTTTGGGATTAGGGTTTGCAATGCACACATTGCCCTGGGGTTGGGGTTTGCATTTGCCCTGGGACTGGGATTTGCTTTGGGATTAGGGTTTGCAATGCACACATTGCCCTGGGGTTGGGGTTTGCATTTGCCCTGGGGCTGGGATTTGCTTTGGGATTAGGGTTTGCAATGCAGACATTGCCCTGGGATTGGGGTTTGCACGGGGCTTGGGCTTGCAATGCAGACATTGCGCTGGGATTTGGGGTTTGCAGTGCACACGTTGCACTGGTTTGCGGGGTTTGCAATGCACGGGGTTTGCAATGCATGGGTTTTGCAACGCGCGGCTTTTGCAATGCATGAGGTTTGCAACGCGCAGGATTTGCAACGCAGACGTTGCGCTGGGATTTGGGGTTTGCAGTGCACACGTTGCACTGGTTTGCGGGGTTTGCAACGCACGGGGTTTGCAACGCGCGGGGTTTGCAACGCAGACGTTGCGCTGGGATTTGGGGCTTGCAACACCCAGGTTGCTCCTGGGTCAGGGTTTGCAATGCAGAGGTTGCACTGCGGATCACCGCCTCACGCCCGAGGTGCTGCTTTGCAGTTTGCAGCTTTCGCGACCGTGATTTACCTCTCCCCTCCTGCCCACAGCCCTGTCCTGCCCGGAAAACAGTCGCTACAACCCCTGCGGCTGCCCCCGGATTTGCGACAACCTCGGCGGCCCCGCAAACTGCTCGACGCCCTGCCAGGAAACCTGCGAGTGCGCCGAGGGCTTCGTGCTCCTCAACGGCAGCTGCGTGGCCGCGGCGGCGGCTTGCGGTTGCCACCACGATGGCCACCGTTACGCCCCCGGGCAGCGCTTCTGGGCGGGCGACAATTGCACCCGTAGCTGCTTCTGCGAGCCCGGGGCGCAGCGGGTTCGGTGCCGGGAGGACGGGTGTCGCAGGGGCGAGCGGTGCGCGGTGGAGAAGGGGGTCGCCGGGTGCTACCCCGAGAGCTACCGGACATGCAGCTCTGGGAGGGACCAGGGTTACGTCACCTTCGACGGGCAGCGCAATGATTTTGCAGGCAGCTGCCTTTCCGAGTTCGCCGGGGCGTGCGGGGCGAGCGGGGCCGGGCTGGTGGGTTTCAAGGTGTTGGTGCAGGACAAGGGGCAGGAACCGCACGGCGTCTCCGCCGCCCGCTCAGTCCAGGTCATCGTCTACGGATACAACGTCACCCTCGGCCACGACTTCCCCGGGAGGGCCATGGTGAGGGTGGCCCCACCGCGGGGCACCGGGACGGTTTTAGGGGGCGGTGACGGGAGTGGGGGAGGGGGCCTGGAGGGGGTGGGGGGAGGGATGGGGGCACGTGGCGTTGGGAAGGGGGTTGGAGGTGAGTTTGGGGTTGGATTTGAGATTGGATTTGGGGTTGGGGGTTGGATTTGGGGTTGGATTTGGGGTTGAGGTGGAGCTTGGGGGTGATGTTGGGGTCGGGAATGGGGTCAAGGTTGGGGTTAGGGTTGGATTTAGGTTTGGATTTGGGGTTGGGGGTTGGATTTGGGGTTGGATTTGAGTTTGAGGTGGAGTTTTGGGTTGGGGTTGAGCTTGGGGGTGATGTTGGGGTTGGGGATGGGGTCAAGGTTGGGGTTAGGGTTGGATTTAGGTTTGGATTTGGGGTTGGGGGTTGGATTTGGGGTTGGATTTGAGTTTGAGGTGGAGTTTTGGGTTGGGGTTGAGCTTGGGGGTGATGTTGGGGTTGGGGATGGGGTCAAGGTTGGGGTTAGGGTTGGATTTAGGTTTGGATTTGGGGTTGGGGGTTGGATTTGGGGTTGGATTTGAGTTTGAGGTGGAGTTTTGGGTTGGGGTTGAGCTTGGGGGTGATGTTGGGGTTGGGGATGGGGTCAAGGTTGGGGTTAGGGTTGGATTCAGGGTTGGATTTGGGGTTGGGGATGGATTTGGGGTTGGATTTGGGGTTGAGGTGGAGTTTTGGGTTGGGGTTGAGCTTGGGGGTGATGTTGGGGTTGGGGATGGGGTCAAGGTTGGGGTTAGGGTTGGATTTGGGGTTGGGGATGGATTTGGGGTTGGATTTGGGGTTGAGGTGGAGTTTTGGGTTGGGGTTGAGCTTGGGGGTGATGTTGGGGTCGGGAATGGGGTCAAGGTTGGGGTTAGGGTTGGATTTAGGTTTGGATTTGGGGTTGGGGGTTGGATTTGGGGTTGGATTTGAGTTTGAGGTGGAGTTTTGGGTTGGGGTTGAGCTTGGGGGTGATGTTGGGGTTGGGGATGGGGTCAAGGTTGGGGTTAGGGTTGGATTCAGGGTTGGATTTGGGGTTGGGGATGGATTTGGGGTTGGATTTGGGGTTGAGGTGGAGTTTTGGGTTGGGGTTGAGCTTGGGGGTGATGTTGAGGTTGGGGATGGGTTCAAGGTTGGGGTTAGTGTTGGATTTGGGGTTGGGGATGGATTTGGGGTTGGATTTGGGGTTGAGGTGGAGTTTTGGGTTGGGGTTGAGCTTGGGGGTGATGTTGAGGTTGGGGATGGGTTCAAGGTTGGGGTTAGTGTTGGATTTGGGGTTGGATTTGGGGTGGGAGTTGAGGTCGGAATGGGGTCAAGGTTGGGGTTAGGGTTTGATTTCAGGATGGAGTTGGGGATGGATTTGGGGTTGGATTTGGGGTTGAGGGTGGGCTTAGGCTTGGGTTTGGATTTGGGATTGGACTTGAAGTTGAGATTGGAGTTAGGTCGGGGTTGGGTTGGGGTTTGGATCGGGTCTGGGTTTGTAGTTGAGGTTGGGGTGGGTGTTGATGTTTCAGGTTGACGGGGCTGGTGTTGCATCTGGGGTTGGGATGAGGTTTGAGGTTTGAGGGTTGGGGTTGAAGTTTGACTTGGGGATGAGGTTTGGGATTAAGATTGAGGTTGGGATTGAGATTAGGATTTGGGTCAAGGCTAGGTTTAAGGTTGGGGTTGGAGCTGAAGCTGAAGTTGGGTTTTCTGGTTGGGTATTGAGTGTGGGATTGGGTTTGGGTTGAGACTGGATCTAGGTTGGGCTTGGAGCTGGGGGTTGGTGTTAGAGTTTGGGTTCATCTTGAGGTTACAAAGGGGGTTGAGGTAGGGTTGGGTTTGGGGTTGAGGTTTGGGCTTGAGATTGGGGTTGGGGTTTGGATGGAGGTTGGGGTTGGAGTTAGGGTTGGGGTTGGGTTTAGGGTTGAGGCTGGATTTGAGGTTTGAGGTCGGGTTGGGCTCGGGGTTGAGGTTGGCATTGGACTTGAGGTTCAAACTGGGTTTTGGGTTAGGCTTGGGGTGGGGCTGAGGTTGGGGTTTGGATTGAGGTTGGGGTTGGGATTTCAATTGATGTCAGGGTTGGGGTTGGGTTGGGGGCTGGTGTTGAGTTTGGGCTTGAGATTGGGGTTGGGGTTTGGATTAAGGTTGGGGTTGGGGTTTGGATTGAGGTTAGGGTTGGGGTTGGGTTTGGTGTTGATGTTGGGGGCTGGTGTTGAGCTTAGGCTTGAGGTTGGATTTGAGGTTTGGATTGAGGTTAGGGTTGGGGTTGGGGTTGGGGTTGAGCTTGGGTTAGGGTTGAAGCTGGATTTGAGGTTTGAGGTCAGGTTGGGCTCGGGGTTGAGGTTGGCATTGGACTTGAGGTTCAAACTGGGTTTTGGGTTAGGCTTGGGGTGGGGCTGAGGTTGGGGTTTGGATTGAGGTTGGGGGTTGGGGTTTGGCCTTGAGACTGGAGTTGACCTTTGTGTTTGGGTCTGGTTTGGGGTGAACATTGGGGCTCTGCCAGCACCGCTGCCCCTTTCCCCCAAGCTCAACCCAACTTGGGGTGCTTCGAGCACCCCTTAACTCACCCGTCTCCCCTCACAGGTTGATGGTCTATTGGTCAACCTCCCCCACACCCTACCTGAGGGCAACATCTCCATTACCCGCCGGGGTTGGGGCACCGTCTTGCGCACCGATTTCCGCTTGACCGTCTCCTTTGATGGGCAGAGCCACTTGGCTGTCACCGTCCCCAGCACCTACGCCGGGGCTCTGTGCGGCCTCTGTGGCAATTTCGACGGTGACCCCCACAACGACATCCCCGAGGCGGTGCCAACGGTGATGCCGGGTTGTGAGGAGCCAGTGCCGCGCCAATGCTCCAGCCGTGCCATCGTCGCCCGCAAGCAACGGGCCAACGGGGAGGAGTGTGGGCTCATCCTGTTGCCCGAGGGGCCGTTCCGGTCTTGTCACCCCCAGGTTGACCCCGAGAGCTATTTCCAGGCTTGCATCACCGATTACTGCATCTTCCGAGGGCACAAGGCCATCGTCTGCCAGGCGGTGACGGGCTATGCTGCTGCCTGCCAGGAGGCTGGGGTTGTCCTCGAGCCCTGGCGCTCCAAGACCTTCTGCGGTAGGTGGCCTCAGGGGTTTGCCAAGACAGTGGGAGTAGGAAAAAAAAATCCCTGGATTTGGATCTCCATCCAAGCTAGTTGGAATAAGAAACAGTTTGGGTAGTGGTTTCCATCGGAGATGGGGTCAAAAGGGAGATGGGAGCGTCCTCAGAGGAGGAAAATCCCAGACTGAGATCTCCATCCAAGCTAGCTGGAGGAGGAAAATCCTTGGATAGGCATCTCCGTCCAAGTTGGGGTCAAAAGGGAGATGGGAGCATCCTTGGAGGAGGAAAGTTCTTGGATAGGGATGTTTGCCCAATCTGGGGTCAAGAGGGAGACGGGAGGATCCTCAGAGGTGGAAAATCCCGGAGAGGGATCTTCATCCAACCTAGCTGGAGTGGAGAAATCCTTGGATGGGGGTCTCCATCCACGTTGGGGTCAAAAGGGAGACGGGAGCATCCTCAGAGCAGGAAAATCCCGAACGGGGATCTCCATCTGAGGTCGTCACAGTGCAAAAATCCCCGGATTGGGATTTCCATCTGGTTGGGGGTCAAAAAGGAGACGGGAAGATCCGTGGAGGAGGAAAACCCCAACAGGCACCTTCATCCTCAAACACACCCCCTATAATATGCAAAGCTGAGTAGTTTTAGGGACGACACCTCAGTCCCAGTCCCCAAATCCCCCCTTTCTCACCCCAAACCGCTGACTCTTTCCTCCTCATGCCCCGCCCTCAGCACCCACCTGCCCCCCGCACTCGCACTACGAGCTCAACGGCACTGCTTGCCCCGCCACGTGCAGCCACCCCGGCGACCCGGAGACCTGCAACCTGCCGGCAACCGAGGGGTGTTTCTGCGACGAGGGCTTCGTCCTCAGCGGCGAGCGTTGCGTGCCACCACCCGACTGCGGTTGTCACCACCAGGGACATTACTACCACCAGGGAGAGGAGTTTTACCCCGGCGATGGGTGTGCCGAGCGCTGCCGTTGCGTGGCGGCGGGGACGGTGACGTGTTGGGCGGCCCCGTGCGCCCCGGGACAGGAGTGCCGGGTGGAGAGAGGCGTACGGGGTTGTCACGGTGCGCAGCGTGGCCGTTGCGTCTTCCTGGGCGCTCGGCGCTTGGTCACCTTCGACGGGTTGAATTTTACCCTCGGTGGTTCTTGCCGCTACGTCTTGGCCAAGGTCTGCCAAGGGGACGGCCACGAGTTGGAGGTGACGCTGGAAAATGATGGAGGTGTCACCGTGGCGGTCGGGGGCTCCCGGATCACCGTGCGGAGCGGGAACACGTGGACCGTTGACGTGAGTGTTTCTCTTCTTGGTGGGCAACTGTCAACTCAACCCCTGAGCCGTAGCCCCATCCCAACGGGTCGCCCTTGGATGGATCCCGCTAACCTTATGCATCCGGATGTTGCTTGTCCCCTTTATTGGCCCTAAAAATCTCTCTGAGATCCTCCTTCTCCTCTTCACCTCTTCTAAAAATGCTCTTCAGGATCCTCCGTCTTCTCTTGGCTCCCCCAAAAAGCTCTCTGAGATCCGTCTTCTTTTATTTTCAAAAGAAAAATGTCCAAGATCCTTCTTTTCCTCTTCATCTTTTCTAAAAGTGCTCTTCAGGATCCTCGGTCTTCTCTTGGCTCCCCCAAAAGCTCTCCAAGAGCTGCCTTCTCCTCTTCCTCTCCCCAAAATGGCTCTCCTGGGCCTCATCCCTCTTTCTCCACCACCTTTTGCCGTGATTTCTCCTTTCCCTCTGCCTCCAACCCAATTCCTCTGCCGGGGAATGAACCTATCACCCACCAAAATTGGGTTTATCCGCCGGAACAAAACGCCGGATAAGGCTGTGGGGTGGGATCTGTGGGCTCCGGAGGGACACGCGTGGGGTGATGCGCCTCGTCCATCCCTGTGGGCGCACCCGAGGGCGGTGGGGCAAGGTGGGAGGACGTCTCACCCCTTCCACCTTGCCCGCAGGTGGACGGGGAGACCTGTGCCCTGCCGTTATCGGTGGGCGACGGGAAGACCTGGGTGACCCAAGAGGGGAACAGCATCGTCCTTCAAACGACCCCGGGCCACCGGCTCGTCTATGCCACCGCCGCCGTCCTCTTGGTCACCGTCCCCAACACCTACGCGCGGCAGATGTGTGGCCTCTGCGGTGACTTTGACGGCGACAGTGACAACGATTTCACGGGACCCAACGGCGACCAGGTCAACGGGACCCGGGAGTTGGTGGCGGCCTGGAAGTTGCCGGATGAATCCACGCCCTGCTCGGACGTCTGTGAAACGTGTCCTGTCCACCCACCGGATGCCACCGGGCCCTACCACGCCGAGAGCTCATGTGGGATGATGGCGGTGACGCCAGGGCCCTTCAGCGGCTGCCACGGGCGGGTCGGCCCCGCGGACTTCCTCGAGCACTGCCTCCAGGAGATGGTCCTCACCGCTGGGGCCACGGACACCCTGTGCCGGAGTCTGCAAGCCTACACCGTGGCCTGCCAGGAGGCTGGAGCTCCGGTGAGGGCCTGGAGGACGGAGAGCTTCTGCCGTGAGTAGCTTCACCGGGCGGCAAAGGTGGGGGAGGTGGGATTGCGACGATGGGATCGGGGTGGGATTGCAATGATGGGATTGCGACGATGGGATTGGGGTGGGATTGCAAATGGGATGGGATTGCGACGATGGGATTGGGGTGGGATTGCAATGATGGGATTGCGATGATGGGATTGGGGTGGGATTGCAACGATGGCATGGGGATGGGATTGCAACGATGGGATTGGGGTGGGATTGCAATGATGGGATTTCAATGATGGGATTGGGGTGGGATTGCAACAATGGGATTGGGATGGGATTGCAACGATGGGATTGCAACGATGGGATTGGGGTGGGATTACAATGCCGGGACTGGGATGGGATTGCAAACATGAGATGGGATTGCAACGATGGGATTGGAATGGGATTGCAATGATGGGATTGGGGTGGGATTGCAAACATGAGACGGGATTTCAATGATGGGATTGCAAAGATGGGATTGGGATGGGATTATAATGATGGGATTGGGATGGGATTGCAATGATGAGATGGGATTGCAATGACGGGATTGGGGTGGGATTGCAATGATGGGATTTGGGTGGGATTTCAATGATGGGATTGGGATGGGATTGCAATGATGAGATTGGGATGGGAGTACAACGATGGGATTGGGGGGGATTGCAACGATGGGATTGGGGGGGATTGCAATGGTGGAATTGGGGTGGGATTACAATGACGGGATTGGGATGGGAGTGCAATGATGGGGTTGCAATGATGGAATTGGGGTGGGATTTCAATGATGGGATTGGGGTGGGATTGCAATGATAGGATTGGGGTGGGATTTCAACCATGGGATGGGGTTGGGATTGCAACCACGGGATGGGGTTGGGATTGCCACCATGGAATGGGGATGAGGTTGCAACCATGGGTTGGAGACCCTCCCTGTTCCAGGTTTCAATCCCAATCTGGGGACGGGACCAGCACCCAAGGGTCCCCTTCCCCTTCCTCATCCTCCCCAGCTCTGCCCTGCGGCGAGCACAGCCTCTACGCCCTCTGCGCCCGCTCCTGCGAGGGCAGCTGCGCCCGCCTGGCCCATCCCCTGCCCTGCGCCGGCCCCTGCTTCGAGGGCTGCCGCTGCGCCGAGGGCTTCTTCACCGACGGCCACCGCTGCCTGCTCCCCAGCACCTGCGGCTGCTTCCAGGACGGGCGGTACCTCCCGGTGAGCTCCCCTCGCCATGGGGTGCGGAAATGAGGGGGCGTCGCGGGAACGGGACGGCGGTGGGGTGATGGTTTAAGGGGTCTCCTCGGCTTTGTAGGTGTTGGAGGACGTCTTCGTGGGCAACTGCAGCCAACACTGCACCTGCTACCTGCACAGCACCCTGGTCTGCGAGGGTGCCCGCTGCCCGCCCGGCACGGGGTGTGGGGTGCAGGGGGGCCGCCGGCTCTGCCTGGCCCGGGGGGGACCCTGAGAGGTGTCGTGGGGAGATCCCGATGGGAGCAAGGTGGGGGGACTGGGGGGGGGGGGCAAGTGGGGAGTCCTGGGGCGTCACGGGGGGGTTGCGGGGTGGAGAATTCCGGGAGATTGGGAGATTGAGGAGGGATTTGGGATGAAGAATCCTCAGAGACTGGGGGGGATTTGGGATGGAGAATCCCAGGGGACGGGAAGATTGAGGGGGGATTTGGGATGGAGAATCCTCAGAGATTGGGGGGGATTTGGGATGGAGAATCCCAGGGGACGGGAAGATTGAGGGGGGATTTGGGATGGAGAATCCTCAGAGATTGGGGGGGATTTGGGATGCAGAATACCAGGGGATTGGGAGACTGAGGGGGGATTTGGGATGGAGAATCCCAGGGGATTGGGAGATTGGGGGAGGATTTGGGATGGAGAATTCCGGGAGATTGGGAGATTGAGGAGGGATTTGGGATGAAGAATCCTCAGAGATTGGGGCGGGGGGGATTTGGGATGGAGAATCCCCGGGGATTGGGAGATTGAGAGGGGATTTGGGATGGAGAATCCTCAGAGACTGGGGGGGATTTGGGATGGAGAATCCCTGGGGATTGGGAGACTGAGGGGGGATTTGGGATGGAGAATTCTCAGAGATTGAGGGGGATTTGGGATGGAGAATCCCTGGGGATTGGGAGACTGAGGGGGATTTGGGATGGAGAATCCTCAGAGACTGGGGGGGGATTTGGGATGGAGAATCCCTGGGGATTGGGAGACTGAGGGGGGATTTGGGATGGAGAATCCTCAGAGACTGGGGGGGATTTGGGATGGAGAATCCCTGGGGATTGGGAGACTGAGGGGGGATTTGGGATGGAGAATCCTCAGAGACTGGGGGGGGATTTGGGATGGAGAATCCCTGGGGATTGGGAGATTGAGGGGGGATTTGGGATGGAGAATCCTCAGAGATTGGGGGGGATTTGGGATGGAGAATCCCCGGGGATTGGGAGACTGAGGGGGGATTTGGGATGGAGAATCCCAGATGATTGGGAGATTGAGGGGGGATTTGGGATGAAGAATCCTCAGAGACTGGGGGGGATTTGGGATGGGGAATCCCAGGGGACAGGAAGATTGGGGGGGATTTGGGATGGAGAATCCTCGGGGATTGGGAGACTGAGGGGGATTTGGGATGGAGAATCGCAGGGGATTGGGAGATTGGGGGAGGATTTGGGATGGAGAATCCTCAGATATTGAGGGGGATTTGGGATGGAGAATCCTGGGGGATTGGGGCATCCCAGGGGGACAATTCCTTCACGGCAGACCCACAATCCCCATTTCTTCCCCCGATTTGCCGTATCTCCCCGATTCCTTCCCACATAAAGGCACAGAAAAAAAAAAAAAAAAAAAAAAAAAGAGGAGAAAATGGTTCTCTCTCCTGGTGCTTTTCTCTGCCCCCACCTCCCAAAAAACCCACCCTGGGGTCCCCCAAAAACACCCCCGGGACCCCCAACTCCCTGCAGACCCCCCCCAAACCTCCCTGGGGTTCCCGTCAAGCCACTCCGATCCCCCAAACTGCTCCAAGGAGCCCCCAAATCACCCCAGAAGCCCCCCCAAAACATGCCAAGTGTACCCCAAAACCATTCCAGGGACGTGCTAAACCCCTCAGGGACCCCCCCAAACTCCCCAACCCCCCTCAGGACCCCTTAAATCCCCCCCCGGAACCCCCAAACCACTCGAGGGACCCCCAAAAGCACCCCAGGGACACCCCAAACCTCCCTGGGGACTCTCTGACATCCCTGGGGACCTCCTCAGCCCCCGCCCCCAAACTACCAAACCCCTCCAGGTGACCCCTCAAATCACCCCAGGGACCCCCCCCCCAAACCACCCTGGGGACTCTCCGACACCCCAAAGACCTCCCAGGGACCCCCCCCCCCCGGGGACTCTCTGACACCCCCAGGACCCCCTCAGTCCCCCTCAAACCACCAAACCCCTCCAGGGAACCCCCCAAATCACTCCAGGGAGCCCCTAAACCTCCCTGGGGACTCTCTTGACACCCCCCTGGGACCCCCTCACCCCTCCCACCTGGAACCCCCCAAAACCATCTCTGGGAATCCCCTAAACCCCCCCAGGGACCCCCCCCAACACCCGCAAGGACCCCTCAAACCCCCTGGGGACTCTTCAACACACCCCCGGGACCCCCTTCACCCCCCTGAAACCCCCAAAACCCTCTTGGGACCCCAAAAACCCACCGCTGGAAGCCCCCTAACCCCCCCCCCAGAGACACCCCGACCCCTCCCCCCAAGGCCCCCCCCCCGAACCCCCTGGGGACCCTACAACCCCCCCGGAGACCCCCTCAGCCCCCATGGAGCCCCAAAACCGCTCTAGGGGACCCCTCAAATCCCACCGGGAGACCCAACCCCCCCCAAGGACCCCCCCCAAAACTCCCGGGGGGACTCTCCACCCCCCCCCCCGGGACCCCTTCAGTCCCCCTGGAGCCTGCAAACCACTCCAGAGGGACCCCCCCAAATCCCCCTGGGAACCCCAATACCACCCCAGGGCCCCCCCCCAAACTACTCCTGGACCCCCCAAACCTCTCCAGGGATCCACAAACCTTTCCAAGCACCCCTTCCAAACATCCCTGGGGACTCTACAAACCCCCCCCGGGACCCCTTCAGTCCCCCCTGAAGCCCCCAAACCCCTCCATGCGACCCCCCCCCAAATCCCCCCTTGGAACCCCAATACCACCCCAGGGACCCCCAAACCTCCACGGGGACCCCCCCAAACCTCTCCAGGGATCCACAAACCTTTCCAAGGACACCCCCCCCAAACGTCCCTGGGGACTCTACAACACCCCCCCCCCCCGGGACCCCTTCAGTCCCCCTGGAGCCCCCAAACCCCTCCATGCGACCCCCCCAAATCCCCCCTGGGAACCCCAATACCACCCCAGGGACCCCCAAACCTCCACGGGGACCCCCCCAATACCCCCATCTGGGTGTCGGAATGGGGACCCAGGCGTTCGGGGGGAACACCCAGGCGTCCCGGGGCGGGGGGGGGGCGACCAGGCGTCCCGGGGGGGGGGGGGGACACGGACCAGGCGTTCGGGGCCCCTCGTTAGCGGCTCTCCGGACCGTGATGCCCCGGTGCCGCTTATTCATTTGCTCAGCAATTAACGGCGACGGGGGAGGGGCTGACCCACAACCGGACGCCTGGGTCCTCTTTTGGGGGGGTGGGGAGGGTCCCCGCACGCCTGGGTCCTTTTTTGGGGGGGATGGGGAGGGTCCCCGCACGCCTGGGTCCCTTTTTGGGGGGTGGGGAGGGTCACCGGATGCCTGGGTCACTTTTAAGGAGGGGGTCGGGAGGGTCCCCGCACGCCTGGGTCCTCTTTTGGGGGGGATGAGGAGGGTCCCCGGACGCCTGGGTCCCTTTTGGGGAGGGAGTGGGGAGGGTCTCCGGACGCCTGGGTCCTTTTTTTGGGGAGGATGGGGAGGGTCCCGGACATCTGGGTCCTCTTTTGGGGGGTGGGGAGGGTCCCCGCACGCATGAGTCACTTTTGGGAAGGGGGTGGGGAGGGTCCCCGGATGCTTGGGTCCCTTTTTGGGGGGGTGGGGACGGTCCCCGGACGCTTGGGTCCCTTTTAAGGAGGGGGTTGGGAGGGTCCCCGGAGCCTGGGTCCTTTTTGGGGAGGATGGGTAGGGTCCCCGGACGCCTGGGTCCTTTTCTGGGGGGATGGGGAGGGTCCCGGACATCTGGGTCCTCTTTTGGGGAGGGGGTGGGGAGGGTCCCCGGAGCCTGGGTCCTTTTTGGGGGGGTGGGGTGGGTCCCCGGACACCTGGGTCCTTTTTGGGGGGGGATGGGGAGGGTCCCGGACATCTGGGTCCTCTTTTGGGGAGGGGGTGGGGAGGGTCCCCGGACGCCTGGGTCACTTTTTGGGGAGGATGGGGAGGGTCCCCGGACACCTGGGTCCTTTTTGGGGGGGGATGGGGAGGGTCCCCGGACGCTTGGGTCCCTTTTTGGGGGGGTGGGGAGGGTCCCCGCACGCCTGGGTCCCTTTTAAGGAGGGGGTCGGGAGGGTCCCCGCACGCTTGGGTCCTCTTTTGGGGGGGATGGGGAGGGTCCCCGGACGCCTGGGTCCCTTTTGGGGAGGGAGTGGGGAGGGTCTCCGGATGCCTGGGTCCTTTTTGGGGAGGATGGGGAGGGTCCCGGACATCTGGGTCCTCTTTTGGGGGGTGGGGAGGGTCCCCGGACGCCTGGGTCCCTTTTAAGGAGGGGGTGGGGAGGGTCCCTGGATGCCTGGGTCCTTTTTGGGGGGGTGGGGAGGGTCCCCGGATGCTTGAGTCCTTTTCTGGAGGATGGGGAGGGTCCCCGGACGCCTGGGTCCCTGTTGCGGGGGGGGGGGGGCTCTGGTTGAGGAGGTGTTTGGGGGGGGTCCTTGGGGACATTTGGGGTGTCACCTTGGAAGCCTGTGTGTGTCCCCACCACCACCCCCCCCCCCGGGTCCCTGTGTGCTCCATGGGGCTCTGCCCAACCCCCACCCACTGGGTCCATGGGTGCCCCCCCTTCCCCCCCCCCCCAATCTATTGTTCTGGAGAACAAAAGGCTCCTGCCCTGTCGCAGCCCCAATTATCCGGCGCAGGGGAGCAGAGGGACCCAGGTGTCCCCAAACAGGGCCCTGCCCGACGCCTGGGTCCTCCGGGGGGGGGGGGGGAGGGGGGACGGACGGATGGATGGAGGGACAGGTGGATGGATGGATCGTTGGGTGGAAGGATGGACGGAGGGAGAGATGGATGGATGGAGGGACAGACGGATGGATCGTTGGGTGGAAGGATGGATGGACGGAGGGATGGAGGGACAGGTGGATGGATGGATCGTTGGGTGGAAGGATGGACGGAGGGATGGACAGAGGGATGGAAGGATGGATGGATTGTTGGGTGGAAGGATGGACGAACGGATGGATGGAGGGATGGTCAGACCATGGGGTGGAGGAATTGATGGATGGAGGGACAGACAGACGGGTGGATGGAGGGATGGATGGATGGACAGAAGGATGGAGAGAGGGAGGGAAGGATGGAGAGAGGGACGGATGGATGGATGGATTGTTGGGTGGAAGGATGGACAGACGGATGGAGGGATGGTCAGACCACGGGGTGGAGGAATTAATGGATGGAGGGACAGATGGACGGAAGGACGGGTGGATGGAGGGATGGAAGTATGGATGGAGGGACAGATGGACGGATGGAGGGACAGATGGACGGATCATTGGGTGGAAGGATGGATGGATGGACGGAGGAAGGGACAGACGGAAGGACGGAGGGAAGGATGGAGGGATGGAGGAATAGGTGGAGGGAGGGACAGATGGAGGGATAGAAGGATGGACAGAGGGATCATCAGAGGAATGAATTGGAGGGAGGGATGTTTGGATGAAGGGATGGATGGACAGATGGACAGATGGAGGGATGGACAGACGGAGGGACAGGTGGGTGGATGGTTGTATGAAGGGGTGAACAGAGGGAGGGAGGAATGAACTGAGGGCTCATTGGATGGATGGATGGATGGAGGGACGGACAGATGGACAGTTGGAGGGATCATTGGATGGATGGATGGATGGAAGGGAGTGGATGGAGAGAGGGATGGATGGAAGAAGCATTGAATGGACAGATGTATGGACGGATGAAAGGGTGGATGGAGATATGGGTGGATGGACGGACAGATGGAGGGATCATTGGGTGGAGATACGGGTGGACGGATGGACAGATGGAGGGATCATTGGGTGGAGATATGGGTGGACGGATGGACAGATGGAGGGATCATTGGGTGGAGATATGGGTGGATGGACGGACAGATGGAGGGATCATTGGGTGGAGATATGGATGGACGGACAGATGGAGGGATCATTGGGTGGAGATATGGATGCATGGATGGACAGATGGAGGGATCATTGGGTGGAGATATGGATGGACGGACGGACAGATGGAGGGATCATTGGGTGGAGATATGGATGCATGGATGGACAGATGGAGGGATCATTGGGTGGAGATATGGATGGACGGACGGACAGATGGAGGGATCATTGGGTGGAGATATGGATGGACAGATGGATGACGGAGGGATCACTGGATGGAGATATGGATGGACGGACGGACAGATGGACGGAGGGGTCATTGTATGGGGATATGGATGGACAGATGGATGTAGAGATGGATGGAAGGACAGATAGACGGAGGGAGAGACCAACAAGGACCCACACCGCCGCCCCACTGGCACCAGCCCAGCCCCAGATCCGTCCAGCCCCAGATCTTATCTCTGCCCTGGGGCCAGCCCGCCCCCTCCACGGGGACCAGTGGGGTGGCACTGGAGGGGGGCGGAGCCAGCACGCCATTGGTCAATGCCACCCCATTGGCCGCTACAAAAACCCAGAGCCCTTGGAGGAGCCACAGCCCTGTGGCCCCGGCATGGTGAGTCCCAGACGCCTGGGTCCCCTTTCCATTCAGGGGGGTTATGGGGTCTGTGGGGCAGGGTGGGTCCTGGACACCTGGGTCCCCCGCCCTGCTGTGGGGTCTGTGGGGCAGGGTGGGTCCTGGACGCCTGGGTCCCCCGCCCAGCTGTGGGGTCTATGGGGCAGGGTGGGTCCTGGACACCTGGGTCCCCCACCCAGCTGTGGGGTCTATGGGGCAGGGTGGGTCCTGGACCCCTGGGTCCCCTGCCCAGCTGTGGGGTCTGTGGGGCAGGGTGGGTCCTCGACACCTGGGTCCCCCGCCCTGCTGTGGGACCTATGGGGCAGGGTGGGTCCTGGACACCTGGGTCCCCCGCCCAGCTGTGGGGTCTATGGGGCAGGGTGGGTCCTGGACACCTGGGTCCCCCACCCAGCTGTGGGACCTATGGGGCAGGGTGGGTCCTGAACACCTGGGTCCCCCGCCCAGCTGTGGGACCTATGGGGCAGGGTGGGTCCTGGACACCTGGGTCCCCCGCCCAGCTGTGCGGTCTGTGGGGCAGGGTGGGTCCTGGACACCTGGGTCCCCTGCCCAGCTGTGGGACTTATGGGGCAGGGTGGGTCCTGGACACCTGGGTCCCCCACCCAGCTGTGGGGTCTATGGGGCAGGGTGGGTCCTGGACACCTGGGTCCCCTGCCCAGCTGTGCGGTCTGTGGGGCAGGGTGGGTCCTGGACACCTGGGTCCCCCACCCAGCTGTGGGGTCTATGGGGCAGGGTGGGTCCTGGACACCTGGGTCCCCCGCCCAGCTGTGGGGTCTGTGGGGCAGGGTGGGTCCTGGACACCTGGGTCCCCCGCCCAGCTGTGGGGTCTTTGGGGCAGGGTGGGTCCTGGACACCTGGGTCCCCCGCCCAGCTGTGGGGTCTATGGGGCAGGGTGGGTCCTGGACGCCTGGGTCCCCCGCCCTGCTGTGGGACCTATGGGGCAGGGTGGGTCCTGGACGCCTGGGTCCCCCGCCCTGCTGTGGGGTCTATGGGGCAGGGTGGGTCCTGGACGCCTGGGTCCCCCGCCCAGCTGTGGGGTCTATGGGGCAGGGCGGGTCCCCCACCCCCTTTCTCACAGTCCTCTCTCCAACGTGTGGGGCAGATGGGGCCTCCTGGGACATTGGTCCTCTGGGCTTGGTTCGTGCTCCAGTGCGGTGAGTCCCATTTGACTAAAATCCCTGTTTCTCCACCCAAATTCCACCCCACCTCTCTCTCCCCCCATGTCCTCCTTTCCCGCCCTGTCCTACCTCAGCTCCGACCCCAAATTTGCCACTGCCAGACCCAAATCCATGCACCCTTTCATTGCCCCTCTCCTTTTTGCCTCTCCGACCCCAAATTTGGCATTTCTAGCCCCAAATTCCCTTCCTTGGGAATGGGCAGCAGGACCCAACCCCTACGCAAGCCCCCAGAGAATCCTCACCCTTAAATCCTACCATAAGCATTGACCCAAGGGAGGAAAGAGCTAGTTTTAGTGGGGGGAGAGCAAAACCGGTAGGGAATTCTGCCTCATTGGACAACAAAAGAAGGCGCCCCCCCCCCCAGCAGTGGATTCTCTGCTGTGTGATAAGGGGTTGGGCTGTGGCTCACTGAGCTCCGGGTTTTATTCCCCAGGTGCTGATCCACCAGCCCAGAGCGGAGCCAAGCTCTGCCTTGGGGTGCGATGCGGACCTGGGAGCGCGTGCAAAATGTCGGATGCTGGGCCCAAATGCGTCCCCTTGCCCTCGTGCAAAAACTACCAGTGCAAGGAGGGAACCCAGTGCAAGATGGTGGACGGGTGGCCAAAATGCGTCCCGTTGCCTTCGTGCAACAACGTCCATTGTGAAGAAGGAACGCGATGTAAGATGGCGGCCGGGAGGCCCAAGTGCGTCCCGCTGCCATCATGCAAGAACTTCCGTTGCGGAGCAGGAACCCAGTGCAAGATGGTTGATGGGTGGCCCAAGTGCGTCCCGCTGCCATCATGCAAGACCTTCCACTGTGAAGAAGGAACCCAGTGCAAGATGGTGGACGGGTGGCCCAAGTGTGTTCCGTTGCCTTCATGCAAGAACTTCCGTTGCGGAGCAGGAACCCAGTGCAAGATGGTTGATGGGTGGCCAAAATGCATCCCATTGCCATCATGCATCAACTTCCGTTGTGAAGCAGGAACCCAGTGCAAGATGGTTGATGGGTGGCCCAAGTGCGTCCCGCTGCCTTCATGCAAGAACTTCCGTTGCGGAGCAGGAACCCAGTGCAAGATGGTGGACGGGTGGCCAAAATGCGTCCCGCTGCCTTCGTGCAAGACCTTCCATTGTGGAGCAGGAACCGAGTGCAAGATGGTGGAGGGGAGGCCCAAGTGTGTCCCGTTGCCTTCGTGCAACAACGTCCGTTGCGAAGAAGGAACGCGATGTAAGATGGTGGACGGGAGGCCCAAGTGCGTCCCGCTGCCATCATGCAAGACCTTCCATTGTGGAGCAGGAACCCAGTGCAAGATGGTTGATGGGTGGCCAAAATGCGTCCCGCTGCCTTCGTGCAACAACGTCCGTTGCGAAGAAGGAACGCGATGTAAGATGGTGGACGGGAGGCCCAAGTGCGTCCCACTGCCATCATGCAAGAACTTCCGTTGCGGAGCAGGAACCCAGTGCAAGATGGTTGATGGGTGGCCAAAATGCATCCCATTGCCATCATGCATCAACTTCCGTTGTGAAGCAGGAACCCAGTGCAAGATGGTTGATGGGTGGCCCAAGTGCGTCCCGCTGCCTTCATGCAAGAACTTCCGTTGCGGAGCAGGAACCCAGTGCAAGATGGTGGATGGGTGGCCAAAATGCGTCCCGCTGCCTTCGTGCAAGACCTTCCATTGTGGAGCAGGAACCGAGTGCAAGATGGTGGAGGGGAGGCCCAAGTGTGTCCCGTTGCCTTCGTGCAACAACGTCCGTTGCGAAGAAGGAACGCGATGTAAGATGGTGGACGGGAGGCCCAAGTGCGTCCCGCTGCCATCATGCAAGACCTTCCATTGTGGAGCAGGAACCCAGTGCAAGATGGTTGATGGGTGGCCAAAATGCGTCCCGCTGCCTTCGTGCAACAACGTCCGTTGCGAAGAAGGAACGCGATGTAAGATGGTGGACGGGAGGCCCAAGTGCGTCCCACTGCCATCATGCAAGAACTTCCGTTGCGGAGCAGGAACCCAGTGCAAGATGGTTGATGGGTGGCCCAAGTGCGTCCCGCTGCCTTCGTGCAACAACGTCCGTTGTGGAGCAGGAACCCAGTGCAAGATGGTTGATGGGTGGCCAAAATGCGTCCCGTCGCCTTCATGCACCAACTTCCATTGTGGAGCAGGAACCGAGTGCAAGATGGTTGATGGGTGGCCCAAGTGTGTCCCATTGCCTTCGTGCAACAACGTCCGTTGCGAAGAAGGAACGCGATGTAAGATGGTGGACGGGAGGCCCAAGTGCGTCCCACTGCCATCATGCAAGAACTTCCGTTGCGGAGCAGGAACCCAGTGCAAGATGGTTGATGGGTGGCCAAAATGCGTCCCGTCGCCTTCATGCACCAACTTCCATTGTGGAGCAGGAACCGAGTGCAAGATGGTTGATGGGTGGCCCAAGTGTGTCCCATTGCCTTCGTGCAACAACGTCCGTTGCGAAGAAGGAATGCGATGTAAGATGGTGGACGGGAGGCCAAAGTGTGTCCCGTTGCCATCATGCAAGAACTTCCGTTGCGGAGCAGGAACCCAGTGCAAGATGGTGGACGGGTGGCCCAAGTGCGTCCCCACGCCCTCGTGTCAGAGCTTCCCCTGCAAGGGAGGGACGCGATGCGAGATGGTGGCTGGGAGACCCAAGTGTGTCCCCACACCCTCCTGTCGCCTATTCCGCTGCAGCGAGGGCATGCGGTGCAAGATGGTGGGTGGTTGGCCGAAATGTGTCCACCTACTGCCCTCCTGCCGGCCTATTCGCTGCCCGAAGGGGACCCAATGCAAGATGGTGGATGGTTGGCCCAAATGCGTGCGCAAGCAGCTCTTCGAGAGGGAAGCGCCACGAGCTCCAGCTCTCCACATGCCACCCTCGTGCCACCATCAGCAATGTCCCAAACAGTCCACGTGCAAGGTGGTTGATGGTTGGCCCCAGTGTGTCCGCAACCCCGCCTCCTGCAGTGACATCCAATGCCAGAAGGGAACCATGTGTCAGGTGGTTGATGGTTGGCCACGGTGCGTCCACACCAAGACGTCCTCAAGACGACCTTCTTGCGGTGACATCCACTGTCCCAAAGGGACCACGTGCAATGTGGTCAGCGGTTGGCCCCAGTGTGTCCACAACCCCGCCTCCTGCCAGGACATCCAGTGCCAGAAGGGAACCACGTGTCAGGTTGTTGATGGCTGGCCACGGTGTGTCCAAACTAAGATGTCCCCAAGAAGACCTTGCCAGGATGTCCAGTGTCCCAAAGGAACCTTGTGCAAGACGATCGATGACCAACCGCGCTGTGTCCACAGCCCGCCCTCCTGCGATGACATCCAATGCCAGAAGGGAACCGTGTGTCACATGGTTGATGGGTGGCCTTGGTGTGGGCCAATGAAGACCACCCACTCGCAGCTCGTCCACAAAATCCCAACGTGTGATGACATCCATTGCCAAAAGGGGGCGGTGTGCAAAGTGCTGGACGGGTGGCCCAAATGCGTCGGTCCCCTACCCTCGTGCAGCGACATCCAATGTCCTCACGGCACCTTGTGCAAGATGATAGGTGGTTGGCCCAAATGCATCCACAACCCGCCCTCCTGCAGCAACTTTCGGTGCCCGAAGGGGACCGTGTGCCTCATGGCGCATGGTTGGCCCCGCTGTGTGCAAAGAGGGCTGTCCCCCCACCAACCAGCTTCTTCCGCTTGGGCGGGAACCACGAAATATTCCTCCTCCTCCTCCCATCCCATCCCAAATCAAGTACCCAGCGTGCAACCATCCTGCGCCAACATCCGGTGTCACCAAGGGACCACGTGCAAGATGGTGGACGGCGAACCACGGTGTGTCCGAACACAACCCTCCTGCCATGACGTCCAATGCCAGAACGGAACCACATGCCAGATCGTTGATGATTGGCCACGGTGTGTCCAAACCAAGATGTCCCTCAAGAAACCTTCTTGCAGTGATGTCCACTGTCCCTCAGGAACCACGTGCAAGATGATGGACGGCCAACCACGCTGTGTCCACAACCTGCCCTCCTGCCGTGACATCCAATGCCAGAAGGGAACCACGTGCCAGATGGTTGATGGTTGGCCACGGTGCGTCCAAACCAAGACATCCCTCAGGCAACCTTCTTGCACTGATGTCCACTGTCCCCAGGGGACCACATGCAAGATGATGGACGGCCAACCACGGTGTGTCCACAACCCACCCTCCTGCAAGAACCTCCAATGCCAGAAGGGAACCACGTGCCAGATGGTTGATGGTTGGCCACGGTGTGTCCAAATTAAGGTCTCCCACACACCACCCACCCTGAAAAGACCAAGATGTGAGGACATCCACTGCGCCAAAGGAACCGTGTGCAGCATAGTCGATGGTGGACCTAAATGTGTGGCCCAACAGCGTTCCTGCAGTGACACGCACTGTCCCCAAGGGACCACTTGCAAGATGCTGGACGGCCAACCACGGTGTGTCCACAACCTGCCCTCCTGCAGTGACATCCAATGCCAGAAGGGAACCACATGTCACATGGTTGATGGTTGGCCACGGTGCGTCCACACGAAGAAGTCTCGAAGGCCACATTCTTGCACTGATATCCACTGTCCCCAAAGGACAACATGTAACATGATTAACGGCCAGCCACGGTGTGTCCACAACCCACCCTCCTGCCAGAACATCCAATGCCAGAAGGGAACCACGTGCCAGATGGTTGATGGTTGGCCACGGTGTGTCCAAACCAAGATGTCCCTCACGCAACCTTCTTGCAGTGACATCCACTGTCCCCAAGGGACCACGTGCAAGATGACAGATGGTTGGCCACACTGTGTGCACAACCCCGCCTCCTGCAGTGACGTCCAATGCCAGAAGGGAACCACCTGCCAGATGGTTGATAGTTGGCCACGGTGTGTCCAAACCAAGATGTCCCTCAGGCAACCTTCTTGCAGTGATGTCCACTGTCCCCAAGGGACCATGTGCAAGATGATGGACGGCCAACCACGGTGTATCCACACACCTCCCTCCTGCCGTGACATCCAATGCCAGAAGGGAACCACGTGTCACATGGCTGATGGTTGGCCACGGTGCGTCCAAACCAAGATGTCCCTCAAGAAACCTTCTTGCAGTGATGTCCACTGTCCCTCAGGAACCACGTGCAAGATGATGGACGGCCAACCACGCTGTGTCCACAACCTGCCCTCCTGCCGTGACATCCAATGCCAGAAGGGAACCACGTGTCACATGGTTGATGGTTGGCCACGGTGTGTCCAAATCAAGATGTCCCTCAAGAAACCTTCTTGCAGTGATGTCCACTGTCCCTCAGGAACCACGTGCAAGATGATGGACGGCCAACCACGCTGTGTCCACAACCTGCCCTCCTGCCGTGACATCCAATGCCAGAAGGGAACCACGTGCCAGATGGTTGATGGTTGGCCACGGTGTGTCCACACCAAGACATCCCTCAGGCAACCTTCTTGCAGTGATGTCCACTGTCCCCAGGGGACCACATGCAAGATGATGGACGGCCAACCACGGTGTGTCCACAACCCACCCACCTGCAAGAACCTCCAATGCCAGAAGGGAACCACATGCCAGATGGTTGATGGTTGGCCACGGTGTGTCCAAATTAAGGTCTCCCACACACCACCCACCCTGAAAAGACCAAGATGTGAGGACATCCACTGCGCCAAAGGAACCGTGTGCAGCGTAGTCGATGGTGGACCTAAATGTGTGGCCCAACAGCGTTCCTGCAGTGACACGCACTGTCCCCAAGGGACCACTTGCAAGATGCTGGACGGCCAACCACGGTGTGTCCACAACCTGCCCTCCTGCAGTGACATCCAATGCCAGAAGGGAACCACATGTCACATGGTTGATGGTTGGCCACGGTGCGTCCACACGAAGAAGTCTCGAAGGCCACATTCTTGCACTGATATCCACTGTCCCCAAAGGACAACATGTAACATGATTAACGGCCAGCCACGGTGTGTCCACAACCCACCCTCCTGCCAGAACATCCAATGCCAGAAGGGAACCACGTGCCAGATGGTTGATGGTTGGCCACGTTGTGTCCAAACCAAGATGTCCCTCAGGCAACCTTCTTGCAGTGATGTCCACTGTCCCCAAGGGACCACGTGCAAGATGACAGATGGTTGGCCGCACTGTGTGCACAACCCCGCCTCCTGCAGTGACATCCAATGCCAGAAGGGAACCACATGTCACATGGTTGATGGTTGGCCGCGGTGCGTCCAAACCAAGATGTCCCCACCACAACCTTCTTGCAGTGATGTCCACTGTCCCCAAGGGACCACGTGCAAGATGATGGACGGCCAACCACGCTGTGTCCACACACCTCCCTCCTGCCGTGACATCCAATGCCAGAAGGGAACCACGTGCCAGATGGTTGATGGTTGGCCACGGTGCGTCCCAACCAAGATGTCCCTCAGGCAACCTTCTTGCAGTGATGTCCACTGTCCCCAAGGGACCACGTGCAAGATGATGGATGGCCAACCACGCTGTGTCCAAACAACTCCCTCCTGCAGTGACATCCAATGCCAGAAGGGAACCACGTGCCAGATGGTTGATGGTTGGCCACGGTGCGTCGCAACCAAGATGTCCCTCAGGCATCCTTCTTGCAGTGATGTCCACTGTCCCCAAGGGACCACGTGCAAGATGATGGACGGCCAACCACGCTGTGTCCACACACCTCCCTCCTGCCGTGACATCCAATGCCAGAAGGGAACCACGTGCCAGATGGTTGATGGTTGGCCACGGTGTGTCCAAACCAAGATGTCCCTCAAGAAACCTTCTTGCAGTGATGTCCACTGTCCCTCAGGAACCACGTGCAGGATGATGGACGGCCAACCACGCTGTGTCCACACAACTCCCTCCTGCAGTGACATCCAATGCCAGGAGGGAACCACGTGCCAGATGGTTGATGGTTGGCCACGGTGTGTCCACACCAAGACATCCCTCAGGCAACCTTCTTGCAGTGATGTCCACTGTCCCTCAGGAACCACATGCAAGATGATGGACGGCCAACCACAGTGTGTCCACAACCTGCCCTCCTGCAGTGACATCCAATGCCAGAAGGGAACCACGTGCCAGATGGTTGATGGTTGGCCACGGTGTGTCCAAACAAAGATGTCCCCAAGGAGACCTTCTTGCAGTGATGTCCACTGTCCCCAAGGGACCACGTGCAAGATGACAGATGGTTGGCCGCACTGTGTGCACAACTCCGCCTCCTGCAGTGACATCCAATGCCAGAAGGGAACCATGTGCCAGATGGTTGATGGTTGGCCACGGTGCATCCAAATCAAGATGTCCCCACCACAACCTTCTTGCAGTGATGTCCACTGTCCCCAAGGGACCACGTGCAGGATGATGGACGGCCAACCACGCTGTGTCCACACAACTCCCTCCTGCAGTGACGTCCAATGCCAGAAGGGAACCACGTGCCAGATGGTTGATGGTTGGCCACAGTGCGTCCACACCAAGACATCCCTCAGGCAACCTTCTTGCAGTGATGTCCACTGTCCCCAGGGGACCCCATGCAAGATGATGGATGGCCAACCACGGTGTGTCCACAACCCACCCTCCTGCAAGAACCTCCAATGCCAGAAGGGAACCACGTGCCAGATGGTTGATGGTTGGCCACGGTGCGTCCAAATTAAGGTCTCCTACACACCACCCACCGTGAAAAGACCAAGATGTGAGGACATCCACTGCGCCAAAGGAACCGTGTGCAGCATAGTCGATGGTGGACCTAAATGTGTGGCCCAACAGCGTTCCTGCAGTGACACGCACTGTCCCCAAGGGACCACGTGCAAGATGCTGGACGGCCAACCACGCTGTGTCCACAACCTGCCCTCCTGCAGTGACATCCAATGCCAGAAGGGAACCACATGTCACATGGTTGATGGTTGGCCACGTTGTGTCCAAACCAAGATGTCCCTCAAGAAACCTTCTTGCAGTGATGTCCACTGTCCCTCAGGAACCACGTGCAAGATGACAGATGGTTGGCCACACTGTGTGCACAACCCCGCCTCCTGCAGTGACGTCCAATGCCAGAAGGGAACTACGTGCCAGATGGTTGATGGTTGGCCACGGTGCGTCCAAATCAAGATGTCCCCACCACAACCTTCTTGCAGTGATGTCCACTGTCCCCAAGGGACCACGTGCAAGATGATGGATGGCCAACCACGCTGTGTCCATACAACTCCCTCCTGCCGTGACATCCAATGCCAGAAGGGAACCACGTGCCAGATGGTTGATGGTTGGCCACGGTGCGTCCCAACCAAGACGTCCCTCAGGCAACCTTCTTGCAGTGATGTCCACTGTCCCTCAGGAACCACGTGCAAGATGATGGACGGCCAACCACGGTGTGTCCACACACCCGCATCCTGCCAGAACATCCAATGCCAGAAGGGAACCACGTGTCACATGGTTGATGGTTGGCCACGGTGCGTCCACACCAAGAAGTCTCGAAGGCCACATTCTTGCACTGATATCCACTGTCCCCAAGGGACGACATGTAACATGATTAACGGCCAGCCACGGTGTGTCCACCCCCCCCCCTCCTGCCAGAACATCCAATGCCAGAAGGGAACCACGTGCCAGATGGTTGATGGTTGGCCACGGTGTGTCCAAACAAAGATGTCCCCAAGGAGACCTTCTTGCAGTGACATCCACTGTCCCCAAGGGACCACGTGCAAGATGACAGATGGTTGGCCCCAGTGTGTCCAAAATCCACCTTCCTGCAGTGACATCCAATGCCAGAAGGGAACCATGTGCCAGATGGTTGATGGTTGGCCACGGTGCATCGAAACCAAGACATCCCTGAGGCCACCTTCTTGCGGGGACCTCCGATGTCCGAAAGGGACCACGTGCAAGACACTACATGAGTGGCCTCAATGTGTCCACGACCAACCCTCCTGCAGTGACGTCCACTGTCCCCAAGGCACCACGTGCAAGATGACAGGTGGTTGGCCACAGTGTGTTCAAATTCAGCCTTCCTGCAATGATGTCCACTGCCAGAAGGGAACCGTGTGTCAGATGGTTGATGGTTGGCCACGGTGTGTCCAAAGCAAGACGTCCCTCAGGCAACCTTCTTGTAGCGACATCCAATGTCCCAAAGGCACCACGTGCACGATGACGGATCGTTGGCCGCTGTGTGTCCAAAACCCGCCTTCTTGCAATGACATCCAATGCCAGAAAGAAACCACGTGTCACATGGTTGATGGCTGGCCACGGTGTGTCCAAACCAAGACTTCCATTAGGAGACCTTCTTGCAGAGATGTCCAATGCCCCAAAGGGACAACGTGCAGAATGAGAGCTGGGTGGCCTCAATGTGAGCACACCCAACCCTCCTGTCATGATATCCAGTGTTCCAAGGGGACCACATGTCAGGTGACGGACGGATGGCCTCGGTGTGTCCACATGCAACCTTCCTGCCACGATGTCCAATGCCAGAAGGGAACCACGTGTCAGATCGTTGATGGCTGGCCACGATGCATCCAAACGAAGACCTCCATTAGGAGACCTTCTTGCAATAATGTCCACTGTCCCAAAGGAACCATGTGCAACACGGTCAACGGTTGGCCCCAGTGTGTCCAAAATCGTCCCTCCTGCGGTGACATCCAATGCCAGAAGGGAACTACGTGCCAGATGGTTGATGGTTGGCCACGGTGCGTCCAAACCAAGACCTCCATTCAGAGACCTTCTTGCAGTGACATCAGCTGTCCCAAAGGGACCACGTGCAAGATGACAGATGGTTGGCCGCACTGTGTCCACAACCCCACCTGCAGTGACATCCAATGCCAGAAGGGAACCACATGTCAGATGGTTGATGGTTGGCCACGGTGCATCCAAACCAAGACGTCCATTCAGAGACCTTCTTGCAGCGATATCCAATGTTCCAAAGGGACCACGTGCAAGATGACAGACGGGTGGCCACAGTGTGTCCACCACCAACCCTCCTGCCGTGACATCCAATGCCAGAAGGGAACCACGTGTCAGACGGTTGATGGTTGGCCACGGTGTGTCCATACCAGGATCACTCTGAGGCAACCATCTTGCAGAGACATCCACTGTCCCAAAGGGTCCACGTGCAAGATGCTGCAGGGGTGGCCCCAGTGTGTCCATGGTCCACCCTCCTGTAGTGACATCCAATGCCAGATGGGAACCACGTGCCAGCTCGTAGATGGTTGGCCCAGGTGTGTCCAAACCAAGACCTCCATTCAGAGACCTTCTTGCAGGGACGTCCAGTGTTCCAAGGGGACCACGTGCAAGATGCTGCAGGGCTGGCCGCAATGTGTTCACCGCCAACCATCTTGCAACGACATCCAGTGTCAAAAAGGCAGCGTGTGTCAGATCGTGGATGGTTGGCCACGGTGTGTTCAGCATCAACCAACATGCAAGGACATCCAGTGTCCTAAAGGGACCTTGTGCAAGATGACGGATGGGTGGCCCCGCTGTGTCCATACCCAACCTTCCTGCCATGATGTCCAATGCCAGAAGGGAACCATGTGCCAGATGGTTGATGGTTGGCCACGGTGCATCCAAATCAAGACATCCCTGATGCCACCTTCCTGCAATAATGTCCACTGTCCCAAAGGAACCACGTGTAACACGGTCAATGGTTGGCCCCAGTGTGTCCAAAATCGTCCCTCCTGCCAGGACATCCAATGCCAGAAGGGAACCACATGCCAGATGGTTGATGGTTGGCCACGGTGCGTCCAAACGAAGACCACTTTGAGGCAACCATCTTGCAGAGACATCCAGTGTCCCAAAGGGACCACGTGCAAGATGACAGACGGGTGGCCACGGTGTGTCCACAGCCAACCTTCCTGCAGTGATGTCCACTGTCCCCAAGGGACCACATGCAACATGGTCAACGGTTGGCCCCAGTGTGTCCAAAATCGTCCCTCCTGCGGTGACATTCAATGCCAGAAGGGAACCACGTGCCAGATGGTTGATGGTTGGCCACAGTGCATCCAAACCAAGACCTCCATTCAGAGACCTTCTTGCAGTGACATCCAGTGTCCCAAAGGGACCACATGCAAGATGATAGACAGGTGGCCACAGTGTGTCCACATTATGTCCTCCTGTAACGACATCCAATGCCAGACGGGAACCACGTGCCAGGTCGTAGATGGTTGGCCACGGTGCATCCAAACCAAGACGTCCATTCAGAGACCTTCTTGCAGCAATATCCAATGTTCCAAGGGGACAATGTGCAAGATGACCGACGGGTGGCCCCAGTGTGTCCACAACCCGCCCTCCTGCCAGAATATCCAATGCCAGAAGGGAACCATGTGCCAGATGGTTGATGGTTGGCCACGGTGCGTCCAAACCAAGACTTCCATTCAGAGACCTTCTTGCAGCGATATCCAATGTTCCAAGGGGACCACGTGCAAGATGACAGATGGTTGGCCGCAGTGTGTGCACCACCAACCCTCCTGCCGTGACATCCAGTGTCCCAAGGGCACAACCTGCACCCTGAGAGATGGTTGGCCCCGCTGTCTTCCCAGCTATCCCCTCTTCAGCTCTGTCTCCTGGGGTCATCCTGCTTCCGTCCCCCCCTTTTCTGCTGCGATCTCATCACCTCCCTTTTCCTGCGTCGGCATCCACTGCGTCACCATCCCTGAGTCCTGCCAGCATGTCGCCTGCAAACCTGGCACTGCCTGCGTGGTGGTGCACGGCCATCCCGCCTGCGTCTCCAGACCCTCCTGCAAGAACCTCCACTGCAAGGCGGGAACGGTCTGTAGGGTCCTCAACGGGTGGCCCCGCTGCGTCCGCGTCCCCTCGTGCGGTGACCTGCGGTGCCCAAGCGAGACGACGTGCCGGGTGGTGCGAGGGTGGCCCAAATGCGTGCAGATGATGAGGAGCGCCCCCGCGACGTCTTGCACCAACTTCTCCTGCAAATCCGGCACCGTGTGTCGCGTGGTGGAAGGCGTCCCGCGCTGCGTCCCCCCCAAGCCCACCTGCGCCACGGTGCGCTGCTTGGAAGGCACCACGTGTCACATGGTGGAGGGTTGGCCCAAGTGCATGCCCGACCAACCCACTTGCAGCACTGTCCGCTGCCCCACGGGCACCACCTGCCAGACGGCGAGAGGTTGGCCCACGTGTGTACCCAACAAGCCATCCTGCGCCACCGTCCGCTGCCCGGCTGGGACAACCTGCCAGATGGTGGAGGATTGGCCCAAATGCATGCCCAACAAGCCAACTTGCATCGAGGTGCGTTGCCCGGCGGGGACAACCTGCCAGGTGGTGGAGGACTGGCCCAAATGCGTGCCCAAGAAGCCATCTTGCAATGATGTGCATTGCCCATCTGGAACGACGTGCCAGATGGTGGAAACCTCCCCTAGATGTGTCCCCAACAAGCCATCGTGCAACGACGTGCATTGCCCGTCCGGAACGACGTGCCAGATGGTGGAAACCTCCCCTAGATGTGTCCCCAACAAGCCATCGTGCAACGACGTACGTTGCCCGTCTGGAACGACGTGCCAGATGGTGGAAACCTCCCCGAGATGCATCCCCAACAAGCCGTCTTGCGATGACCTGCATTGTCCATCCGGAACAACGTGCAAGATGGTGGAAAGCTCCCGCAGATGCCTCCCCATCTTGCAGCCCCCACTCGTCTGCCACGTTTTGGGGCGTTGGCACTACCGTGCATTCGATGGGAAGAACTACGGCTTGGCTGGAGCTTGCACCCAAACCTTGGTGACCACCTGCGGCGCCCGGTTGCCCACCCTCCAGGTCACAGCGGGTGGCCAGGTGGGCAGGGGACCAGCCGCCACCTTCAGCCACGTCACGCTCCGCGGTGCCGACTACGAGGTTGTCCTGCTCCGTGGAGAGGAGACGATGGCGAGGGTGAGGATACGGCCCCGGGCGGAGCGTGGGGCGCGGGGGAGGTGGGGTGTCTTCTCCAGGAGGGGACCCAGGCGTCCGGGTGTCCCAGCCGGTGTCCCCTCCCCGCAGGTGGCCGGGCACCAGACCCGCCTGCCCCTCTCGCTGGCGGGGGGCCGGGTGCGTCTGGAGCGTCGGGGGGGCCAACGGCGGGTGACAACGGCCACGGGCGTGCGGGTGGCTTTCGGGGGGGACGGCGCCGTGACGGTGACGGCGCCGGCGACGCTACGGGGACAGCTCTGCGGGGTCTGCGCCCAGCCTGAGGAGGGGGACGGCGGGGGACAGGGGCCGCGGTGCTGTGAGTGGGGCAGGGGGACGGGGATGGACACGAGTGGGGATGGGGGAAGTGGCGGGAGGAACGGAGATGTGGGTGGTGGGAGGGAGGAGGAGGAGGAGAAGGATGGAGGGATCAAGAACTGGGTGAAAAGGGATGGAGGGAGGGATGGAGAGATGGAGAAACGGTGGAAGAGGATGGAGGGCTGGAGAAATGGGTGAAGAAGGATGGAGGGATGAAGAAATGGGTGAGGAGGGATGGAGGGATGGATGAGGAAAGGGATGAAGAGGATGAAGGGATAGCTGGATCAAGAAATGGGGGAGGAAGGAGGGATGGATGGATGAGGAAAGGGATGAAGAGGATGAAGGGATGAAGAGGATGAAGGGATAGCTGGATCAAGAAATGGGGGAGGAAGGAGGGATGGATGGATGAAGAGGATGAAGGGATAGCTGGATGAAGAAATGGGGGAGGAAGGAATGGAGAAATGGGTGAGGAAGGAGGGATAGATGATGGATGAAGAAAGAGATGAAGAGGGATGAAGGGATCAAGAAATGGGTGAGGAGGACGGATGGATGGATGGAGAAGCCGAGGAAGAGGATGAAGGGATGGAGAAGTGGGTGAGGAAGGCCCAAGGGGCGGAAGGAGGGATGGAGAACCAGGTGAAGGAGGATGGCGGGCGGCCTGAACGGGCGACGGTGGGGTGGGAGGGACGGAGGGAGGGACTGAGGGGTCGTTGGACGGACGGAGGGACGGACGAAGAACCCTTCCGGACCCGGCGACCCGCTGCTCCTCCCGTCCCCGCAGCTCCGTCCTGCTCGCCCAACCCCCCGCAGGAACCCTGTGCCCCCAGCCCCGCCCCCAGCCCCGCCCCCGCCACCTGCTCCGCCCTGGGCCTGGGTCACCTCCGCACCTTCGACCGCCTCCACCGCGACTTCCCCGTCTCCTGCGCTCACCTCCTGGCGGGACTCTGCGCCGGCGGCGGCGGCGGCGAACCCTTCCGCGTCCTCCTGCGCGGCGGCCCCGGCGGCGTGGCGGGCGTCGAGGTCGTCGTGCGTGGCACGCGCGTGGGGCTGGAGCCCGGCCGGGTGACGGTGAGTAGCTCTAGGGGCGAGGAAGGGAGGAGGAAGGCACGAGTAGGGCGGCGGGGCGGGGGGCGAGTAAGAGGTGCGAGGGGGGGAGTTGTGAGGCTGGAGTGAGGCGGTGAGTAACCCAGGAGGAGGGCTTGGATGCTGAGTAGCACTTTCTCCCCGTGCTGGTAGTAAGGGGGGACGCATTTGTTGGCCGAGTGATGAGTAGCGAGTGAGTAGCGGGCGCAAAGAGTGTTTTAGCTGGTCTGGACGGCCCAAGGAGTGAGTAGTAGGCAAGTAGCGAGAGAGTAAGACGTGAGTAGACAAGCTGGAAGGAGGTAGGGAATGTAGAGCTGCCCAGGGGTGCGTAGTGAGTTAAGAGTGAGTAGTGAGTGAGTAAGGAGGGAGTAAAAGGGGAAGTTAAGTGCTGAGTAGTCAGTGAGTAAAATGTAAGTAGTGAGTAACACTTGTTGCCACCACAAGCTGCCTTGGAGGGCTGGTACCAAGTGGTGAGCAGCGAGCGAGTAGTTTGCGAGTACGCTATGAGTGGCGAGTGAGAAAACCACGAATAGCGTGTGAGTAAACCAGGAGTAACGAGTGAGTAAACCACGAGTAGCAAGGAAACAGGCTCCAGGATGGCCGAACGCAGATTCTGCCCCTCTCATGACCCCCATTTAACCCCATTTCCCCCCCCCCCCAGGTGAACGGCGTGCCAACCCGCCTGCCCCACACGGTGGGGACCTCGGCGGTGACCCTGGAGCCCCGGGGTTGGGAGGTGACGGTGAGGACCCCCCAGGGGGTGACGGTGGCCTTCGACGGGCGCCACGGCCGGGTGAGCGTCCAGGTGCCGGGCGTTTACAGCGGGCGACTCTGCGGGCTCTGCGGGGACTTGGACGGGGACCCCCGTAACGACGTGGCGCCAGCGGGGGCAGCGGCAGAGGAGGGGTGCGGCAAGGTTTTGGGGTGCGGGGTGGCGGGGAAGGGACAGCCGGAGGGTGGCGGAGAGTGTGGGATGGTGCTGAGTAGGGAGGGGCCTTTCCGGCTCTGCCACGGGACCGTTCACCCTGAAACCTACTACCGGGATTGCATCGCCGACCGGTGTCACCGCGAGGGCGTCTGCCGCATCCTCGCCGCCTACGCCGCCGCCTGCCAGGAGGCGGGAAAGAGGGTCCTGGAATGGCGCTCCGAGGGCTTCTGCTGTAAGTCACCTACCCAGCACCCAAGGACCCACGCATCGGGGTGGGGGGGCCAGCCCCATAGAGCACCCCGAGGACCCAGGCGTTGGGGTGGGGGGGGATACCAGCCCCACAGAGCACCCCGAGGACCCCAGCCCCATAGAGCACCCCAAGGACCCAGGCGTCGGGGTGGGGGGGGATACCAGCCCCATAGAGCACCCTGAGGACACAGGCGTCGGGGTGGGGGGGGACCCCAGCCCCATAGAGCACCCCGAGGACCCAGGCGTCAGGGTGTGGGGGGGACACCAGCCCCATAGAGCACCCTGAGGACCCAGGCGTCAGGGTGGGGGGGGGCCACCAGCCCCATAGAGCACCCCGAGGACCCAGGCGTCGGGGTGGGGGGACAACATGGACCCATAGAGCACCTGGGGGCACCCGAGGGTGGGACCCCAACCCCCCCTTCTCTCTCCCCCTCAGCACCCAACTGCCCCGCGGGCACCCACTATGCCATCTGCGCCCCAGGCTGCACCCAAGGGTGCCGGGAGGGCTGCGTCTCCCCCGCCATTGCCGGAGGCACCCAGGGGTGCTCAGCGACACCAGCTCCAGCGACAGGTGCCACCGGCACCCCGGGGACCTGCCGGGCCGTGGGGACCTGGCACTACGTGAGCTTCGACGGGGCGGCGGTGGGCGCGGGGGACAACTGCTCCTACGTGGTGGCACGGAGCTGTGGCCCCCCCGGCGTCCAGCCCGCCTTCGCTGTCACCGTCACCGACCCGCCCCGGGGTGGCACCGGCGGCCGTAGGGTCACCGTCACCGTGGAGCGGCAGCGGTGGGTGCTGCGGGGAGGGCGGCCCGGCGTCGTGGAGGTGAGGAGGGGGTGGGTGATGCGGGGGGGGTGGAGGAAGGGGGGTGGAGAAGGGGATGGATGGAGGGAGAGGATGGAGGGATGGATGAAGGACATGGATAGATCAATGGGGAAGTGGCTACATGGAGAAGACCAGGCTGGGTGGATGGAGAAGGGCATGGATGGGTGGAGGGTGATGGAGAGAGAAGGATGGATGGATGGAGATGGATGGAGAAGAGCATGGACAGAGGGATGGATGAAGATGACTGGATGGATGGATGAAGATGGATGGATGGAGAAGGATGGACGGAGATGGATGGATGGAGAACAGCATGGATAGACGGATGAAGGTGACTGGATGGATGGATGGAGATGGATGAAGAAGGATGGATGGATGGAGAAGAGCATGGACAGATGGATGATGATTGGATGGATGTATGGAGAAGGATGTATGGATGAAGGATGGATGAAGGATGGATGGATGGAGAAGAGCATGGATAGATGGATGAAGATGACTGGATGAATGGAGAAGGATGGATGGATGGAGATGGATGAAGAGGGACAGAGAAGGATGGATGGATGGAGATGGATGGAGAAGAGCATGGACAGACAGAAGGATGAAGATGACTGGATGGATGGATGGAGATGGATGGATCAAAGGACAGGTGGATGAATGGAGAAGACCAGGCTGGGTAGATGGAGAAGAACATGGACAGATGGATGGAGATGGATGGATGGAGATGGACATGGATGGAGGGAAGGGGCAAAGCAGGCCTAGATGAAGAGCAGCATGGGTAGATGGATGAAGAAGAGCACGGATGGATGGATGGAGAAGACCATGGGCAGAGGGAGTAAGAAGGGCATGGAAAGATGGACGGAAAAGGGCAGGGATGGGGGGATGGAGAAGACTGGATGGATGGATAGAGGAGGACAAACAGACGGCTGGCTAGAAGGACCAGCGTGGTGGCCCAGGCAGGGGCAGCCAACCAGCTCCCCCCGCTCAGCCCCGCCCCCCCCGGCAGGTGGACGGCGCCGCGGTGCCGCTGCCCTTCTGCCTGCAGGGCCGGGCCGTGTGCGTGACGCCCCGGGGCGCCGCCACCCTCCTCCTCCTCGCCGACTTCGGCCTCCGTGTGGCCGTCGGCCCCGGGGCTGCGGTGGCCGTCACCGTGTCCCCGCTCTACCGCAACGTCACCTGCGGCCTCTGCGGCAACTTCGACGGCCACCCCTACAACGACCACCTCCACAAGGCCACCACCGTGGCCACATGTCACCGGCCCTGTCCCGGTCCTGCGTGTCCTCCTTGCCGCCAGCCCCCCAAGAGGGCCTTCGTCCATGCCGAGCTCTGTGGTCTCCTCCGGGCCCCCCGAGGTCCCTTTGGGGACTGTCACGCCATGGTCCACCCTGGGATCTTCTTTGACATCTGCCTCCGGGAGCTCTGCGAGGCTCCTGGGGATAAAGAGGTCCTCAGCGAGGTCCTGGGTGCCTATGAGGCCGCCTGCCGCCAGGCCGGGGCTCAGGTGGGACCCTGGAGCACCCCCAACGTCTGCCGTAAGTTGGGGACCACGGGGACACGGGGTGGGAGGTGGACATGGGGCCGTGGGTCTTCTGCGGGGGGTGGGTTCTACTTGTGGGATTCCTCCATGGCCATCTGTGACGTCCATCCATGATGTCGCCTACGTGTACATGTCCCTCCATGACATCCCTACGTGTCCGTGATGACCTCTGTGTGTCCTTCCATGATGTTCTCCACCTCTCTGTCCACCCATGACATCCCTACATGTCCATGATGACCTCTGCGTATCCTTCCATGATGTTCTCCACTTCTGCGTATCTTTCCATGATGTTCTCCACCTCTGTCCACCCATGACATCCCTATGTGTGCATGACGACCTCTGCGTGTCTTTCCATGACATTCTCGACCTCTCTGTCCACCCATGACATCCCTACGTGTCCATGATGACCTCTGTGTATCCTTTCATGATGTTCTCCACCTCTGCGTGTCTTTCTATGACATTCTCCACCTCTCTGTCCACCCATGACATCCCTACGTGTCCATGATGACCTCTGTGTGTCTTTCCATGACATTCTCCGCTTCTCTGTCCTCTGGTGACATCCCCACATGGCCATGGTGTCCCCTACATGTCCGTCCATCCGTGACATCCCTACATGTCCACGACGCCTCCAATGCACCCGTGATGTCCTCTGTCCATCCATGACTTCTCTGTCCGTCCACGATGTCCCCTGGGGTCTCTCTGTCCCTCCCCACCGTGTCCCCACCCAAGCCCCATGTCACCCACAGCTCCATGGTGTCCCAAGGACTCTCGCTGCCGCCCCGGTGACACCTGCGTCCCCCATCGAACGCTGCTGCCGCGGGACCTGCCCGCAGGTGAGGGGACTCTGCGGGGCGAGGACAGGGTTGGGTGGGGCGGGAAAGGACCTCCAGGTGAGGGGACACCACGGGGACAAGGGATGGGAGGACCTCCAGGTGGAGGAACACAGTGGGGACACGGGGACGGAGGAGGAATGGAAGGATGAGGTGATGGGTGGATGGAGGAGACCAAAAACCCACCGAAGAAGGACAAATGGATGAATGGAACCACAGGACAAGGAGCAATGATTAGATGGACAAATCGAGGAGCTTCTTCAGTGGGTTCTTCAGCCATCTTGTTCGGGGAGAGATGGATGGAGAAAGCGCTGAAGTTGGATGGGTGGAGAAGGGGTTAAAGAACAGATGGAGAAGTAGAAAGTCATTGAGGAAGAGGATGGATGGGTGGGTGGGTGGAGAAACCACTGATAGATGGAACAGGATGGGTGGACGGAGACGGTGGAAGGAAGGAGATGGATGGAGATAGAAGGAGGGGATGGAAGGAAGATGATGGATGGAACGACAGCATGGAAGGAGGCGGTGGATGGATGGAAGGAGGCGGTGGATGGATGGAAGGAGGCGGTGGATGGATGGAAGGAGGCGGTGGATGGAGATGGAAAGAGGGGATGGAAGGAGATGATGGGTGGAAGGAAGGAGGCGGTGGATGGATGAAAGACGCAATGGAAGATGATGGGTGGAAGGATGGGATGGAAGGAGATGATGGCTGGAAGGAAGGAGATGGATGGTGGATGGAAGAAGGGGATGGAAAGAGATAGATGGAAGGAAGGAAGAGATGGAAGGAAGGATGGAAGGAGATGATGGAAGGAAGATGACAGATAGAAGGAGATGGTGGTTGGAAGCAAGGACAGAAGGAGATGGAAGGAAAGAGATGGATGGGAGGAGATGGTGGTTGGAAGCAAGGACAGAAGGAGATGGAAGGAAAGAGATGGATGGGAGGAGATGGCAGATAGATGGAAGGAGGCGGTGGATGGAGATGGAAGGACGAGACGGAAAGAAGATGATGGTTGGAAGGACGGGATGGAAGGAGATGATGGTTGGAAGGACGAGATGGAAGGAGATGATGGTTGGAAGGACGAGATGGAAGGAGATGATGGTTGGAAGGAAAGAGATGGAAGGAGATGATGGTTGGAAGGAGGCGGTGGATGGATGGAAGAAGGGAATGGATGGAGAGGATGGAAGGAGATGGATGGAGGCGATGGTGGAAAGAAGGAGATGGATGAAAGGAAGATGATGGATGGAAGGAGATTGTGGTTGGAACGAAGGAGATGATGGCTAGAACAACAGAAGAAGATGGAAGGAGATGATGGATGGAAGGAGACACCACTGAAGATGGATGCATGGACGGATGGACAAACCATTCAAGATGGATGGGTGGATGCAAACAGAAGGAGACAAGATATAAGTGAAGAAATGGCACGATGGATGGAGGAATGGGACAGGGACATGGCGGGACGGGGACGCGGAGGGATGGGGTCTCAGAGGACATGGAGGGACGGGGAGGCCAACCTGACCCCGCGTCCTCCCGCAGGCCAGCTGCTGGGAACGCTGCCGCTGCGAGGCCTGGGCCAGACGCTGGCGGCCCCCGGGGACGTCGTGGGCCAGATCCTGGGGTGGCCCCTGGGTCTCCGCCCCCTCCAAGGTGTCCCCTTGGTCCCATAGTGCCTCTGTCCCCAAGGGGCACCCGGGGAGGGGACCCAGGTGTCCGGGCGGTCCCCCCGCTGCCCCACCACAACTTTTAATTAATAAAAACCTTCTGGCTCCGGCTCAGGGCAGGGTCTGATCTGTCCCCTCCCCCCACCAGGGGACCCAGGTGCCCAGGACACCCCCGTGTCCCCAAGTTGTCCCCTCGGGGGACACCCCCCTCCAGCAAAAACCATACCCAGGCCCAGTTCAACCCTTTATTGGCCGTGCCACCATGGCGGTGACAGCGGTGTCCCCTCCCCTAGCCCGGTGGCACCCACGTGGCCTCCCCCCCACCGGTGACATGGATGTCCCCTCCCCTCCCCCCGGTGACACGGATGTCCCCACCCCGGGGTGGCAGGGGCGGGCAAAGCTCAGATCTTGCCAGGGAAGGTCCCCTCCTCGCGGTACTCGTCCCACGTTGTCACCTGCGGGGTGACACAGTGACGGCGTAAGCGACGTGGATCTCAGACGGGACGCAGTGACACCGCAGGGGACGCATGACGTCACGGGGTAAACGGTGACACATAATGTCACTGGGGAGATGGTGACGGCATTGGGGACACAGGAACCATGGTGACACCACGGAGGACACAGAGACCACGGTGACACCATGGGGGACACAGGGACTACCGTGACGTCACGGGGACACTGTGGGGGACACGAGGACTATGGTGATGTCATGGAGGACACGGTGACATGGGGACTACAATGATGTCACGGGCGACACGGTGACACCATGGGTGGCACAGGGACGTCAGTGATAGCATGGGGGACAAGGTGACACTGTGGGGACCCTGAGGGCCATGAGAACACCGTGGGGGCCCCGAGGACCATGGGGACACCATGGGGACACCCTGAGGACCCCAAGGGCCCCAGCACACCCCGAGGACCTCGAACACATCATGGGGACACGATGGGGACACTGAGGGCCGTGGGGACACCCTGGGGACCTTGAGGGACACCTGACGGCCATGGGGACACTGTGGGGGACCAGAAAGGGACCCAAGAACCGTGGGGACACTGCGGGGACATCATGGGGGACAAGACCGCGACCCAAGAATCATGGGGGCACCGAGGGGACATTACGGAAACTCTGAGGGCCATGGGGACATCACTGGGGACATCACTGGGGACCCTGAGGACCACGGGGACACCGTGGGGGACCAAAGAGGGGCCCAAGAACCATGGGGACACTGCCGGGGGACCCTGAGGACTATTGGGGACATCACTGGGGACCCAAGCGGCACCCGAGGACCTTGGGGACATTGCGGGGACACCGTGGGGGGACCCGAGAGGGATGCGAGGACCCGTGGGGACACTGTGGGGCACCTGAGGACCATGGGGACATTGTGGGGGACCCAAGAGGGACCTGAGGGCTGTGGGGACACTGTGGGGGCTCTGAGGGGTACCTGACGACCACAGGGACATCGTGGGGACACTGTGGGGGACCCGAGAGGGACGTGAGGGCCATGGGGACACTGTGGGGCACGTGAGGAGGATGTGAACCTCGTGGGGACACCGTGGGGACCACGGGGACATCGTGCGGACACTCAAGGATCATGGGGACACCATGGGGACACCTTGGGGACCGTGGGGACACCTTGGGGATGCTCAAGAATCATGGGGACACCGTGGGGACGCTCAAGAATCACGGGGACACCGTGGGGGACCCGAGAGGGACGCGAGGGGCGTGGGGACACCGTGGGGACTACAGGGACATCGTGGGGATGCTCAAGAATCACGGGGACACCGTGAGGGACCCGAGAGGGACCCGAGGACCATGGGGACATTGTGGGGACACTGTGGGTACCCAAGAGGGACCTGAGGGCTGTGGGGACACTGTGGGGACACCATGGGGACATCGTGGGGACGCTCAAGGACCGTGGGGATGCCGTGGGGGACCCGAGGGCTACGGGGACACTGTGGGGCACCCCGAGGGCCATGGGGACACCGTGGGGGACCCGAGAGGGACACGACGGCCATGGGGACATCGTGGGGACACCTTGGGGATGCTCAAGAACCGTGGGGACACCGTGGGGGACCCGAGAGGGACGCAAGGGCTACGGGGACACTGTGGGGAACCCTGAGGGCCGTGGGGACACCATGGGGGACCCAAGAGGGACGCGACGGCCATGGGGACATTGTGGGGACACTGTGGGGACACTGTGGGTACCCAAGAGGGACCTGAGGGCTGTGGGGACACCGTGGGGATGCTCAAGAACCGTGGGGACACCGTGGGGGACCCGAGGGGGACGCGAGGGCTACGGGGACACTGTGGGGGACCCCGAGGGCCGTGGGGGACCCGAGGACCCATGGGGACACCGCGGGGACACCGCGGGGACAGGCGAGCTGTCACTCACCCAGGAGGTGGGACAGAGTGACTTGTAGACGCGATAATACCACTGGCAGGGGCTGGCGTCCGCCCCCTTGGCCGCCATCGCCTTCTCGCAGCGGTGGAAGTCTGGAGGGGACACGGAGGGGACGTGAGGGGACACGGCCGGGGCCGGGGGGGGGGGGGGCGTCCGTCCGGGGAGGGGACAGACAGATGTCCGGGCGGGGGGGGGGGACACGGACAGACGGACAGGCCGTACCCAGGTAGTTCTGCCAACAGTTCCTGGTCTGGTTCTGGTTGGGGAAGCGGCTGTCGAACGGCGCCGTCTTGTAGCGCTCCAGCTTGGTCTTGATGTCCTCCGCCATAGCTGGGGGAGGGGGGGCAATTAACAAGCTAATTAACATAATTAGCATCCCCCTGCGCTAATTAATACTCCTCCCCCCCCACCTCAAATAATTACCACCCCTCTCAGAGCAATTAATTTGTCTTGATAGTAATAAAAAGGGATGATAATGCAGCGGGAACTGGTAAAAGGGGGCGTGTCAGGCGCCCTGGGCGCTAATTAACATGAATAATTAACCCCCCCAAATTAATTAATTCTCCAACCCACTAATTAAACTCCCCCCAGGATAATTAATGCTCCTAGAAATAAAAATGGGGAAGGGTAACGGGGCGATGGCGAGGTAACGGGAGTGTTTGGGGGGGGAAGACTCCCAGGGGGGTAATTAACAGTACTAATTAACCCCCCTGGACTAGTTAATGTTCTCCAGGGCCTAATTAACTCCCCCCAGCCTCATTAACCCTCTCTTACAATTAACTAACAGGTCTCAAAAAATAATTAATTGCTCCTAGGACTAAAAAATGGGGGCGGGCACTATAGGGCGTAATTAACAGAGCTAATTAACTCTCCAGGACTAATTAGTGCCCCCCCCAACTAATTAATCCACTCCTCCGGGACTAATTACCCCCCCAACTAATTAATGCTTTCTGGGAATAATTCACACCCACCCAACCCCCCGCAGGAAAAACAAAGGAGAGGGATTGGGGGTGTCATTAAGGGAGCTAATTAGCCCCACCCACCGCAATTAATGCCATGCTAATGAGGAGGGAGGGACTAAGAGCATTAGGAAGGCCCTGGGATGGGGGGGACTCCCAGTGCCCTCCCAGTGGTCCCAGTAACCCCCCAGCATCCTCCCAGTGACCCCTGCACCTTCCCAGTACTCCCAGTAATCATCCCAGGACCCTCCCAGTAACCCCCAGAGCCCTCCCAGTGTTCCCAGTAACCCCCCAGCACCCTCCCAGTGCTCCCAGTAACCCTCAGAGACCTCCCAATAACCTCGCACACTCTCCCACTGCTCCCAGTAGCCATCCCAAGACCCTCTCAGTCCAGTCCTCCTAGTAACGCCCCAGCACCCTCCCAGTGCTCCCAGTAACCCCCCAGCACCCTCCCAGTAACCCCCAGAGACCTCCCACACTCTCCCAGTACTCCCAGTAACCATCCCAAGACCCTCCCAGTCCAGTCCTCCCAGTAACGCCCCAGCACCCTCCCAGTAACCCTCAAAGACCTCCCACCCTCTCCCAGTGCTCCCAGTAACCATCCCAAGACCCTCCCAGTCCAGCCCTCCCAATAACCCCCAGCGCACTCCCAGTGACCCCAGTAGCCCTCCCAGGGCCCTCCCAGTGCTCCCAGTAACCATCCCAGAGCCCTCCCAGTCCAGTCCTCCCAGTAATGCCCCAGCACCTTCCCAGTGCTCCCAGTAACCCCCCAGCGCCCTCCCAGTGACCCTCCACACCCTCCCAGTGCTCCCAGTAACCATCCCAGGACCCTCCCAGTCCAGCCCTCCCAGTAGCCCCCCAGCGACCTCCCAGTAGCCCTCCCAGGGCCCTCCCAGTCCAGTGCTCCCAGTAGCCTCCCAGTGCCCTCCCAGTCACCACCCAGCGTCCTTCCAGTGACCCCAGTAGCCCCCCAGCACCCTCCCAGTAACGTCCCAATTCCCCCCTCACCGGGCGCCGCCGTCTCCCGTCAAAGTGACTTTCACCGCCGCCGCCCTCCCGCCGGAACCACCGAGACGCAGCGGAAGCGCAGCGCGCCGCCGGAAATGACGCAGCCTCCCATTGGGACCCAAAGGGGAGGAGCCATCGAGACGCAGCAGGTAGAGCGGCCGAGGCGGAGGGCGGGGCTGGCGCTCGGAGGACTGCGGCGACCATAGAGAGGAGGGTGGGAGGACTGAGTGTCGCCAGCGGCGGGAGGACCCGGAGCCCGCCGGGAACTGCCCCAAAATACCCTGAAACGGCCCCAAAATACCTCCAAGACCCCAAAATTGGCATCAACAGCTACTTCGTGCCCCCAGATACTCCTCAACTCCCCCAAAAGCCCCGTTTTTTTCCTCAAATCCCCCCCAGGACGCCCAAAAGCCCCGTTTCTCTCCCCAAATCCCCCCTCAGGACCCCCAAAAGCCCCGGTTTTGTCCCCAAATCCCCCCCCAGGACCCCCAAAAGCCCCGTTTTTTTCCCCAAATCCCCCCTCAGGACCCCCAAAGGCCCCGTTTCTCTCCCCAAATCCCCCCCAGGACGCCCAAAAGCCCCGTTTTTGTCCCCAAATCCCCCCTCAGGACCCCCAAAAGCCCCGTTTCTCTCCCCAAATCCCCCCAGACCCCCCCCTCGGGGGTCCCGGGCGGGCGCTGGGACCCGGGGGACCCCGCCCGCTCCCGCCCTCCCAGGGCACTTCCGCCCTGTCTAGGGCGGGGCGCTGCCGTCGCGGGAGATGAGGCGCATGCGCTGTGCCCGGAAGAGGCGGGCTCTACGGGTTGAGCTTCCGGTTCCGGGGACGCGAGAGCGGCGCGTGCGGCCCCGCGTGGAGCAGCGGCGGGATGAGGCCAGGTGGGAACTGGGAGTAACTGGGATGGACTGGGAGTAATTGTAAGGGACTGGGAGGCGGCTGGGAAGGGACTGGTCGTAATTGGGAGCGACTGGGAGGGCACTGGGGAGCGGCTGGGAAGGGACTGGGCGTAACTGGGATGGACTTGAATGGGACTGGGATGGGACTGGGAAGGGACTGGGCGTAACTGGGATGGACAGGGGGTAATTGGGAGCGCCTGGGAGGGGTCTGGGGAGGACTGGGGGTGACTGGGATGGGACTGCGGGTAACTGGGAGGGGACTGAGAGGGGTCTCAGAGGGCTGGGGGGGAGTGGGATGGGACTGGGAGGCACTGGGGGGGTAACTGGGAAGGAGTGGGAGGTAACTGGGAGGAGCGAGGCAGTACTGGAAAGTAATTGGGAGTGACTGGGCAGCAACTGGGATGACTGAGGAAGCGACTGGGAGGGACGTGGGGGGTGGTTGGTCCAAACTGGGGATAACTGGGAGCCTGTGGGGTGTAACTGGGCAGGACTGGGAGGCTCCTGCAGCCGTCCCAGTTTGCACCAGTGCTCCTAGTTGCTCCAGTCTGACGCAGCTCTCGCAGGTTTCAGCCCCCGGGGGGGGCGCGGCGGCCGCGGGGGCTTCCGGGGGGGCCGAGGTGAGTTGGGGCCTCCCAGTGCTCCCAGTAAGGCCAGGCTGCCTGGACTGGGAGCCCCATGTCCTTCCCAGTCTGCCCAGTTTCCCCTGACTTTCACCCCAGTATCCCCCCAGAATCCCCAGTTCCCCCCCAATATACCCAGTTCCCCTCGAGTATCAACCCAGCATCCCTAGTTCTTCTCCAGTTCCTTCCCAGTATGCCCAGTTCCCCCCCACTATTGTCTCAGCATCCCCAGTCCTCTTCTAGTTCCCTCCCCAGTATCCTCCCAGGATCTCCATTCCCTGTCCAGTTCTTTTCCAGTATGCCCAGTTCCCCCAGTATGCCCGGTACCCCCCCAGTTCCCCCCCAGTATGCCCAGTTCCCCCAATCCCACTCCCAGTCTTCCCAGTCCCCCCCAGTTCCCCCGCAATCCCTCCCCAGTATGCTCAGTCCCCCACAATCCCTCCCCAGTATGCCCAGTTCCCCCCCAGCGTTCTCAGTACCCCCCAGATCCCCCCATCCCCCCCAGTTCCTTCCCCAGTAAGCCCAGTACCCCCCAATCCCCCCCAGCCTTCCCAGTTCCCCTCCCAGTTCCCTTCTCAGTATACCCAGTCTCACCGAGTTGCGCCCAGTCCTGTCCCAGTTCCCCCCCAGTGCCGTCTCAGTCCTGTCCCAGTTCCCTCTCCAGAATGCCCAGTCCTCTCCCCATCCCCTCCCAGTTCCCTCCCTAGAATGCCCAGTTCCTTCCAGTCCCCCCCAGTAAGCCCAGTACCCCCCAATCCCCACCCAGCCTTCCCAGTTTCCCTCCCAGTCCCCCCAGCCTCCCCAGTTCCCCCTCCAGTTCCCCTCCCCAGTATGCCCAGTCCCCTCCCAGTATACCCAGTTCCCCCCCAGTAAGCCCAGTCCGCTCTCCCCGCAGGAGGCGCTTTCCCGCCGCGGGGCGGAGCCCGCGGGGGCGGGTTCGGAGCGCGGGGGCGGGGCGGCCCCGCCCGCGGGGGCCGGGGGGGCCGGGGGGGCCGCGGCGGCTTCAAGGGGGGCAAGAAGGTGACGGTGGAGCCGCATCGGCACGAAGGTACAGGGGGGCGGTTGGGGGGCAGCCGTGGGGTGGGGTGGGGGTGGTTGGGGGGCAGGTTGGGGGGCTGGGGGGTGGTTGGGGTCACTTGGGGGTCTATTGGGCAGGTTGGGGGGGCTGCTGAGCGGTTGGGGGGTCTATGGGGCGGGTTGGGGGGCTGTGGGGTGGTTGGGGGTCACTTGGGGGGGCTGTGGGGCAGGTTGGGGGGGCTGGGGGGTGGTTGGGGGGTGGTTGGGGGCAGGTTGGGGGGGCTGGGGGGTGGTTGGGGGGCAGGTTGGGGGGCTGTGGGGTGGTTGGGGGTCACTTGGGGGGTCTATGGGGTAGGTTGGGGGGCTGTGGAGTGGTTGGGGGCAGGTTGGTGGTCTGTGGGGCAGGTTGGGGGGCTGTGGGGTGGTTGGGGGGCAGGTTGGGGGGCTGTGGGGTGGTTGGGGGTCACTTGGGGATCTATGGGGCAGGTTGGGGGGCTGTGGGGTGGTTGGGGGTCACTTGGGGGTCTATGGGGCAGGTTGGGGGGCTGTGGAGTGGTTGGGGGGCAGGTTGGGGGGCGCTATGGGGCAGGTTGGGGGGGCTGTGGGGTGGTTGGGGTCACTTGGGGGGTCTATGGGGCAGGTTGGGGGGCTGTGGGGGGGTGCTATGGGGCAGGTTGGTGGTCTGTGGGGCAGGTTGGGGGGCTGTGGGGTGGTCGGGGGGCAGGTTGGGGGGCGCTATGGGGCAGTTGGGGGTCCCTGACCTCGCCCCCCCCCAGGGGTGTTCATCTGCCGGGGGAAGGAGGACGCGCTGGTCACCCGCAACCTCGTCCCGGGGGAGTCGGTCTATGGGGAGAAAAGGATCTCTGTCGAGGTACTGGGAGGAACTGGGAGAGACTGGGAGGGATTGGGAGGGGAATAGGAGACACTGGGAAGGACCTGGGGGTAACTGGGAGAGAATAAAAACGCACTGGGAGGGAACGGGGGAATGTTGTGAAGCACTGGGAGGGGACTGGCGGTAACTGGGAGGCACTGGGAGGTGATCGGAGGTAACTGGGAGGGGACTAGGATGCACTGGGAGGACAATAGGAGTGGTGGAGTAACACCAGCAGGACACTGAGAGATACTGGGGGCAACTGGGAGAGGAATGGGTGGAACTGGGGGAGGGCCAGTAGACTACCAGGAACTTCTCAGACTCCATACTGGGAGCACTGGGAGGCAGCACTGGGAGGCTGTGGGCGCTCGCGGGGTGTCCCGGCGGGCGGGTGACACGTCCCCGGGTGTCCCCAGGGTGTCACAGCAGGCGGGTGACGCGTCCCCGCGTGTCCCCATCCCAAGGATGGTGCCACCAAGGTTGAGGAGCCCACCAGAACCTTCTCACGTTCCATACTGGGAGCACTGGGAGGCGGCACTGGTGGCACTGGGAGGCTGTGGGTCCTCACGGGGTGTCACCCCAGCTGGGTGACACGTCCACGGGGTGTCACAACGGGAGAGTGACGCGTCCCCGCGTGTCCCCATCCCAAGGATGGTGTCACCAAGGTTGAGGAGCCCACCAGAACCTTCTCACGCTCCATACTGGGAGCACTGGGAGGCGGCACTGGTGGCACTGGGAGGCTGTGGGTCCTCACGGGGTGTCACCCCAGCTGGGTGACACGTCCACGGGGTGTCACAACGGGAGAGTGACGCGTCCCCGCGTGTCCCCATCCCAAGGATGGTGTCACCAAGGTTGAGGAGCCCACCAGAACCTTCTCACGCTCCATACTGGGAGCACTGGGAGGCGGCACTGGTGGCACTGGGAGGCTGTGGGTCCTCACGGGGTGTCACCCCAGCTGGGTGACACGTCCACGGGGTGTCACAACGGGAGAGTGACGCGTCCCCGCGTGTCCCCATCCCAAGGATGGTGTCACCAAGGTTGAGGAGCCCACCAGAACCTTCTCACGCTCCATACTGGGAGCACTGGGAGGCGGCACTGGTGGCACTGGGAGGCTGTGGGTCCTCACGGGGTGTCACCCCAGCTGGGTGACACGTCCACGGGGTGTCACAACGGGAGAGTGACGCGTCCCCGCGTGTCCCCATCCCAAGGATGGTGTCACCAAGGTTGAGGAGCCCACCAGAACCTTCTCACGCTCCATACTGGGAGCACTGGGAGGCGGCACTGGTGGCACTGGGAGGCTGTGGGTCCTCACGGGGTGTCACCCCAGCTGGGTGACACGTCCACGGGGTGTCACAGCAGGCGGGTGACGCGTCCCCGCGTGTCCCCATCCCAAGGACGGTGCCACCAAGGTTGAGGAGCCCACCAGAACCTTCTCACGCTCCATACTGGGAGCACTGGGAGGCGGCACTGGTGGCACTGGGAGGCTGTGGGTCCTCACGGGGTGTCACCCCAGCTGGGTGACACGTCCACGGGGTGTCACGACGGGAGGGTGACGCGTCCCCGCGTGTCCCCATCCCAAGGACGGTGCCACCAAGGTTGAGGAGCCCACCAGAACCTTCTCACGCTCCATACTGGGAGCACTGGGAGGCGGCACTGGTGGCACTGGGAGGCTGTGGGTCCTCACGGGGTGTCACCCCAGCTGGGTGACACGTCCACGGGGTGTCACGACGGGAGGGTGACGCGTCCCCGCGTGTCCCCATCCCAAGGATGGTGTCACCAAGGTTGAGGAGCCCACCAGAACCTTCTCACGCTCTATACTGGGAGCACTGGGAGGCGGCACTGGGAGGCTGTGGGCGCCCGCGGGGTGTCCCGGCGGGCGGGTGACACGTCCCCGCGTGTCCCCGTCCCCAGGATGGTGACACCAAGGTGGAGTACCGCGCCTGGAACCCGTTCCGCTCCAAACTGGCGGCCGCCATCCTGGGCGGCATCGACCAGATCCACATCCGCCCGGGGACGAAGGTCCTGTACCTGGGCGCGGCCTCGGGGACAACCGTGTCACACGTCTCCGACATCGTGGGACCGGTGAGGTCACGGGGCCACCGAGCCCCGGGGGGGGGACGCGTCACCAGGGTGGGGGAGCGCCGATGTCCCCAAGATGTCCCCAGGGGTGGTGGCCCCATGTCCCCAGAGATGTCCCCAGGGGTGGTGGCCCCATGTCCCCAGGGGTGGTGGCCCCACCGATGTCACCAGAGATGTCCCCAGGGGTGGTGGCCCCATGTCCCCAGGGGTGGTGGCCCCACCGATGTCACCAGAGATGTCCCCGTGGGTGGTGGCCCCATGTCCCCAGAGATGTCCCCGTGGGTGGTGGCCCCATGTCCCCAGAGATGTCCCCAGGGGTGGTGGCCCCATGTCCCCAGAGACATCCCCGGGATGGTGGCCCCATGTCCCCAGAGACGTCCCCATGGGTGGTGGCCCCATGTCTGTAGAGATGTCCCCAGAGATGTCCCCAGGGGTGGTGGCCCCCTGTCCGCAGAGATATCCCCAGAGGTGACCCCGTGGGTGGTGGCCCCATGTCCCCAGAGATGTCCCCAGGGGTGGTGGCCCCACCGATGTCCCCAGAGATGTCCCCGTGGGTGGTGGCCCCATGTCCCCAGAGATGTCCCCGTGGGTGGTGGCCCCATGTCCCCAGAGATGTCCCCAGGGGTGGTGGCCCCACCGATGTCCCCAGGGGTGGTGGCCCCACCGATGTCCCCAGGGGTGGTGTCCCCAGAGATCTCCCCAGAGATGTCCCCAGGGGTGGTGGCCTCATGTTCCCAGAGATGTCCCCAGGGGTGGTGGCCCCATATCCCCAGAGATGTCCCCGTGGGTGGTGGCTCCACTGGTGTCCCCAGAGGTGACCCCGTGGTTGGTGTCCCCACCGATGTCCCCAGGGTTGGTGTCCCCACCGATGTCCCCAGGGGTGGTGGCCCCATGTCCCCAGAGATGTCCCCAGGGGTGGTGGCCCCACCGATGTCCCTAGAGATGTCCCCGTGGGTGGTGGCCTCATGTCCCCAGAGATGTCCCCAGGGGTGGTGGCCCCACCAATGTCCCCAGAGATGTCCCCAGGGGTGGTGGCCCCATGTCCCCAGAGACATCCCCGGGATGGTGGCCCCATGTCCCCAGAGATGTCCCCAGGCGTGGTGGCCCCATGTTCCTAGAGATGTCCCTGTGGGTGCTGGCTCCACTGGTGTCCCCAGAGGTGACCCCGTGGTTGGTGTCCCCAGAGATGTCCCCAGGGTTGGTGGCCCCACCGATGTCCCCAGAGATGTCCCCGTGGGTGGTGGCCTCATGTCCCCAGAGATGTCCCCAGGGGTGGTGGCCCCATGTCCCCAGAGATGTCCCCAGAGATGTCCCCAGGGGTGGTGGCCCCACCGATGTCCCCAGGGATGTCCCCGTGGGTGGTGGCCTCATGTCCCCAGAGATGTCCCCAGGGGTGGTGGCCCCATGTCCCTAGAGATGTCCCCGTGGGTGGTGGCTCCACTGGTGTCCCCAGAGGTGACCTCGTGGTTGGTGGCCCCAGAGATGTCCCCAGGGGTGGTGGCCCCACCGATGTCCCCAGAGATGTCGCTGTGGGTGGTGGCCTCATGTCCCCGGAGATGTCCCCAGGGGTGGTGGCCCCAGAGATATCCCCAGAGATGTCCCCGTGGGTGGTGGCCTCATGTCCCCAGAGATGTCCCCAGGGGTGGTGGCCCCATGTCCCCAGAGATGTCCCTGTGGGTGGTGGCTCCACTGGTGTCCCCAGAGGTGACCCCGTGGTTGGTGGCCCCAGAGATGTCCCCAGGGGTGGTGGCCCCACCGATGTCCCCAGGGGTGGTGGCCCCATGTCCCCAGAGATGTCCCCAGGGTGGTGGCCCCATGTCCCCAGAGATGTCCCCAGGGGTGGTGGCCCCACCGATGTCCCCAGAGATGTCCCCAGGGGTGGTGGCCCCATGTCCCCACCGATGTCCCCAGGGGTGGTGGCTCCACTGGTGTCCCCAGAGGTGACCCCGTGGTTGGTGTCCCCACCGATGTCCCCAGGGGTGGTGGCCCCACCGATGTCCCCAGAGATGTCCCCGGGGGTGGTGGCCCCATGTCCCTAGAGATGTCCCCGTGGGTGGTGGCTCCATTGGTGTCCCCAGAGATGACCCCGTGGTTGGTGTCCCCACCGATGTCCCCAGAGGTGGTGGCCCCACCGATGTCCCCAGAGACGTCCCCAGGGGTGGTGGCCCCATGTCCCCACTGATGTCCCCGTGGGTGGTGGCCCCACCGCTGGCCCCGGGGGTGCTGGCCCCGGGGGTGACGTCCCCGTCCCCAGGAGGGGCTGGTTTACGCCGTGGAATTCTCCCACCGCTCGGGCCGGGACCTCATCAACGTGGCCAAGAAACGCACCAACGTCATCCCCGTCATCGAGGACGCCCGGCACCCCCACAAATACCGCATGCTCATTGGTCAGTGGCAGGCGGGCGGGGCCGGGGCGGGGCTGGAGGAGGATTTGGGGGTCCCGGGGAAGGTTTTGGGGGTCCCCAGTGCGGGGGTTGGAGGGTCAGGAGAAGGTCTGGAGACACCTGGAGGCATTTCAAGGGGGTTTTGGGGGGGGTTTTGGGAGTCCCAGGGAGGGTTTTGGGGGTCCCGGGGGGGTTTTGGGGGTTCCTTGGGGTGTTTAGGGGGGTTTTGTGGTCCCAGGGAAGGTTTTGGGGGTCCCTGGGGGCGGGGTTGGAGGGTCAGGAGAAGGTCTGGAGACACCTGGAGGCATCTCAAGGGGGTTTTTTGGGGGGTCTTGGGTGTTCTGGGGGTGCCAGGGGGGTTTTGGGGGTCCCTTGGGGTGTTTAGGGGGGTTTTGTGGTCCCAGGGAAGGATTTGGGGGTTCCCCGGGGGGGGTTGGAGGGTCAGGAGAAGGTCTGGAGGCATCTCAAGGGGGTTTTTGGGGTGCTCTTGGGTGTTTGGGGATGCCAGGGGGGTTTTGGGGGGGTCCTGTGGGGGGTTTTGGGGCGTTTTGGGGGTCCCAGAGAAGAATTTGGGGTTTTTGGGGGTCCCGGGGAAGGTTTTGGGGGTCCCCGGGAGGGGTTGGAGGGTCAGGAGAAGGTCTGGAGACACCTGGAGGCATCTCAAGGGGGTTTTTGGGGAGGTCTTGGGTGTTCTGGGGGTGCCAGGGGGGTTTTGGGGTCCTGTGGGGGTTTTTGGGGGTCCCGGAGAAGAATTTGGGGTTTTTGGGGGTCCCGGGGAAGGTTTTGGGGGTCCCCGGGGGGGGTTGGAGGGTCAGGAGAAGGTCTGGAGACACCTGGAGGCATCTCAAGGGGGTTTTTGGGGAGGTCTTGGGTGTTCTGGGGGTGCCCGGGGGGTTTTGGGGTCCTGTGGGGGTTTTTGGGGGTCCCGGGGAAGGTTTTGGGGGTCCCCGGGGGCGGGGTTGGAGGGTCAGGAGAAGGTCTGGAGACACCTGGAGGCATCTCAAGGGGGTTTTTGGGGGGGTCTTGGGTGTTCTGGGGGTGCCAGGGGGGTTTTGGGGGTCCTGGGGGGGGTTTTGGGGGTCCCTTGGGGTGTTTAGGGGGGTTTTGTGGTCCCAGGGAAGGATTTGGGGGTTCCCCGGGGGGGGTTGGAGGGTCAGGAGAAGGTCTGGAGGCATCTCAAGGGGGTTTTTGGGGTGCTCTTGGGTGTTTGGGGATGCCAGGGGGGTTTTGGGGGGGTCCTGTGGGGGGTTTTGGGGCGTTTTGGGGGTCCCAGAGAAGAATTTGGGGTTTTTGGGGGTCCCGGGGAAGGTTTTGGGGGTCCCCGGGAGGGGTTGGAGGGTCAGGAGAAGGTCTGGAGACACCTGGAGGCATCTCAAGGGGGTTTTTGGGGAGGTCTTGGGTGTTCTGGGGGTGCCAGGGGGGTTTTGGGGTCCTGTGGGGGTTTTTGGGGGTCCCGGAGAAGAATTTGGGGTTTTTGGGGGTCCCGGGGAAGGTTTTGGGGGTCCCCGGGGCGGGTTGGAGGGTCAGGAGAAGGTCTGGAGACACCTGGAGGCATCTCAAGGGGGTTTTTGGGGAGGTCTTGGGTGTTCTGGGGGTGCCAGGGGGGTTTTGGGGTCCTGTGGGGGTTTTTGGGGGTCCCGGAGAAGAATTTGGGGTTTTTGGGGGTCCTGGGGAAGGTTTTGGGGGTCCCCGGGGCGGGTTGGAGGGTCAGGAGAAGGTCTGGAGACACCTGGAGGCATCTCAAGGGGGTTTTTGGGGAGGTCTTGGGTGTTCTGGGGGTGCCAGGGGGGTTTTGGGGTCCTGTGGGGGTTTTTGGGGGTCCCGGAGAAGAATTTGGGGTTTTTGGGGGTCCCGGGGAAGGTTTTGGGGGTCCCCGGGGCGGGTTGGAGGGTCAGGAGAAGGTCTGGAGACACCTGGAGGCATCTCAAGGGGGTTTTTGGGGAGGTCTTGGGTGTTCTGGGGGTGCCAGGGGGGTTTTGGGGTCCTGTGGGGGTTTTTGGGGGTCCCGGAGAAGAATTTGGGGTTTTTGGGGGTCCCGGGGAAGGTTTTGGGGGTCCCCGGGGCGGGTTGGAGGGTCAGGAGAAGGTCTGGAGACACCTGGAGGCATCTCAAGGGGGTTTTTGGGGAGGTCTTGGGTGTTCTGGGGGTGCCAGGGGGGTTTTGGGGTCCTGTGGGGGTTTTTGGGGGTCCCGGAGAAGAATTTGGGGTTTTTGGGGGTCCCGGGGAAGGTTTTGGGGGTCCCCGGGGCGGGTTGGAGGGTCAGGAGAAGGTCTGGAGACACCTGGAGGCATCTCAAGGGGGTTTTTGGGGAGGTCTTGGGTGTTCTGGGGGTGCCAGGGGGGTTTTGGGGTCCTGTGGGGGTTTTTGGGGGTCCCGGAGAAGAATTTGGGGTTTTTGGGGGTCCCGGGGACGGTTTTGGGGGTCCCCGGGAGGGGTTGGAGGGTCAGGAGAAGGTCTGGAGACACCTGGAGGCATCTCAAGGGGGTTTTTGGGGAGGTCTTGGGTGTTCTGGGGGTGCCAGGGGGGTTTTGGGGTCCTGTGGGGGTTTTTGGGGGTCCCAGAGAAGAATTTGGGGTTTTTGGGGGTCCCGGGGAAGGTTTTGGGGGTCCCCGGGGGCGGGGTTGGAGGGTCAGGAGAAGGTCTGGAGACACCTGGAGGCATCTCAAGGGGGTTTTTGGGGAGGTCTTGGGTGTTCTGGGGGTGCCAGGGGGGTTTTGGGGTCCTGTGGGGGTTTTTGGGGGTCCCAGAGAAGAATTTGGGGTTTTTGGGGGTCCCGGGGACGGTTTTGGGGGTCCCCGGGAGGGGTTGGAGGGTCAGGAGAAGGTCTGGAGACACCTGGAGGCATCTCAGGGGGGTCCCTCGTGGGGTTTTGGGGGGTCCCTCGTGGGGTTTTGGGGGGTCCCTCGTGGGGTTTTGGGGACCCCCGGGGGTTTTGGGGTCCCCCTGTGGGGTTTTGGGGTCCCGGTGGGTTTCGGGGTGCCCCCGGGGGTCTCGGGGCGCCCCTGAGCCGGGCTCCCCCAGGCATGGTGGACGTGATCTTCGCGGACGTGGCGCAGCCCGACCAGACGCGCATCGTCGCCCTCAACGCCCACAACTTCCTGCGCAACGGCGGCCACTTCGTCATCTCCATCAAGGTGCGCCCACCAGTGCCCGCCAGTGCCCACCAGTGCCGGGCACTGGGAACCTGCACGGAGCGCTCCTGGGGCGCTGGGAGCCAGGAACGGGGCGCTGGGAGCCAGTAAGAACCAGTGATGGGGCACTGGGAGCCAGTAATGGGTTACTGGGAGCCACTAAAGACCAGTGATGGAGCAGTGGGAGCCAGTAATGGGTTACTGGGAGTCAGTAAAGACCAGTAACAGGGTACTGGGAGCCAGTAGCGGGTTACTAGGAACCAGTAAGAATCAGTAATGGGGCACTGGGAGCCAGTAATAGGGCACTGGGAACCAGTAAAGGGTTACTGGGAGCCAGTAAAGACCAGTGATGGGGCACTGGGAGCCAGTAAGAACCAGTAATGAGGCACTGGGACCCAGTGAAGACCAGTGATGGGGCACTGGGAGCCAGTAAAGACCAGTGACAGGGTACTGGGAGCCACTAATGGGTTACTGGGAGCCAGTAAAGAACCGGTAATTGGGTACTGGGAGCCAGTAAGAATCAGTAATGGGTTACTGGGAGCAAGTAAACACCAGTGATGGGGCACTGGGAGCCAGTAATGGGGCACTGGGAGCCAGTAAGAACCAATAATGGGCACTGGGAGCCAGTAAAGGGTTACTGGGAGCCAGTAAACACCAGTAACAGGACACTGGGCATCAGTAAAGACCAGTAACAGGGTACTGGGAGCCACTAATGGGTTACTGGGAGCCAGTAAAGACCAGTGATGGGTTACTGGGAGCAAGTAAGAACCAGTAACGGGGTACTGGGAGCCAGTAAGAACCAGTAATGGGGCAGTGGGAGCCAGTAAGAACCAGTAACGGGTTGCTTCTAGCCAGTAAGAACCAGTAATGGGGCACTGGGAGCAAGTAATGGGTTACTGGGAGCCAGTAAGAACCAGTGACGGGGCACTGGGGGCCAGTAAGAACCGGTAATGGGCACTGGGAGCCAGTAAAGACCAGTAACGGGGCACTGGGAGCCCAGTAAGAGGCAACTAGACACAAGCAAGGCCCAGTAGCGGGGGGACTCTAGTCCCAGTATGACCCAGTCCAGCCCAGTAAGAACCAGCTAGGCCCCAGTAAGGTCCAGTAGTGGGGTGGCGCTGGTCCCAGTATGACCCAGTCCGGCCCAGTAAGAGGCAACTAGGCCCCCGTAAGGCCCAGTAGCAGGGTGGTGCTGTGCCCAGTGAGGCCCAGTTGGTCCAGTATGGTCCAGTAGTGGGGTGGTGCTGGTCCCAGTGCGGGCCAGTCCGTCCCAGTAAGGCCCAGTAAGAGGCAACTAGGCCCCAGTATGGTCCAGTAGTGGGGTGGCGCTGGTCCCAGTAAGGCCCAGTCTGGCCCAGTAAGGCCCAGTAAGTGGCAACCAGGCCCCGGTAAGTCCCAGTAGCAGGGTGGTGCTGGTCCCAGTGAGGCCCAGTCCGTCCCAGTAAGGCCCAGTCCCCCCAGGCCAACTGCATTGACTCGACGGCGCCGGCCGAGGCCGTCTTCGCGGGGGAGGTGAGGAAGATGACGGGGGAGCAGATGAAGCCGCAGGAGCAGCTGACGCTGGAGCCCTACGAGAGGGACCACGCCGTGGTGGTGGGCGTCTACAGGTGGGACTGGGAGCACTGGGAGGGACTGGGAGGCACTGGGATATACGGGGAGGGGACTGGGAGGCACGGGGAGGGGGCTGGGAGGCACTGGGAGGGGAGTGGGAGGGGATTGGGGGGCTAGGAGGGGACTGGGAGGCACTGGGATATACTGGGAGGGACCACGCTGTGGTGGTGGGTGTCTACAGGTGGGACTGGGAGCAATGGGAGGAGACTGGGAGGCACTGGGATATACTGGGAGGGGAGTGGGAGGGGACTGGGAGGCTCTGGGAGGGGCTAGGAGGGGACTGGGAAAGGATGGGGAGGGGACTGGGAGGCACTGGGTTATACTGGGAGGGGACTGGGAAAGGATTGGGAGGGGCTGGGAGGGCACTGGGTTTACTGGGAGGTGATTGGGGGGGGCTAGGAGGGGACTGGGAGGCGCTGGGATATACTGGGAAGGGACTGGGAGAGTCTGGAGGGGAATGGGATGGACTGGGCTCTACTGGGAGGGGATTGGGAGGCACTGGGCTCTACTGGGAGGGGATTGGGAGGCACTGGGTTATACTGGGAGGGGCCGGGGGTCACGTGACTGAGATGCCCCTCCCCCCCAGGCCCCCCCCCAAGCAGAAGTGACGCCTCTTCCTCCCCCTCCCCCTCCTCGGGGCGGGGCCCGATCCTGGCGGGGGGGGAGGGGGGCGGGGCCTCCTGCTGCCCCTCCCCCTCCCCCCCTCCGGTTTTTTGGGGCAAATTGTGGCGGTTTTGGGGGCGGGGGGAGGGGCGGAAACGGGGCGGGGTTTATTAAAGCCAAGGGCAAAAGGTGGCTCGTGCCTGGGGGCGGGGCTTGAATTAATTAACCCGGGGGGGGGCGTGGCCGTCCAAAGCCGCACCCCGATGGGGCGTGGCCGGAGCGGACGCGCCAAGCCTATGGGCGCTTTGCGCATGCGCGGCGCTCATATGGGGAGGGCGGGGGCCGGCGCGCGGTGCTGACGTCGGGGGAGGGCGGTGGGCGGGTAGCGCGCGTGCGCCGCGCAGGGGCGGGGCTACGTGTGGAAAGGAGGGGGGGGTAGGGCAGAGCGGCTATTGGGTGAGATGGGCGGGTCAGGCGAGCGTTGATTGGTTGGTGGCGGGAGGGCGGGGCGGCGCATGCGCGGAAGGGAGGAGGCGGCGGCGGGGGTTTGTTGTGGCCGCCATTTTCCGCGGGCATTACTGGGAAATCCCGGGGCGCCGCCGCCGCCCCCGGCCCCGCCGCCCCCGGCCCCGGCCCGGCCCCGCCGCCCCCGGCCCGACCCGCCCAGCGCCGCCGCCGCCGCCGCAGGTGAGACCCTTCCCCGGGCGGGGCCTCCCGCGGGCCCCGGTTACCGGTACCGGCCCGGTCTGCCCCCCCCCCCACCCCCCCCGGGGCTGTTCCCTCACGGGCTCCCCGCCCCCACCCCCGGTACGGCCCCGCCCCCCCGGTACGGCCCCGCCCCCCCCGGCCCCGGTGTCCCCGTGTCCGTCCGTCCCCCGGTACCGGTTACCGGCTCCTCCGCGTTGCCCTGCTCTTGGTACTGGGACCAGTATGGCCCTCCGGCACCAGTAGGGGTCCCCCAGTACCAGTATGGACCTGCAGCACCAGCATGACCCTCCCGGTACCAGTATGGTTTCTTTGGCACCAGTATAACTCTCCCAGTACCAGTATGGATCCGTAGGCCCAGTATGCCCTTCCCAGCACCAGTATGGCCCTCCCAGTACCAGTATGGCCCTTCCAGTATCAGTATGGGTCCCCGGCACCAGTATGGCCCTCCCAGTTTCAGTATGTGTCCCCTGGCACCAGTATGGCCCTCCCAGCACCAGTATGGGTCCCCCAGTACCAGTATGGACCTGCAGCACCAGTATGACCTTCCCGGTACCAGTATGGTTTCTTTGGCACCGGTATAAGTCTCCCAGTACCAGTATGGATCCGCAGGCCCAGTATGACCTTCCCAGTATCAGTATGGCCCTCCCGGCACCAGTATGGCCCTCCCGGTACCAGTATGGTTTCTTTGGCACCAGTATAAGTCTCCCAGTACCAGTATGGATCCGCAGGCCCAGGATGACCTTCCCAGTATCAGTATGGCCCTCCCGGCACCAGTATGGCCCTCCCGGTACCAGTATGGCCCTTCCAGTATCAGTATGGGTCCCCCGGCACCAGTATGGCCCTCCCAGCACCAGTATGGGTCCCCCAGTACCAGTATGGACCTGCAGCACCAGTATGACCTTCCCGGTACCAGTATGGTTTCTTTGGCACCGGTATAAGTCTCCCAGTACCAGTATGGATCCGCAGGCCCAGTATGACCTTCCCAGTATCAGTATGGCCCTCCCGGCACCAGTATGGCCCTCCCGGTACCAGTATGGTTTCTTTGGCACCAGTATAAGTCTCCCAGTACCAGTATGGATCCGCAGGCCCAGGATGACCTTCCCAGTATCAGTATGGCCCTCCCGGCACCAGTATGGCCCTCCCGGTACCAGTATGGCCCTTCCAGTATCAGTATGGGTCCCCCGGCACCAGTATGGCCCTCCCAGCACCAGTATGGGTCCCCCAGTACCAGTATGGACCTGCAGCACCAGTATGACCTTCCCGGTACCAGTATGGTTTCTTTGGCACCAGTATAAATCTCCCAGTACCAGTATGGATCCGCAGGCCCAGGATGACCTTCCCAGTATCAGTATGACCCTCCCGGCACCAGTATGGTTTCTTTGGCACCAGTATAAGTCTCCCAGTACCAGTATGGATCCGCAGGCCCAGGATGACCTTCCCAGTATCAGTATGGCCCTCCCGGCACCAGTATGGCCCTCCCGGTACCAGTATGGTTTCTTTGGCACCAGTATAACTCTCCCAGTACCAGTATGGATCTGCGGGCCCAGTATGACCTTCCCAGTATCAGTATGGCCCTGCTGGTACCAGTATGGCCCTTCCAGTATCAGTATGGGTCCCCTGGCACCAGTATGGTTCCCCCAGTACCAGTACGGACCTGCAGCACCAGTATGGCCCTCCCAGTACCAGTATGGCCCTTCCAGTATCAGTATGGGTCCCCCGGCACCAGTATGGCCCTCCCAGCACCAGTATGACCCTCCCAGTACCAGTATGGTTTCTTTGGCACCAGTATAAGTCTCCCAGTACCAGTATGGATGCGCAGGCGCAGGATGACCTTCCCAGTATCAGTATGGCCCTGCAGCACCAGTATGGCCCTCCCAGCACCAGTATGGGTCCTCCAGTACCAGTATAAGTTTCTCAGTACCAGTATGGTTTCCTTGGCACCAGTATAACTCTCCTGGTACTAGTATGGGTCCGTGGGACCAGTATGGCCCTGCCAGCACCAGTATGCCCCTCCCAGTATCAGTATGACCCCCCCCAGTACCAGTATGGTCCTGCAGTACCAGTATGGCTCTCCGAGTACCAGTATGGACCTGCAGTACCAGTATGACCTTCGCAGTACCAGTATGATTTTGTGGGTACCAGTGTAACTCTCCCAGTACCAGTATGGATCCACAGGACCAGTATGAGCTTCCCAGTACCAGTATGGTTCTTCCGGCACCAGCGTGGCCCTCCCAGGACCAGTATAGGTCTCCCAGTACCAATATGGCCCTCCCAGTACTGGTATGTGTCCCCTGGCACCAGTATGGCCCTCCCAGTACTGGTATGGGTCCCCCGGCACCAGTATGACCTTCCCAGCACCAGTATGGATCCACGGGACCAGTATGACCTTCCCAGTATCAGTATGTGTCCCCCTGGGACCAGTATGATTCTCCCGGCACCAGTATGGTTTCCCTGGGACCAGTATGGCTTTTCCAGTACCAGGATGGATGCTCTAGCACCAGTATGATTTTCTCTGTACCAGTATAAATTTCCTGGGACCAGTATGGCTTTCCGAGTACCAGTATAGATGCTTTGGTGCCAGTATGGACGTCCAGCACCAGTATGGACCAGTCCAGTGGTAGTATGACTGTCCCAGTACCAGTATAGATTCTGTGGGACCAGTATGGCCCTCCCAGCACCAGTATGGGTCCCCCAGTCCTCCCAGTCCCAGTATGAGCCTCCGAGTACTAGTGGGGGTCTCCCAGTTCTCCCAGTACAGGTCTGTTCCCCCCATATTGATTTGAGCCCCCCAGTACTGGTTGGACATTCCTGTCCTGTCCCAGTTCCTCCCAGTCCCATCCCAGTTCCACCCAGCCCCGTCCCAGTTCCTGCCCCCACAGCATCCCAGTCCCATCCCAGTTCCCCCACATCCATTCCCGTTCCCCCCATCCCAGTTCCTGCCCCATGGCAGCCCAGTCCCATCCCAGTTCCTCCCAGTCCTGTCCCAGTTCCCCCCAGTCCATCCCAGTTCCTCCCAGTCCTGTCCCAGTTCCCCCCAGTCCATCACAGCTCCCCCATCCCAGTTCCTGTTCATGCCCCATGTCATCCCAGTTCCCTCCAGTTCCATCCCAGTTCCATCCCAGTCCCCCCCCCCCAGGTAAACTGAGGCACGGAGCCCCTTCCCCCCCCAGTGCTACCTCCCAGTCCCACCCCCGCCATACTGGGCCATACTGGTTCACCCGGGTCCTTCAAGCCCCTTAATGCCCCCCGGGTGGGGGGGCGGGGGTATTTAGGCCCCGCCCCCACTCACAGCCCGGCTCCACCCAGCACTGGGGCTGCCGGCTCGCTATTGGCTGTCAGGGAGGGTGGGCAGCCAATGGGAAGCCTGTTGCCATGGCGGGATCAGCCGCTGGGTAGATTGCCCCCCCACCCCAGCCCGTGTTCACTCTGGGCCCTACTGAGGGCGGGGTGTGTGCGTATGTGTGTGTGTGTGTGTGTATGGGGGTGGGCGGCACTTGTTACGTTCAGTCTGGGCCCTACTGAGAGTGGTGGTGGTGGGGGGTGCTTTTTGTGTGTGTTCACTCTGGGCCCTACTGAGGGCCGGGAATGGGGGGGTTTCCGCCCCAGAGGATGAGCTTGGGCCAGATTTTGTGCCCATTCACTCTGGGCCCTACCGATAGTCAAGCCATGATCTTTGTCACTTTATTGGATGAGGTTGGGCCATGCGTTGGGCTCGTTCACTCTGGGCCCTACCGATGGCTGACCCTTGATCTTTCTCACTCGCACTGATCAGATTGGACCATTCGTTGGGCTCGTTCACTCTGGGCCCTACTGATGGTTGCAAGTTGATGTTGTTCTTTTCAAGGGACGAAATTTGGGTGCTTGTTGTGCTTGTTCACTCTGGGCCCTACTGATGGCCCACCCTTGATCTTTCTCACTTTATTGGATGAGATTGGACCGTTGCTTGTGCCCGTTCACTCTGGGCCCAACCAATGGTCAACCCTTGATGTTTCTCACTCCCATTGATGAGATTGGGTCATTTATTGTGGCTGTTCACTCTGGTTCCTACCGATGGCCGATCTTTGATTTTTTCCCATTTGCATTGCTGAGATCAGACCATGCATTATGTACGTTCACTCTTGTGCCTACTAACAGCGGACCCTTGGTTTTTCTCACTCCAGTTGATGAGATTGGGTAACTTCTTGTGCCCGTTTACTCTGGTCCCTACTGATGCCCAATCCTTGTTTTTTCTTATGGCCATTAATGAGATTGGGCCATTCACTGGGTGGGTTCACTCTGGGCCCTACCAATGGCCGACCCTTGATCTTGCTGACTCCAGTTGATGAGATTCGGCCATTTATTGTGCCCGCTTACTCTGGTCCCTACTGATGGCTGACCGTTGATTTTTCCCGTTCACATTGCTGAGATTGGGCCATTCGTTGTACTCGTTCACTCTGGGCCCTACCAATGGCCGACCCTTGATCTTACTGACTCCGGTTGATGAGATTCAGTTATTTATTGTGCGCATTCGCTCAGAGATTCAGTTATTTATTGTGCGCATTCGCTCTGGTCCCTACTGATCACCCTTGATTTTGCTGACTCCAGTGCATGATATTAGGGCACTTTTTGTGCCCGTTGACTCTGGTTCCTACTGATGGCCAACCCCAACCGCAGCTCCCTCCCACCGAGGGTGGCCGTGGCGGGTTTTGGGGGGGGGTCAGGCTGATTCTGGGGGCCCCCCAGCCCCGGCTGAGCCCCGCCCCACCCCACCCCGCCCCGTTTCTCTCCCCACAGGTGGCGGCCGCAGCGCAGGATGCCCGGGGCCGGCCTGGCCGGGCGTTTGGCTCCGCTCTGAGCCCACCATGTCGGGCCAGCCCGGCCATGCCCCCCCCTTCGGCAGCCTCCAGCCCATGGCCGAGCCCCCCCAGGTACCCCCAAACCGGGGGGGGGGGGTGGGGCAACGGGCACCCCGGGACCCCCCAAATGGGGGGGGGGGCACGGGCACCTCTGGGACCCCCAAACTGGGGGGGGGGGCACGGGCACCTCTGGGACCCCA